>QJSC01011958.1:27826-86826 GCA_003697955.1 Calidris pygmaea
GGCTGAGGGAGCTGGGGTTATTCAGCCTGGAGAAGAGGAGGCTGAGGGGAGACCTTATCGCTCTCTACAACTACCTGAAAGGAGGGTGTAGAGAGGTGGGGGTCGGTCTCTTCTCTCAAGTCACAGGCGACAGGACGAGAGGAAATGGCCTCAAGTTACGCCAGGGGAGGTTCAGGCTGGATATTAGGAAAAAATTTTTTACTGAAAGGGTTATCAGACATTGGAATGGGCTGCCCAGGGAGGTGGTTGAGGCACCATCCCTGGAGGTGTTCAAAAGACGGGTTGATGTAGTGCTGGGAGGTATGGTTTAGTGATGGTTACTCCTTGTTTGTTGTGCGGGTGTCTATTTTTGTCAAAGTTAGGTTGACGGTTGGACAAGATGATCTTTAAGGTCCCTTCCAACCTAGAAGATTTTGTGATTCTGTGATTCTGTGATCTAAATAGAGGGGATCTGGGGACACCAAATAATGTGACTGGCAGGGACTGAAGGTAGAGGACTTGGGGACACCAAAATGAGGGACTGGGAGCCCCTTCTCCAACCCACACACCTGAGGGGACCCATGTGTCTGGGTATCACCACTCTCCTCAAGAGTGGACCCAGGCATCTGGGACCTGCCTAGGAACCCTACTGTCCCCTAGGGACCCAGGTTGCCCGGGCGCCGCCTAGGAACCCTGCTGTTCCCTGGGTGACCCAGGCATCTGGGCTCCACCTAGGAACTCTGCTGTTCCCTGGGGGACCCAGGTGTCTGGGTGCTATGCCTTGGGGCCATGGGGTGGTGCTGGCTGCCTCTGATGCTAGTGCTGGTCCCCTGGCTCCCTGGAAACCAAGGCATCCAGGCAGGGGGACCTGGCTTGTGGCAGTGGGTGGCCCTGGCATCCTGGCTCCCTGGGGTGCACCCTTGCCTGCTCTGCTTTGAGCCCCCCATTCAGCGGGCACGGCTCTGCCGTGACATTACTGGGGCCCCCTTCAATGACCCCCGACATCAACACTGCCTTGAGGCCCTTGTCCAGGCTGCTGTGCCACTTACCTCTGTCATTGTGGGTGCGTCATGGGACCCCAGGGACACTCAACCCAACAGGGATCCTGCCCAAGGGGTAGGGTCCTAACTGGCACCTCCATCCCACCAGGGACTTCCATCCCAAAGGGGACCCCTACCCTCAACTAAGGCCCTCACACTGACAGCGGCCAGGATTCTGGGCAGAAAGGGGCACCCTTTCCTAAACGAGGACCCCAGGGACCCACCCCAGACAAGCACCCTAGGGACTCTGAACCATGCCAAGGTCTTCCTAGTCCTGACCTGGACCCAAGGGGCCTCTAGGAACCCCAACCTTGCTTGGGACCCTGAGAATCACCCAACCCTAACCAGTGACACATTGGGGACTCCCTGGGACCCTCTAGCCCTACCTGGGACCTCGGGAATCCCCAGGGACACCTGACCCTTCTCAGTATCCCTAAACGCTGATCAGGACTCCAGGAACCCTCAGAAACCCCCAGCCCTTACCGGACCCTCCTGTCCCTGAACCTCCAACCCCAATTCTGTACTGGTCCAGTGACCCTGTACTGGTCCTAGGGTCGGAGCAGCGTGAGGCACTTCAGGAGATCATTATGGATGCCCTGCATTTTCTGGAGAAGCAGAGGGACAAGAGTGAGCAGGGGATGTGGGACATGTGAGGGGGTAGGGCCAGGACGTGGGTCATGGGGGATGGGACATGGAGGCCTTGAATGGGAGGTGTAGTGAAATACAGACTATATGGAGGCCTATAAAGGGATATTTCGGGAAACCTGAGGGTATATGGGCTTCAAGGTATACAGCTTCTGGGGGGTTTCGAGGGAGTATTTGGGGATATATGGGACTCCACAATGGATATATGAGGTTGAAGTGAGTTGTACAGGGGATCTATAGGGGATGAGGAGGGTTTGTGGGTATTGAGGGAGGGCACGTTGTCTCACCTGTACATCTGGGATACCCCAGGGTCCTTTGAGGTGTCTCTGCAGGAAGCCATGAACATAATCTGGGTGAAGCTGAGCCAGCTAGAGGAAGGTATGGGGCCAGTAGGGACACCCACCTGGGACTGCTGGGGTACCCCTGGGGTCCCCACTCAAGGGACTGTCACAGAAACCCCCATCCTGGATGTCTACACCCCAGGGACCCCTACCCTGGGCACCACCATCTTGGAGATACCCCCAGTGACCCCATCTGGGCTGGACCAGTACTGAGCCCTGACAGCTCATCACAGGGATGTGGATCCCCAATGATGGATCCAATCCCCAATGTGGATCCCCAGTTTAATGCTGCTTCCTCCCCACCAGCTCCAGCATGCATCCCACCCTGTGGTGAGTGCCCATCCCTGTCTTGCCACCACGTGTCCCCATCCTCCTGGGACCACCAAGTGTCTCCCTCTCAGGGTACCAGCCAGCCGCCCGCGTCTTCCAGTGTGCTACCTGCCGCCTTGTGGACTGCCAGTTTCCCCTGGACTGCCCAGGTATGGAGCTATGGTAGACCCAGGCATCCAGACTGGGCTAGGCCCTACCCCAGAGTTGGGTGCCTCCAGGGCCCGGGAGCAACCCTCATTTCTCACGTGTGGGCGTGCCTGCTGGGCCCACCTTTAGCCCACAAGAGTGTGCCAAGGTGCACGCCTACCAATCCCCACGGCAAGCACGTGGGAGTTGCGCAGGAATGCAATGATTTCTGTAAAGGCGTGAGCAGATGTGAACTGACGTGCCTGTTGATGCTCCCAGTGCAGGACATGTGGGCCTACGCGGATGAAGCTATCACAATGCACTGTGATGTGCCCTTTGCCACCCCTCCCAGCCTGCCTGTTACCTGGATGTTTGCCAAGGATGTGAGTTGCACAGGCCCGTGTAAGGGTGTACATAGACATTCATGAGTCAAGTTCGCAGATGATACCAAGTTAAGCGGGAGTGTTGATTCCCAGGAGGATAGGGAAGCCCTACAGAGAGACTTAGATAGATTGGATCATTGGGCCAACATCAATGGTATGAGTTTCAACAAGGGCAAGTGCCAGGTTCTGCACTTGGGCCACAATAAGCCCATGCAGCGCTACAGGCTGGGGGAAGTGTGGCTGGAAAGCTGCCTGGCAGAAAGAGACCTGGAGGTTCTAGTTGACAAGCGGCTGAATATGAGCCGGCAGTGTGCCCAGGTGGCCAAGAAAGCCAACGGCATCCTGGCTTGTATCAGAAATAGCGTGACCAGCAGAAGTAGGGAGGTGATTGTCCCCCTGTACTCAGCACGGGTGAGGCCACACCTCGAGTATTGTGTCCAGTTCTGGGCACCTCAATACAAGAGAGATATCGAGGTGCTGGAGCGGGTGCAGAGGAGGGCAACGAAGCTGATGAAGGGCCTGGAGAACAAATCCTGTGAAGAACGATTGAGGGAGCTGGGACTGTTTAGTTTGAGGAAGAGGAAGCTGAGGGGTGACCTCATCACTCTCTACAACTACTTGAAAGGACACTGTAGAGAGGTTGGTGGTGGTCTCTTCTCACAGGTAATTAATAACAGAATGAGAGGGAATGGTTTCAAGCTCCAACAGGGTAGGTTTAGACTGAACATTAGGAAAGAATTTTTCACAGAAAGAGTGGTCGGACATTGGAATAGGCTGCCCAGGGAGGTGGTTGAGTCACAATCCCTGGATGTGTTTAAGAGCCGTTTAGATGTGGTGTAGGGGAGAACTTTGTAGAGTAGGGTAGATGGTTGGACTCGATGATCCCAAGGGTCTCTTCCAACCTAGACCATTCTACGATTCTATGAGAGGACTGGGCATGGGTAGCAAGGCCTGCATGCACACAGTTGTGCACTTGGGGTGAGGACTATCAATAGACACGGGTATTGCTTATACAGTAGATGTGTGTGCTGTACATACTATGTGTGTAAGCACGCACAGGACGCAAGCAAGTGCTCAGCCATATGAAGGGTGCACACAAGCAGGAGGCAGGTCACATATGTTTGCAGATTCATGTGTACTTGTGTGCACAAGTGTGTGAAGGAAGTGACTTATGCATATACTCTGCTTGTGCATCCCTGTGTGGACACACACAGGGCACAAAGAGCACCTGTGGGACATCCAGTGCGTGAGCAAAGGGTACAAGAAGCATGAAGGGGACATGATGAGCATGTGCAGGACATGGGTGCCTTTGTATGCACATGTATGCTGTTTCATGTTCTTGGTGGACCATGCTGCGCTGATGTTTTCCCCTATGCCCCAGCTGCGCACACAGGATCTGGCACTGTTTGAGGAGCTGCAGGGGAGTGTGGAGGGACCTCTCAGTCTGACCATCCGGGACCCCACTCCAGGAACTATCGTCTGTTGCCTGGGGGTTCTTTCTGAGCCCTTGGTCCGCAAGTACTTCTACCTCAACGGTGCGCCCAAACACTTGAGTGCCCTGGGGGAAGTGGGCAGTGTGAGGTGGAGAGCAGGACCTCAGACACCTGGTTCCATGATGGGGGGGGTGTGCATGGGGGTGTGAGCAGGGTCTGTGGTGGACAGGTTGTTTGGAGCAGGTCCTGATGCCTGGCACCACTGGGGGCAGTGGGCACCTGGGGTGAAGCAGGGACCCTGAGACACCTGGGTCCCTGGGGGGCAGTGCCCCATGACCCAAGGTGCCTGGATCCCCACAGTATCAGAGGGAAGCATGAAGGCAGATCAGGGACTCCAGGCTCGGTTCAGAGCTGTGCTGCTCTGGCCCCATGGCACGACTCCCCTACACCACATGGCATCACTGGGGCTGGGGCTCGCACTTGGCTTCATGGTGCTCGTGCTGCTGCTGATGTGAGTCCTCCTGGCATGATGAACCTTGCCCTCAAAATCCCCATGCATCTGGGGCTCCCCACAGACCAGCATGGGACTCCCAACCACCCCGGACCCTCAGTCCCTTGGGATTCCCTACAGATGCGAGGGAACTTGGGTGTCCAAGGGGGAGACCATAGACTGCCAAGACTCCTAAACTCACAGGGACTCCTGTTTCCCCCTGGGATTCCCATTGTCCTCTGGCCCATTCTGAGACCCCTCCCTTGCACCCAGGACCACTCCAGGCTGCCTTGCTTCCCTCAGATTCCCTAATTGCCTGTGAGACCCTGCCACTTTCCCCCATTTTCCCCAGAACCCCTACTGTCCGTTTGGGGGCCCCGATTGCAGCCAGTTGACCCCATTGCCCCCATGGTCCCATACGTTCGCCCTTAGACTCACTAGTTGCTCTATGGATCCTCAGATGCCCCATGATCCCTCCTCTCCCTGCCCCCTCCCCACCCTGCCCTAGATGGGGATATAGGGTCTCCTCCCCTCTCTTTCTTCATTTCTTCTTCTGCCTCCCAGGGCCATCTGGCAACAATGGAGCCTCCCAGACCTCAATGACGGCCGGACATCCCACAGACCTGGACAACAGCATCTTCCAGGGGATTCCAGATGTCTGGATTCACCCTAGGGAAGCTTGACACGTGGATCCATCCCTGAAGACCAAAATTTCTGCAATTGTTTTTCTTGCATTGGGGGTGGCATGTGCAAACAAGAACAATCTAAAAAGAGTACCGCAAAGTTCTAAAAATCTGGATTATGCTGGAGGTAGAGACATGGGGGTCTTGGGCTTGCATACAGAGAAACTATGTACTGGGCAGCGTGTAAGAAGTCCAAAATACAGTTCTGACTCTCCTAACCCTGCATTTCAACAGCTAGCACTGAGGGCAGTTGAGACTGCCACCTGTAGGAAAGCTTTGTCTGGATACTGATGTATCAAAGATACATACTTTTATATGTCATGGCCGCTACAAATGCCAAGTTATTCTCCTCTGATTGTTTGCCTAAAAGCTGGCAGTGCAGGTTATGGTTGAGGAGCCTGAGCTGCACTTTCTGGGCTGAAGCCACAGCCTGTGCTCCCCCACTCCACAGAGGCTGGTCTTGGCCCCAGCAAAGACCTTCTTTTGCAGTCATCTGGTAACACAACAGAGCCACCGTGTGCTCACCCTGGAGGCTGCAGCTCACGTTTCCCATCAGAGGAATAATAACATTCCCCATTAGGAACACAATGTGTTTTTGTGATCCTGGCCTGTTTCTTCTGCTGCTAACAAGTGGACTGGGCAAGGCGGGGGGTGGTGGTGGTGGAAGTCACGCTGCTTTCAATCCCAGGTTGTCCTCAGGTGTATGGCTGTGTGAAGCAAGGGAAAAGGATGAAGCTCTTCCCATCCTGAATGCTGATGACAGGAGCATACGCAACTGGCAAAGGAGGGTGACAGGGCTGATGAAACAGCTAGGCCTGGAAACCATTTCCAGGCACATGAAAGACAAGAAGGTGATCTGAAGTAGTCAGCATGGATTTACCAAGGGGAAATCATATTTAAGTAACCTGATAGCCTTCTAAAATGAGGGACTAGCACGATAGTGGATATTGTTTACTTTGATTTTAATAAGCTTTTGACACTGTCTTCCAAACCATCCTAACAGACAAGCTGGAAAAATATGGGTTAGATAAGTGAACAGGGAGATGGACTGAAAACTAGCTGAATGGACAGGCCCAGAGAAGTGCTGATCAGCGGCACAAAGTCCAGTTGGACATCAGTAACCAGTGATGTAGTCCAGGAGTGAATCCTGGGGCTACCCAAAGAGCTTCAAAAAAGGACATGGAGATCCTGGCATGCAAGGAACTGAGCTTCAGGGCTACAAAAATGACAAGGGGGCCTGGAGCATCTCTCTGATGAGGAAAGGCTGAAGGACTTGAGTCTTTTTAGTCTAGAGAAGAGAAGGCTGATGGGGGATCTGATCAATGCTTATAAAATACTTAAAGGGAAGGTGTCAAGAGGACAGGGCTGGACTTTTTTCATTGATGCCCAGGGACAGGACAAGAGGAAATGGGCACAAACGTGAATATAAGAAGTTCCACCTCAACATGAGGAGGAACTTCTTTACCTTGAGGGTGGCAAAGCACTGGAATAGGCTGCCCAGGGAGGTGGTGAAGTCTCCTTCTTTGGAGACATTCAAAACCTGCCTGGACAAGTTCCTGTGCAACCTGCTCTAGGTGGACCTGCTTTGGCAGGGGGGGGTTGGACTAGATGATCTCCGGAGGTCCCTTCCAACCCCATGTGATTCTGTGATTCTGTAATGTACAGTCACGGTAAAGAATGTCAACAGCATCCTGGGCTGCATTAGGAGGAGTGTTGCCAGCAGGCCAAGGGAGGTGATCCTTTCCCTTGATTCAGTACTGGTGAGGCCGTACCTGGTCTAATTCTGGGCTCCCCAGCACAAGAAAGACATGGACATACCAGGCAGAGTCCATCAAAGGGCCACAAAGATGATCGAGGGACCAGAGCACCTCTCCTTTGAGGAAAGGCTCAGGGAGCTGGGACTGTTCAGCCTGGAGAAGAGAAGGCTCACAGGGGGATCTTATCAATGTATGTAAATACCTGCAGGGAGAGAACACAGAAGTGGGAGCCAGACTCTTTCCAGTGGTGCCCAGTGCCAAGACAAGAGGCAATGAGCACAAACTGACATACAGGCAGTTCCATGTGAACACAAGAGAACAGTTTTTCACTGTGGGAGTGTTCAAACAGTGGCACAGGTTGGGTAGGGAGGGAGTCTCCATCCTGGAGATATTCAAAACACAACTGGACACTTTCCTGGGGTGGCCTGCTGTAGCTGACTTTTCTTGAGGAGAGGGTTGGACCAGCTAATCAGAGGTCCTTTCACATCTTGTCATCACATCCCAATGAGATGTCAAGAGAGGCTGTCACATTGCCACCTGCCTCAGCAAACCCCTTATTTCCCCAGTGTCAGAAAACACCTTACCTCAATGGCAGCAAAGAGGACATGGTCAGGCCATGTTTATTAAGGTCCCACATCACACTGCCCCCTATCCTCACCCTTCTGGATGGGCACACTCTCCAAAACAATCCTCTGGTTGAACCAAGGGCCTCCCATAGGTTTGTGGCCTCTGAATTTTCCCGGTGCATCCAGACTCTTACCCAACTCACCCCAAACACTGTCACTGTTACAGGTGGGAGAACACATGGTGGGGCTATAACTCAAAAGACCTTAGAATAACCGTGTCACTTGAGCACCCAGAGACTTTAGACCTTTGGCCCTAGTTACCAAAGTACAAACCTGTCTTTAACTGGCACTTGGGATCCTTGTGCTTCCCTGTGGGAAGGGAAGACCCAGTTCCCAAGGCAGGAGCTGGCCTCAGGAGCCATCAGGTGTTGCTTTGCCTACCATAGGGCTTTCCATGGGTTGTTTCAGAGATTCCCTGCTTGTGAGGGCAGTCTGATGCCAGTGCCTTTGAGTCCTTTGCCCCTTCTTAGAGTGCAGTTCACTGAGTTAAGGAGTTTAGCTAGCCATGTCCAAAGTCAACTCCTTCACTGAAGAGGGCTGTTGTGAAAAAAGCTAGAAGTGAGGGCCTGCTCCTCCTTCCCCTGGAGAGCTACTTTCAAGCTGTGCCTTTATTACTGGCTACATGGCAGCTGTGCAGCAGCTATATCTGCACCCAGTCTTGTTCCTTCAGTTCTGCCCCTGATGGGACCTGCTGACTTGACCTCCAGGTTTGACCTCAGACCTTCCCTATCTCTGCAGACATGCTGGGTCTGTGGCCCCAGCAAGCAAGGGACTGTCGCTATCTCCGGAAGAGAGTCTTATCCTGACTTTCTACTGAGCATCCTGCACAAAGAGGTCCCTGCTGCCCAGGACCCTGCAATGGCCTCTGGGGTGACAGTTTGTAAAGGGAAACAGAAGGCAGTGGAGGACTTGGGGAGCGCCTGAGGGCATATAGAGCACGGAATATAGAGCTCTGGCATGGAAAGGAAAGCAGATGTAGGACACCGGAATGCACCGCAAAAAAAGATGGGTATCTCTAGGAAGCACCAGAAGGCAAACAGAGGAGTCTGAGGTGTACAGGGGAGAAATCTGAGGTGTCCGAGGGTGCACCTTCTTTTGGGGGCACCAAAAGATAAATAGAGTGATTCTTAGGGCATGAGAGGACCAAATGGAAGCCTCTGGGTTGCACCAGAGAGCAAATAAAAGACCTTGGGGAGCATCATAAGGCACATCAAAAACATTCATTCAACTCTGTGTGCATTCAGATCCTCTCCTTTCAATTCCAGGCAGTCTCTAT
Source organism: Calidris pygmaea (assembly GCA_003697955.1). NCBI lineage: Eukaryota > Metazoa > Chordata > Aves > Charadriiformes > Scolopacidae > Calidris > Calidris pygmaea. Next base: position 36,936 of record QJSC01011958.1, read on the forward strand.
TCCTCCACATGCCCCACTGTGGTCCCTTCCATTCTTCTCTATGCGTGTTCAGGCTCCCTCTGTTCCCCTCTGTGGAACCTCAATTACCCCTCATTCCCTTTTGAGTGCTTGTAGATCCTCTCTTCTCCCCTATATGTGCCTTGGAACCCTGCAGTTCCCATCCATGCATGCTCAGATCTCCTCTACTCCTTTTTGTGCACCACCCAGTCCCTTCCATCCTTTCTGAGCGCCTCACATCCAAACCACAGCCCCTCTATATGTTTTCAAATTCTCTCTATTCCCTTCTGGGTGCTTCTAGGTCCCTTCAGACTCATTCTGTTCACTTCCAAGCACTCTCAGATGCTCTCCATTCCTATCCAGCTGCTTTCATATCCTCTCCATTCCCCTCGTTGTACTCTCTTGGAACCCCTCTGCTCTCCTCCTTGCACAAACCGATCTCCTCCATTCCCCACCTTCTATGCTCAAGTGTCCTCCATTTCCCTCTGTATGCAATCAGATCTCTTCTGTTTCCCTCCTCGAATACTCAGATCTCCTCTGTTCCTTTGTATGCTTAGTGCTGCTTCTCCCCTTTGTGCATGCTAACATCCCTCTGACATGTGCCATGACAAATGCCCTCAGACTCCCACTGTTACCCTCCATCAGCACTCAGATCCCACCTGTCCCTTTCGTGGGTGCTCAGTTCCTATGGGTTCCACCATCAGATCCCTTCCAGTCCCTCTGTGCACCTTCAGTTCCCCTCCATTCTCTCTCCATGCACACAGGGTCAAGCATTCTGCTTTCTCCTCTGTGCATGTTCAGACCCCTCCATTCTCCTTCTGTATATGCTCAGATCCCTGTTGCTGCCCTCCATCTGCCCGGTTTTGCTCCATTCCTGGGCAGACACTTGCTTTCCTCTGTAGCCATCCACCCTGCATGACCAGTCTCCCAAACCCAGTACCCCAGAGACCACAGCCATCTCAGCTGGCCCACAGCTGAGAAGCCTTTTAGGCAGTTTCTTTCAGCAAGCTTATTCAGCTGCCTTCTTGCAGATCAGGACTGTGGCCCACCAGGGTATAGAGACCTCTCTTGCTCCCCCCAAATGGAGATCACCTGCACCATAACCCTCTTCCCACCGTCATGCAGTCCAGAAAACACTAGCTGCTCCAAATACCGTTCCTCAACAGTCAGTCTCCCTGGGAGTCTTGGGGCTGCTCTGACTTCCCCACCAACAGTTAGGCTAGGCTTATCTAAAGCACATTAAACAAGAACCAATTGACCTGGCAGCACCCTGCTGTAATGGTGGGAGGCGGGGACATCCCCAGTGTTTGGTCACCATAGTAGTTGATGACTGGCATTCATGTGTTTATTTACTGAGCTGCACTCTCCAAAACTCCTAAATATGCTGTTCCCAGGGGAAATTCCATCCAAAGAGCTAAGCACTCACAGAAGAGATCATTCCAAGGACTCTTGCTGGCACAGGGGTTATTTGCAGGTCGGGAAGCTGTGCACCTCGAACCACAGGCACCTTCATCTCAGCTTGTGTTTTCTAAGGGCACAAAGGAAACCTAGCCTGATTCCCTCCTCCAGGAGAAAGGAAGCCGGGAGAGAGGGTAGGGCCCACTCACCCCACCCACTGCAGAGGGCAATACAAATGCCTCTGTGAGACCTGCCGCTTCACAGTTCTGCGCTCCAGAGGGCATTCCCGCCAGACACCATGGGTGAGTACCGGGCTGGGAAGTGGGAGCTCCTTGCAAGTGATGGGACGAGCACAGGTAGAGCAGCCCAGCAATAGCGGGCGGCTTCATGCACTGGTCCTTGGATGGGAGCGGAGGTACCAGTGTCCTCCGAGGGCAGGCTCACCTGCCACCCTTTCCAACACCAGCAGCTTGTGCCCTGCCTTCTGGCTCACCCCAGCCAGTCCCCCACTTCATGGGCCAGGAATGAAACTTGTCTCAGTCGTTTGTTGGGTGCTTTGCTCCACCCAAAACTCTCTCATGCATGACATTTTCAGGAGCTGGTCAAGAGGAAAAGGCAAGGTTGTCTACCCCTTGGGTTAAAGAGTTGAGGCCTTTTGGCAAGCTTTCCAGCTTGTACAGACCAGTCTGATGCTGCCCAGCATGCTTGGTGCACTCCTGCATCTCACATGGTTGTGTTACACCGGGTACTGCTGAAGCTATGGGATTTCCCACCTCCATGGAGGGAGGGTCCCATCTCATCCTTTCTCTATCTTTTCCCTTTCTAGCAGCCCAGTGCCTTCTAGTCCTTGCTTGCCTGCTGGTCTTGGCTGCCCCAGGCTACTCCATGCATATACAAACCCTAAACATCTTCAAGAAATCTCTCTCCAACAGTCCGGCGAGTGCTCTGAAGAAAACCAGTATGTAGCATTCTGTGGGCATTGCAGTGCTCTCACCAACCCCTTTCAGTTCCTTGGTCTGGGTCAGCCCTGGCTGGTGAACAGCCCCAGCCCATGCTCTGGGCCAGTGGAGGCTTGGTAAAATGACACTTGGAAGAGGGTGTGTATGATGCCTCAGATCCAAAACACACCTCCGTAGTGTTATACAGGCAGGGGGGCCGGGGAGAGGTGGCATCAACCCCAGGCTTTTTTTCAGATGGGGGAGCTTTGGCCAGCTCTGCCCATCCAGCAGGATGACTTTAACGCAGTGAGAGGTCCTGCAGCAAGTGAGCTGAGGGCATGGGGGCACCACAGCTGCCAGCTCAGGGAGGGGATCCAGTGTTGTGTGCTCATGTACAGCCAATTCCGGGTAGGGAAGGGCCCTACAGCATCCCTGGCCCTGGTCCAGGGTGGTGGATGTGAGGAGGTGTACCCAATACAGGCTGCAGTGCTCCGAGTATGCATGTCTGTGTGTGCACTGTGCAGACTAGTGAGGGTGTCTGTGTGCTTGAAGGGCTCATTTTTCTCCTGTTCCCTCAGTCATAGGCAGAGGCAAGGTCCTCTTCACCTTCCTCCCCAACATGGCCCTGCTTTAGTGACACAACCCCTTTTTCAGGAGACCCAAAGAAGCCTCTAGTGTCCATATATCAGCTTCCTGGCCTGATACCAGCATAGCCCAGTGGGTCTGGGGCCTTTCACTGGGGTTGCCTCCTGTTAGGTGTCCCATATGGAAGAGGAACAGAGGGCTGAGGCCAACCCACTCTCACCTCCAGCCAAGCACATTGACCCCTCTGGGCTGGGACAGCTGGTTATCCCCAGGGTACTCTGGCTAGGTGTCCCTCTATCCTGCCACAGGGTGAAACATGGTATTGTCCTGTTGCACAAGCTTTTGTAAAATCACCCTCTTTTCTGCCCCAGGTTGGCCCAAGGACTGCAGTGAGGTCTCTTCTGGCAGCCCCAGTGGCATCTACATCATCCAGCCCACCGGACTGCACCCCGTCATGGTGTACTGTGAAATGAATGAGACAGATGGGGGCTGGACGGTCATCCAGAGGAACCGGCAGGGCACGGAGATCACCTGGGACGAGTCCTGGAGCACTTACAAGTACGGTTTTGGGAATGTGCACACTGAGTACTGGCTGGGCACTGAGTACATCCATCAGATCTCCAGGCAGAAGGTCTACCAGGTCAGGTTTGTCATCTGGGATGCTGCAAACAACACAAAGTTTGCAGACTACAACCTCTTCAGCGTGGAAGATGAGTCCCAGGGCTACCGGCTGAGGCTGGGAACATACTCTGGGACAGCGGAGGATGCCATGGACTCAGACAGTCCCAGGAATGTGCACAACAACATGAAGTTCTCCACAAAAGATCGGGATCAGGACACTTCCAGTGGAAACTGTGCCTCCAGATATAGGGGTGGGTGGTGGTACTCGGCATGTTATTCTGTACGGCTGAATGTCAAGGGGGGCATGACGTGGGGCAGCCTGTGCAACGGGAACTGCAAAGCTTCTGCCATCCTCATCAAACCAGCTCTGTACCACTAGTACTCTTTCCTCCTCCTGGCTACACTGGGCACATGGCCAGACCAGTGCCCTGGCTGGGACCCATTTTGCTGCCTGAGAGGCTGGGGGTGAATAGGGTTGTTCCTGTATACCAAGAGCTGTTTTCTTCTCCTCTTGAGAAGTAGCAAAGCTTCCTGCTTTGTCTCTGGCCTTTCACTTATGGTTGGTTTTTAGGGATCATTATTAGAACAAGTCTTTCTAAAAAGCTGCTGTTTCCAAACATGTTCCTTCTGGGGACAAAATTATGCTCAGAAACCTAAAAACCTCCTGATCCAGTAAGGTCTTATTCTCTTTATGCTTTGCAGGATAGGTGACTTCAGCAGAAAAAGATCAGTCATCACTAGATAACCTGATCTAAGCTTCTCTGAACCCAGGCAGGTCATGTACACACCATATTCCTGCTGTAATCTCTGTTCATCCTGCAGAATAAAATTGCTTTCAGAATCGGCAGAGATATGTGCAAATGTCCTTCATTTGTGTGGGAGCTTCTCACAACTGCTGATAGTTTCTTGCCAGGAGCAAACCTGAGGCTCCTGGTGCAGTAAGAAAAGACTTTCCAAGGGGACATTTTTCATAAGACTCAAATGAGGAATTAAAGACAAAACTTGCACTTAAAGAAGACACTTGTGTTTCAAGGTGGGGATCTTTCAAAAAGGGAATGTAGTACCACATGGCTAAGAGCAAGCACTGCGAGCAGAAGGGAAGAGCTCACTTCAGCCCAACCAGGCATGACCTGGGGCTAACCAGAGACAGTAGGCCAGGCCAGCACCATCCTGCCTTGTTAACATTGTGAATGCTGGCCCAGGCCTTGGGAGGTAGCTGGAATAATGGACAGGGAAGAAAGGGCAACAGCACTGCAAAGCCACACAGCATTGCATAGCTGGGATACCTGGGGCAGGTTTCAGAGCTGAGGCAGCCTGCATTAGCTTAGGTCCATATCAGCTTGCTCCAGTGTGGTGATGTCTCCGTGCACTGAATAGCTCAACAGTGGACATGGTACCTGTGATGTGATCACCAGTGCTAAGCAGCAGGTAGTCATGTCTTGCTGGCTGCACTCTGGCTGATACAGCCCAGGATGCATTTCACCTTCAACACTGCATTGCTGACTCCTGGGCAAATGCCGTTTACCAGGAACCCTAAGACCTTTTTTATCAAGCCGGTTAGGTTGTATGTCCAGGCTGGAGCGCAAATGACTTTTTAAACCAGCAGACATATATCTCAGTCCAGAAATGCTACTTTCAAGTCAGGTCAAAGTGGGAAGTCTTTCTCAACTGGCAGCACCTTCATACATTAATCTCGCCAGGCATCACGACTGCAGGCTCACCAATGCCTCCAGGACAGCCAAGGCTGCCTGTGCAGCCTCTTCAGGAACACAGCACTGCCATAGCTCTGAAGGGTGGTCTGGGACCTCAGTCACAGATCTTGACCTGAGAGTCCCAAGTTGTTCAGGATTCACAGCCACAAGACTTCCTTGAGCTCAGCTTTTCTTCCAAAGACAGAGGAGAGGAACCGTGGCTTCTTTCAGGCCCTAAGTTCAGACTTCCTTCCATCACGAAGGAGATCCATAGCTACATTCCCCCTCTGCAGCAGAGTATGATCGAACTGATTTACCCACATCTCTCATGCCCTCAGGGAGCCCACCACTCTTTCCACATGCCAATCCATGGTGGCTTCTTCTCTTTCCCAACATAGAGCAACCACACAGCCAATGGACAGGGGCAAACTACGGGCAAAGGTTTTGCAAGATACTGGGCTTTGCTAGCTCTGTTGGTTAATCACAGCCTTACAGCCACAGTTCAGAGCACAGTGGCTGGAAAAAAACATTGGAAGCAACAATGCATCCAGAGTCCTAAGAACCAAATCACACACAGAATTAGGTACAACAGCTGTATTCAGCTGTGTACAACAACGGTACCAAAGGGAGAAAAGCTCATGTTACACACTGATGCTGGGGACAGTCAGCAGTGGGAAAATGCTCAGGCCTTTCACTGTGGAACATTGAAATATTTCAGAAAAAAAAAAAATCTGTACAAACTCCCTGAATGTGACACCAGCTCTGCATCACATCAGCCTGGGAGCAGAACCAGCTCCACAACTGACCTGGCCCAGCACTGTCTGAGCAAATCACCTTGAAACCAGCTGCAACCACATCAGCCCTGGGCGAGGTGAGCTCTGCATGCCACATGGAGATCCGACTTATCTTGTGCAGCTGCGTCTCCTTGCACAGGAGAGGACCTGCATAATACACCTTCTTTTCCCCAGGTCCACCACCCCAGGATCTGGACAGATTGATCTCCCTCCCCCTTATGTGCAGTGTTGCAGTGGCAGGTAGACACAAGGCAGCAAAGTCTGGCTCCAGGGTTTATTGCAGCTGATTTCTCCCACCATGGGTAGCAGAGCTGTGGGGCGTGTGGTGCCCAGGGAGGGAGCAGGGCCCGAGCAAAGCAGGGATACACCAATCGCACAGGGGAGGGAACTTGCACTGTCTCCACCTCCCCAGGACAGTGCCTGCGTCCCAGTNCCACATGCCCGGGGCTCCGGGCGATTGCTCCTGAGCCCCAGAGCCGCTGTGCTTCAGCTGGTGGCGGTGCGGGAGCTGTGGGCAGTGCAGGACAGGCACCAGGGTTGGCACAGGGCTGTTGGCAGGCACAGGAGCGGGACACTGAGCTGGGGACGGGGATGCTTCCACAGGCTCCTAGGAGGCTGGGCACTGTGACACGATCAGCACACGTCTGTGGGTTTCACCAGGATGAGGGACGATGTGCAGTCGCCATTATCGCAGAATCCTGGCCAAAGGATTTTTTTTTTGGCATTGAGCAGGACGTTCTGGCACTTGTCATACCACCAGCCCCCGTAGCTGTTGGCGCAGTTCCCACTGTACTGGTCCTGGTCCTTGTCGGTTGTGCTGAACTTCATGTTGTCGTGTATGCCCCCCTTCTTGGGGTAATAGCTGGTCAGATAGTCATCCCCATCACCAGAAAAACGGCCCAGCCTCAGCGGGTACCCACTAGCCTCGCTCTCCACCCTGAAGATGTCGTACTCAGCGTAATGGGTGATGTTGGCTTTATTCCGCACAACAAAGCGGACCTTGTAGGTGCCCTGCTGCGTCAGCAGGTGCAGGTACTCGGTGCCCAGCCAGTGATCGCCCCGCACGTTCCCGAAGCCATACTTGTAGGTGGTCCAGGATTGCTTCCATGTGATCTCAGTGTCATGAGAGTTTCTCTGGACAACAGTCCAGCCCTTGCCTTCGGTGTCCATGTCACACCACACCACCCGTGGGGGTGACCCTGCTGGCTGGATGACATACACCCCACTGGGGCTAGTCTTGCGGAGATGGCTGCAGTCTGCAGGGAACCCTGTGACAGCATGAGTGGTAAACACAGAGAGAGAAGGGAGAGAGAAGGGTCATATGAGTCTGTCAGGACAACAAGGAGCTCCTATAGGGGAGTGAGGATTCAGGACAAAAAGGGGTGGTTTTATCTGTGGTCTACTCCACAGTGTAGAGTAGCTTTTCCACTGGCTCATCCACAGCACAACCAAAGGTCTCTAAGACAGTGGCCCTGGTAAGACCCCTAGGATCTATTTCTCATGACTTCCTATTTCATTTGGAGCCTTCTAATGCATTTGGCCAAGAAAAGAGGGGAAAAAATCTTCCAGATGCAAGTGATGTCCTCCAAGTATGTCTGGCCCTCACACAAGGCCCTTGACAGGGCTCCAGCAAGGATCAGAACTGTCCAAAGTGTTCTACTGGACAAGGATATGTAGTGAAAATTTATGTTTTCTCTGAGGGTCACGGTACTGCAAATGAAGGCTGAGTTCTACCTTGATTTCATAGGGATCTCTTCCCCCAGCTTGTTGCATTTCTCTCTTAGCAGGACTGATCTGTCATGATTTACTTGCCAAACTTACTTGACACCTAGTTTGTTTTTCTTGTTTTGTGTCTGATGAGGGACAATTTGCTGTGGATAATTCTGGTTCAGCCCATGAAATCTTACTTTTCTTGGGCACACAGGTCTTGCAGGGAGTGTCACCCTCTCTTGCAGGGAGAAAGGGAATACTCCTAATTCAACAAGAGCTTAAAAAACCCAAAAATACTGGGAGGATGTCTCCTAGAACTGAAGCGTAAAAAGACACAAGCACCACAGAGCAATCCTGGCAAGGAGCTACCAAGGGGGTGGGAATGGCTTGGCAGGTGTCAGGCTGCTTACCTCACAAAGCCATGGATCAGGGGTTTGTGTGTGAGAGCTTTTATGTTGTGCATCAGCCCAGGTGCCTGCTTGGCCTCCGTAGCACTCAGCAAACCTGAGAGTCAGTGCTGAACTAGGGAGACATTTTCCTGGTCTGCCTTTTAGTGCCCTGTCAGTGTTCCCACCCACTCCATACTCACCACTCCGGGAGCCGGCAGTGGGTGCTGGTGGGCCAGCACTTGCACAGAGGAGAAGCATCGCCACCACTGTAGGTAGGAGGACAAAGTCCCCACGAAGCCAACTTGTCCCAGTCCGGAGCCCTGGGGAGGAAAGTGCCCATCACTGTCAGGATCTCCAGCACCACCACCCCAGGCCCCTGGGGAGCTCAGACCAGGGGAGGCAGAGCCAGGGGGCACAGGCAGGAGCAAAAACCAACAAAGAAAAAAGGAAAAAAAAAAAAGTTTTAAATTTCTTCCAAAAATAAATTAAAGGGTGGTGGGAGCTGCAGCTTCGGTGCAGGCTCTGCCCCTGCAGGGGTGAAGCGAGGTAAGAAATGGCTTTGTCACCCTCCTGATCAGCCCCTTCCCTGCACCAGACAGCAACCTGCAGACGTGTTCTCAGAACCTACAACTCAAGAGTAGTTACAAGAGGACAACGGCACAACTAGATCTGAGGAGAGTAGTCTGCTGGGGGGAGGGAGGGGGAATTATCACAAGAAACAATTCTTTTTGGAGTAATCATGCTTAAGCCTTTTATATAAGACACTCCAGCCCAATGACAGCTAGTGGGAATTCGGATCCAAAGAATATTGCACAGATATCAGCTCCCAAGCAGACAGGAGGAAGTCTCCTGGCCCACAAAGTGACATAAGCTCAAACCCTCTGTGCTAGCCACCAGCACACTGTACACCCTGCACTACCTCAATTACTGGGGAGATGCCATCATGCCTGGAGAACGTGCAACCACATGCCACACACATCGATCAGGAAAGGACCAACTTTAAATCTAGGTCTCCACATGAACCTCCCTTGACAGGACATGGGAATACAGGGCACAGGTAGCCTGGGGAAAGCATGGGCTGGTACCAAGCATGTGTATCCTTTGGTTCTTTGGTCTTGCACCTCTTCTGCTACCAGGGTGCCTGGCAGCATGCATCACCCAGGCAAGATCATGCCTGCTGTCCTGCTAATCATCTTATGTCTTTGTATACTCACCCTCATCAGGTCTTGTCTGAGCCCAGCACCACACATGAAAGCAGCGTGCTGCTGGGAAGATAACTCACCCATCACAACAGCACAGGCTGAGCAGAGAGCAGGAACCCAGTGGTGCACCCTCCCATGCCGAGCTTTCCACAGTGAATTTATAGGCACTGCACACACCCACTTATGTTCACATTTGTTATTTGTAAAGGCATAAGGAGGCACTTGCAGATTGCAACTTGAGCACTTTTCAGATCCCATGACAGCACAACTGAACCCCCTGAGGGGAGGGAGGCATGCCTCTCCAGCCAGAGAAGTACAAAATAATCCCCTCCATGATGAGGGATTTCAATTATTGACTCTCCCAGCTACACAAACACCACATATGAATTGGTCACTTGGATCAAATTCTGGATCAAATTCCATGATCAAACTGAAGTGGAGAGACCCAGCTTTTTAAGGATGTACACACAGAAACTAGCAAAGGAAGAAAGATTAGGTCTCCTATTTGCCTTTCCAAGGTGACCTCGGAAAGATGAGGACAGGTCCTCAAGATATGTGTCTGCATGCTGCCTCTCTGCTGGCAGGTTTCAGGATCAATGAGTTAAGTCATTGGGCTGGACCAGTGATCAGCTGCCAGAAATCACTGTGTCCCCTGGCACCCCAATCTGGATGCTTAGAGTAGAGGGCAAGGGCTCCAGGTAACAAACAGGGCCCTGTGGGTCCCTTTGCCACTCTACTTTCCAATCCCTGCCTATGGCATGGTGAGACCCTGCAGATCCCTCCCCACCCCCGGCTCCACCAGCCCCAGCAATGTTGACCAGGGGTAACTTCCTCTACAGGAGTAAAATGCTCTCAGGATAGACTGTTTGGGGGGGCTGTTCTTCATGCCAGAAGGTGCAGACAGGTCCACTTTGACAAGCCAATTTTAGGAGGATAAAGATGCGGCCCTTCTACTTTCTTCTCCTTTGTTTTTTCAGACTCACCAGATGTCTTCTTCATGGCACAGCTTTAAACCTGGTGTTCGCAACAAGCCAGTGTCAAGCTGAGGCTCCCACCAAGCTTTCTATATCGCAGGAGTCCACATCAAGCAGTGCAACTTGCAGGTCTGGATGCAAGAGGTAAGTGATTCCTGGATCAACTTCCATCCAAACCATTAGATCTCACCCTTGCTTGCTTGGTTAGTGGTTTGGAGTCCACGTCCACAGCCTCTACAGTTTGGGAGAATCATAAAAGCCCCACTCACAAGGCTGTGGAGGGAGAAGGACCCAAGCTGTCCTGGGAAGACGGATCCCAGGCAGAGGGGCCATGTTCCCTTTCTGCAGGGGCAGGGGAAATGGGTGACTTAGGGCCTCCCATGGGCTGTTCCCAGAGCTTATGCCAGCGCTGAGCAACGCAATGCCTCGGGGTATACTGGGGTGCCTGTGCCAGGGCTGGCAGGCAGGCGGCTGCTGCTGAGCCATCACTGGGATCACTGCTGGCAACAGGGCTGACAGATACAGCAGGAACATGGGCTCCACAGGTAACAGAGAGGAAGTTCCCCCCTGTCCCTGCTTACAGCAGGGTCCACTGGGCTGCTCCAAATGGATGCAAATGGTATTTCCTTCAAAGAAATGGTGTGTCAACTGGACAGCTTATCTACAGTCCAGCAGAGACCCCGGGTTTGACTTTAGCTATCAAACAAAGGTTTTCCAAGTCATGCTGACGTGGGACCTTTTTCTAAGAAGACAGGTGCAAGAGGATCTCTGAACAGATACAGGTTGAAAGCAGAACTGAGGACAACAACCAGTGCTTGCACTCCAGAGAGGAAGAGCAGGGACCACCATGCAGGACTCAAGAGAGGAGAATGAAGGCATGAGCCAGCTCTCTCAGCAAATGCAGGCTGCTCTCCACGGGCAGGCAAGTCAGAAGCCAAGGGTGAACCCTGAGGAGGCAATGTCCTTGCTGGCAGGGCTCCATCCTGACAGATCTGAGCCCAGCAGGCAGAGCTGAGTGCTGGCAACAGGTCCAGGCAAGGCAAGCAGTCAGTTGGATTTAAGATCCTGGACAAAATGACACCGTGCAAAAGGCAGGGCTGGAGATAAGCTACAATGTGGATCTGAGCGATCCACCCAGGAAGTAAGTTACCTATCTACAGTGTAGGTCTAAGATCCATCCAGAAAACAAGGACAGATAGGGGACCGGAGACCAGCATTCATACAGCGTGGCTCAGGTTAGGACTGAAGGCCCAGGGCTAAGCTGAAACAGGCCTCATGGGCCCAGGTGAAGGTCCCAGTTGGGACTGGTCACCAGCCATTAAGGCCTACTGGTGCACTCAGGGCCATGACAGTAGCAGTTAATCCTGAGAGAGCAAATCACACCGGCCTGGCAGGCTGCGCAGGTGTCTCATGCTCCATAGGTCCTCAGTCATTTGCTATAGCTCTTTGGACTCACAAAATAGCTTTTCAAGGCATGTTCTGCTGCAGCAAGACTGGTGCCACGGCTATGCTCCTGCAGAAATACAGAGGCATAAGGGCTGGGCAGGGGGATCTTCAGAGAACCAGGTGATCACAGAGTACCCAAGACCATGAGACCTCTGAATGTCTCTGGTCTGATCTTGAGGCCAAACCAGGAACAACTTAGAATAGGTTGCTTAGGATCATGTCTGGGTCAGCTGTGAATATGTCAAGAAATGGAGGCCTCACAACTTCTCTTTTTTTTTTATTTCCGTTTGGAACATCCTCAGGCTGAATTTTTTTGTCTAATTCTAATTTCCCTCCCTTCGTCTATGTCCATTGCCTCTCATCCTGTCCCTGTGCACCTCCAAGGACAGACAATCACAGGGTGATGGAATAATTTAGGTTGGGAGAGACCTCTGGAGGTCATCTAGTCCAACCCTGTTCAAAGCAGATCTAAAAAAATTAAGTCTTTGCCAGTCAAGTCTTGAACACCTCTAAGGACAGAAATTCCACAGCCTCTCTCTGGGTACCTGTTCCAATATTTGACCAACCGCATCTTAAAAAAAGTACCTATTTCTAACTGGAATTTCCATGTTCCAACTTAGATCCATTGCTTCTCATCCCATCACGATGCACCTCCTTGAACAGTCCGGCTCTAAGTTCTTTGTATCCTCCCATGAGGTAGGTGTAGTCAGCAATAAGATCTCCCCGTTGCCTGCTCTTCTCCAGGTGGAGCAACCCTGTTCTCTCAGATTCTCCCACCACATCCTGAGCTCCAGGCCCTCAACCAGTCTGGTGGCCTTCACTGGACTTTCTCCAGTCTGTCAATAAGTTTCTTGTAATGAGGGGTCCAAAATGAGACACTGCTCTGAGGAGCCCGACTCCGTCTGCTCTCCACCCTCACACCAGTTAGCTGCAGGCACCAGCAAGATCCCACCTCAGCTTTCCCTTCTCCAATATGAACAAGCCCATCTTTCTCAGATTGTCCACATATGTCATGTGCTCCTGCCTCGACTGTCTTTAGTGGGCTTAGCTGGACTCCTTCTGGAGTTTTAGTCACTGTTATTAATAGGGGAGCCCCACGCAGGACACAGCACTTCAGCTGTCATCTCACATGTGTAAGTGAATAATCCCTTCCCTCACCCTCCTGGCTGCATTTTTCCAGATGCAGCCCAGGAGGTAGCAATAAACAGATCTGTGCCACAGCTGTGGCTCTTTCAAAGTCAAACGTATACTGAGCAGGATCTGAGACCCAGGACACAGTTGGGGTTTCAGAGAAATCCTCTCTACAGCCTTGCCCCTGCCTGCTTTGCACATCCTAACCCAAACACTGGCCACAGCCTCTTGGAAAAGCTGCCCGAGGACTGGAAGCTGTTGGCGAGGCTCTTGCTGAGGGTTGCTGCCTGCCTTTGCTTGCACCTGCTGTTGAGCAGAAGCAGCAGCACAGCAGGGCATGCACAGGAGCCTCCATGACCAGGCAGCAACGCTGCAAGCAAACAGCGTGTGATAAAAGCCCTACCCGCTCCTCCACAGGATCTGGCCATCTTATGCTGTCCAGCACAAGTTGGATCCTGGGATAAAAGGGTCCTCATAACGCAGAATACTGAGGATATCAATCCCTAGGAAAAGGATGGTTGGGCATTTTCTGTAAGAAATTCATGGTATAAGTGCTCCTAGTAGCAGAGAGGAGCTTGAAGTGAGACCATTTTACATCAGTGTCACATCACGATTCCCAAAACTCCCTTGTGACTGCTGAAAGGGCCGCAGTGCCATGGGAGACCACAAAGCTTGTTGCGCAAGAGGCAGCGTGATGGTGGCAGGCCAGGCACGTCAGGAGGCACCTGGAGTGGCACTTTCTGAAGTTCAGTGCACAATTTTCCAGGAACACTAGAGTACCTCTTCTCTGAAGGGTCTAATGGGGTCCCCATTGGCTGTTGGACCCAATGCCTGCTCTGGAGAGAGCGATTTACGTCTGATATTTGATTTCCATCCAGGAGGGGGAATGTCATCTGGGTATTTACTTGTGAGTTGAAATGTGCAGAGGTACCCAGAGGATTCCGTTCCCTGGGAAAACCCTGCCAGGTCAGGGGGGCAGCCAGGCGCTATATATTGCAGTTGTTTTAAGGCATTCGATTATTGGTACCTAATTATTTGCTTTGGCTCTGAAGAAAGCTCTTCACCTTTGCAAGACACAGCCTTCATTGTCTGAGGACATATCACTTAATGATGAAGAGCAAATAAGCCATAAACCACCAGTCCTCTTGCCAACTAGAGGACAAGTGTTGTGGTTTGGGTCTCGTGCCTCCACACCCTTGCCTGCTGAGCCCTATAACTTTCAGTCTGGGCACCCCTTCAGTCAGGCCAAACCCGCTCGGCTTCCCACTCGGCAGGTCCCGGCAGAGACGGCATGGGTGAGGATGGGATGGGATGGGATGGGATGGGATGGGATGGGATGGGATGGGGTGGGAGGGGAGGGGATGGAAGGGGACGGCACCACTGCTCATGGCTGCGAGTCACAGGGCATCCTGGCACTTTATCTTCTGCAGGGCTCCCTTCTGCTCACACACCCCAGCCATCCCAGCGCTATGTCCATTACACTGTCTGGGCTCACTGTGCCCTGGGCTGGGAACTGGAGCAGGAGTCTGCATGTTCTGCTATTTTCAGGCTGTATCAGTGTAGCCCTGGAGTATCAGATAGCCCGTTTTACAAGCCTCATTTACCAAACATTCCTTGTAATTTTCAGTTCTCCAAGGAAAGTATGAAATACACTAGAATAGAAAATGGATTTTTTAAACATTCTGGATTAAGGAGCGGTATTGAACAGGTATCAATATCTGGAGGTTACATGCTGAAAAGCACAATGCTGCCCCCAGAAGAACACCCAGGAGAGGCTGATCCTCTCCCCCACATCTCCTTCCTACCCAGACCTTTCATGATCATTCAAGAAAGGTCTGGGTCAGCCCTGGAGAGAGCATTGCTTCTCTGGTGGCCTAAAGAAGACATGTCTTTAAACTTGCCTCTAAACACCAATGTATCAAGACACAAATGATTGGGTCAGCTCTGAGCATTCCCAGAAAGGCGTGCTTGTCTCTAGGATGGCTGCAATTGCACAGTGGTTCCAGGCCAGCATCATGGATCATTTTCCTTCTCAGTCATTTCAGGGAATGGTGCCAAACCCAGGTATCCTGCGGCAGTACAATAGGTTTGGCTCTGCTTCTTTTGGAACTTTGTGGAGGGATCACATTGGCAATCCACTAGGGTGAGCAACATGTCTCATCACGAACAGGTTTCCCCATGGGCAGGTGTCTCCACAATGCCCCACTCTCTAGGAATCATGATAAACTTTCTATTATTTTATTTAGATTTAACATTGCAAAAAGTGTGCTGGTTTCTCTAGCTGCTCTGAACAAGAACAAACCAGAGCAGCTGGCCCCATATGGAAGCCATATAACCATATAAAGGATGTCATTTGCGCCAGCCGGGCAGTATTTCCTAAAAGTTTGTGCTGCCCCTCTCAGTCACGCTGCTTTCATGCAGAGCAGAGCTCTGCATGGAGCTTGTTCCCACCTAGACATACGGGTTCTTACTCCCCACAAACCTGGACTGGAGGCAGGTATAGTCCCAGTTTACACCATATGAGTGTGTCACAGGAGCATGATGGCAGCTGGGAGGAAAGGGGATTCCCTCTTCCATGCTCACCCTGCTTGTTATCTCCAGCCCTGAGACCTGTTTTTTAACCAGGGTTTCTGATCATAGCCACTTTGGGTTTGGACCAGGTTTTCACACTTCTTTTGTCTCAAAAACCACCAACAGCAGGTGCCACCACTAATAACTCCTGCCAGTGAGTATATGACGGCTCATCTACATGAGTGAATTGGGGCTTATGGCTCCGAGAGGGAGCTCTATACCTAAAGAATTTTATTTTCCTATTTTACTCCGCAAGTAAAGGAGTCAAGTGGGAGTCATGACTCTCTAATGTAAGAGTTATGATCTCTTTCTTCTTTTTCCGATCTCTTCCCATTTCAGCTACCCAGCACCTTTGTCTCCTGCTTTTCACCTGCCTGCTGGCCCTGGCGGCATCTCTTCCTGCCTTTGACATAAAAAACTTGCATCTCCTCAATGGCACGCTGGATGAAATTATGAATGTTCCCCCAGAGTCCTCCCAGCTCGGTAAGTATACCACTACAACTGGGAGCGGCAAACAAGGTCACGTTCAGTCAGATCCTACACAGACCTCCACACCAGCCTAACCCCACTCCTGCAGCATGGAGGAAGGACTAAATACTGCTCTATCTGTGGGCAATGCCAATGCAGTGTAGGCTGTCTTACTGGAACAAGAATCCTGTCAGAGTCATCTTCTGCTTACTGCTTGTCTCTTCTTCTGTCTGGCATGAAATTCTTCTGCCCATAAGTGAGTCCAGTAGTCCAAAGCCCAGAGTTCATAGGATTCCAGGGGAAGGGACAGGTTTGGTCTCATTGCCAGCAAGACTGAGCCAAGGGTGTTGTGGGCCATGGGCTCTTCCTTGAAGAAGAGAAGCAGTGTTAAAGGTGTTAAGGCAAATAATCACAGTGTGTTTTGAGGACATGGGGAACAGTAGCCACCTCTGGAAAGCACAGTCAGCAGAGAACTGAATTCAAGAGAGAACTGAATACAAAGAGGAACTAGGTAAAGTGACTACAAGGAATCTAAACTAGTGTCACTGACACAGAGCAGTCACCCAGATGATGGCACAGAGTAATCTACAAATACCAGGGTATATTGGAGCCATGAAGAAGCCTCTGACAAATGCTCCTGGAATAAAACTGGGGGCTGGGGGTGGGACATGACATGACAGAAAGAGCTGGTTCCCTTCAAAGGTAGGAGGAAGAATTCTTGGCAGAAAAACACAACGTTCAAGTGTTTGATGCTGGTTTCACATCAGCCTTCACTTGCAAAGGTCAGATGTCAGCAAACTGCCAACACAGGGAGAACCCATGACTAAGACAAGAGCTTGGACTTCATGAAGAACTGCAAGTCTGAGTAGAGAAAGGACATGTGCTCTGGGCTTCACACTCGTCTCTCACCCAGACCACTGGTAGGGTGCTCTGAAAACGTGAGTAGTATGAATGTAAGATGGATAAGCAGGGAGGCATGCCAGAGAAGACAGGTTAACATTTGAAAGTCTTGACTTGCGGAAAAGTACTTCCAAGTGGATGGGGAGTGAAGGCAGAAGGGAGCAGGGGCAGACTGTGGCTTACAGAACAAACACAAGTGAACAGCTTCATGTGGCTGTAGTAAAAGTAAATACCACAATAGGAAAGTCCTCCAGACCACGTTACATGAATGTTCCCACTCCATACAGGTTCAGGCCATCCATGTTCACTGGTGGGCTTCGAGACACATTTGGAGAAATTCAAAAGGAAAGTGGTCAAAAGTCATGCAGGCAGACTGTGCCAGGGAAGGTTGAAGAACTGGTTTAGCCCCAAAATCAGAAAACCACGGAGGAGGAAATGACAGCAATATTACAGTCTGTCTGCAGGAAAAGTATACTCTGATATACTTTACTATAGTAAGTACTATTTACTTTACTAAAGTATACTCTTACTATAGTAAGAGAAGGAATGGACTTATACACAGTGAGAGAGGCTTAAGCTAAACACTTTATAAGGGCAAGGATAGGAAAGCACCAGCTGAGAGTGAAAGCAGAGAGCTGATATTTGAGGATGTCAGAGACCAGCAGCTGCAGGGTTAGGCATCTCTTTCAGAGAGGGAACGGGAATGTTTTTTGTAATTCCGTAAGCTTGTCATTCATTCCTCTGTTTTATAACCATAAGTGGATACACACAAGATGTCCTTGTAAAAGAATTACCTCTCTTCCAGCAACACCCTTCAAATTCCCTTCTGAGCCACCTGAACAGAGTCCCTCTCCCAATTCCTGATACCTGCACCAGTTTTCCTGTGTCTGCTCTGATGTTTCTTCCCCTTCTAATCCCTCTTCTTCCCGAGTCCCTTCCTAACTATGTATATTGCACTTTAACAATTGTATTTCCAGTGTTGCCACAAACATTCAGGTTCTTTTTCTCACACAGTGTGCTTCTCACCAAGGAAGCATCCGCCCCATTCTAATACCATGTGAATTTGCTCAAACTATCACTTGGCTGATATCTGAAATGGCAAAATCTCTCTGGAATTAGAAGCAACAACAAAAAAATTGGACTATTGTCTGCAGATCATGCTCTCACAGCAAACATTTGACATGTCTACTCTCAACACTTGCTCTTGTGTCCTCTGTTCTTGTTAATTCAGATAATGGTGGTGAACACGTTCGACAGGTCAGAGATATTGCCCCCCGCCCACCGGCAGGCCACGGTAAGTCTCTTCTCAAGGAGTACATCTTCCCATAAAGTTTTACCATTGCCAGGAGCCCAGAAGCTCATGAGGAGCTTTCAGCCACCTTAGCCCATGTCCTACATGTTCACTGTCTCCTCCCAGGATAAATGTGGATTTTCTGATAGGCTACAGAGATGCCACAGCTCATAACCTTGGGAGGACTCTATTACCAGCCATGTCCTGGACTCACTAGTTGATGAGGTCATTTTAGCATGGGGAATTTTCCACCTAAAGATCCAAACTGGAAAGTGGTGATTCATTATTGGCCTTCAGGAAGTGGTGATTGATTATTTTCCTATTTTCACTATACAGTTGATGAGAAGATTGGGTAAGACAGGAACTGACTGTGTTACTGCTCTGACTGAGTCAACATTAGCCCATAAGACCACAAGATATGGCTTTACTGGATAGGAATAGCCAGGAGCAGAAGTACTGGAAGCAGACCAAGGCCCTTCCCAGAAGCATGTAGGTGCATTCAGCTGTTTGCTGTATAAGGGAGCATGGAAAGACCATAATCAAATAAAACAAGTCAGGCAATTTCTAAAGAGCTACTCAGGTAAACCCCAAGAAAACCAATGGATTTGCCCTATTGAGATCACAAGGGCTGACAGATGTCTTGATCACACTCTCTCCAGGGTTTCTGAGATTACTATAAAGCTCTAAAGACTCCAGGCTGTATCAGCAAATGGCTTTATAACCCAGGTTTGCATTTTTCTGTGTGGTAACACATCACCTGCATGCTACAGGCAAATCATCGCAGCACTGCAAGACAGAATCCACCCTGGACTAGGGTACATTGTGTGCTGGGTGAAGGCAATGTCTGGCTTGGTCTCACCAGGCCAAGACATTTTGACAGTTATGTCCCATCAGTTTGAATCCTGCCTTAGGAAGATATGAAGCCCAACTCTTACTCTGATCATTTCAATACTTTGATTTACTCCTGTGAGAACATGGCAGGAATAGAGAACATGGCAGGAATACAGCCCAAGAACATGTGTGCAATAAGACATAGGCATAAAAGAATTATCAGGTACTTCCAGTGTCTCAGTGTGGGCGATTTAATAACCATGTCTGTTTCTTGCCCCAGGCTGGCCCAAGGACTGCAGTGAGATCCCCGCTAGCAGCCGCAGCGGTGTCTACATTATTCAGCCAAAAGGGCTCCACCACCTCGTGGTGTACTGTGAAATGAATGTGACAGGCGGGGGCTGGACGGTCATCCAGAGGAACCAGAAAGACACACCAGTCACCTGGGCCGAGTCCTGGAGCACCTACAAGTACGGCTTTGGGAACGTGCGTAGCGAGTACTGGCTGGGCACCGAGTACATCCATCAGATTGCCAAGCAGAAGGTCTACAAAGTCAGGTTTGTCATCCAGGACTCCACAGACAACACCAATTTCGCAGACTACAACCTCTTCAGCGTGGAAGATGAGTCCCACGGCTACCGGCTGAGGCTGGGCTCCTACACAGGGACAGCAGGGGATGCCATGACCTCAGACAATCCCAAGACCATGCATGACAACATGAAGTTCTCCACAAAGGATCATGATCAGGACACTTACAGTAAGAACTGTGCCTACAGCTATGAGGGTGGGTGGTGGTACTCAGCATGTTATTCTGTACGGCTGAATTTCAAGGGTGGCATGACGTGGGGCAGCCTGTGCAAAGGGAACTGCAAATCCTCCCTTATCCTCATCAAACCAGCTCCATATTGTTAGTGCTTCTTCCCCCTCCTGTCCACACTGGACACTCTGCAAAGGCTCTGCATGGCCAAAGAGCTTGAGCCTTTCTGGAGCAGAGAGGGGAGCCCAAGGGTAGTAGGGTTTTAGTCACTTTCCCTTTCCCCTCTCTCAGTGCAGCTCCCTCTCTGCTCAGCTCTTTTCCCCTGTGCTTGCCAATGATTCCTTGTTATTATGTTCATAATCAAGAATAAAAAAATCACTCGTGAAATTTGTGGATTCCATATGTACCTTCTCTGCGGGAGGAAAACACTTAGCCCTTGAATGGCTTTTCATCAGAGTTTCTTAGCTGCCTCCAGAACTCATAGCAAGCAAAAAAGCTACATGCCACAAATTTCCACGTACTCTGCACCTCTCTGTAGCATCTGGTAAAGCATCCCAATAAATTTGCTTGAGCTCATTCTCCATTAATGAACGTCTGTTCTGTATTTCTGATGTGCTCCCACTGAGACCCAAGAAATCCCATGTCAGGTGCTAGGACTGGGGTCTTGGGGCTAGTCACACTGAGATGTGGGATCTGCACAGGAGGGGTGAAAAGGGACCTGTCACATGGGAGAACTCTTCCTAAATCATCAACATGTTCACAGTCCAAGAACAAAAGCTGCGGCAATGTGCTGGTGCCAAGGTCCTGCTCCTGCTGGGAGGCTGCCTGTGTCAGGATTTGTCGCTACCTGTCAGTCTGCACAGTCATGCTTTTATCCTGCAGAAACGTGATGTGAAACTTGTCAGTAGATCTGTCTGCTGTGACTATGAAGCATTAAACTTAAATGGAAGAGAAGTAGGTTAGCTGTTAGGAAGCACTTGAATTAGGAGACACTCCAGTGAGGGAAGAGCTCATTACAGGAATGAGCTCATCCTACCCAGGTTTCTGAGACCAATTTAGATGAACCCTTGCTAAGAAAGGTGCAGACAGAGCTGATGCTGTGAGGCTGCAAGACAAGGCTCCTTCAGGTTCTCCATCCCACACTGCTGTGGCACCACCAAGACGGGTTGTTTGAGTAGCACGTTCACCTCCACAAATAATTTCCGGCTTTGTCTTGGGGCAGCTCAGCAATAGCAGTGAGTTTCACTTCCAGGACTGACAGCTAAGGGAAAACCCAGCCCTTGCCTGTGGCTGCAGAGCCCAGTGCCCTCCGGGAGCCATCCAGAAAGGTTTGAGAAATTAGAAAATACTGAAAGAAGTGAGCAATCAAGAATCTCCAAACTAGAAATTAGCCTATGCTGCTCCAGGGAACTGCTGGTGCACCTGGTTCCAACCCCATATCATTCTGTGATTCTGTGATCAGGGCACAGATACGATGAGAGCTTCCCAGCCGCCAGCACAGAGATGTCCTGAAGCAGAGCTTGTAGTTCTCAGGCAAGCGTCTTTTTCTTCTAGCTGTCCGAATTTAGCAAACATTTAGTCAGCACAACACACTGCAGCCAGCCGTTCCCCGGCACAAGTGGGGCAGCGCTCCCACCTCTCCCTTCCCCAAGGGACGAAGAGGACCTGCCCGGAGCCGGTACTCTCGGGGTGCTTCATTGCTCTCCGGAGCCCTTGGGTACAGCGTTGCCAGGATCCCCGCAGGGTGCCCAAGTGCTCTGAAGTACAGCATGAGGCCAATGCAGCGACAAGAGGGACGCCCACAGTGCGGTACAGCGCGGGTTGTAGTGCAGGATACACGCAAGGAGGTGCGGGGTGCGGGGAGCGGGGCCGGCGGCGCAGTGCAGAAGCGGAGCGCCCTTCGCTCAGCTGCGGCTCCTTTAAGCCCGGCGGGGGCGGCGGGCGCGGGGCGGCGCGCGGCGGGGGCGGGCCCGGCGGAGGCGCGCGGCTCCCGGCAGCGGCGGCGGCGCGGGGTCTCGGCGCGCCCCGGCCCGTGTCCATGTCCCGGCCCCCGGCGCCGCCCGGCTCCCCGCGCCGCTTCGGGGCGCTCAGCACCGCGCAGCTCCGCGCTCTGCTGCAGGACGAGCCCCGGCTGCAGCGCGCCGCCCGCCTCAGCAGGAAGGTACGGGCGGGGAGGGGAGCCCGGGGGCGGGGGAGGAGAGGGGGGGAACCCGGCGGCGGCGGCCAGCGGAGCCGTGCAGCGCTCGCCACCAGCGCGGCTGTCGCGGGATGGAGCCGCCGGCAGCCGGGACAGCGGGCGCTGCGGGGCCGGGCATCGCCCGCCGATCCCCGACACCGCTGCTCGTTGGTTTTCCCGTGACACCTGACATCCCGCCTGCCGAGCCCGGGGTCTGGGCGAGCGGCAGGACCCCCCGGCTGGGTGGGGGTGGACGCGGGGAAACCTCAGCTTGGGCGTCCTCCTGGTGCTGCTCGGGGTTTCAGCATCCGTCGCCTGTCAGGAAGCCTCGGGCCACCAAAACCCAGAGCAGGGCCACCGCCGCTGCTCTCACTGCTCCGAGACCCAGGGGAGGCTGGGAGGCCCCGGCCCCTCGCCCTGCCCTCCAGGCCTGGTTTCCTTCCCTGCAGCTGGGCTGAGCCTCGAGTGCTCCCCAGCTCCAGTGGTTCCTGGTGCTCCCCTGCGGGAACAGGAGTGGGTTATTCTAAAATCATTCTCAGCCTGATTTCAGCATCTTTCCCCTGGGTCTCTCAAAAACGCAGCTCGGCGCCCACGCTCTGCTTCCTGCTCCAAATGGGCGGAAGATGTATGTGCAGCGAGAGTGAGTGTGTGTCTCTCTCCTGATGTCCTTGTTCGCTAACGAGTCCTTTCCTCTGCAAAGGGGGCTGGGTAGCCAGCTGTGAGGTTTGCCACATTCAGGGTAAGCTGCCCCGTGCAGTGGGTAGCCCAGGTCCAGCTGTTACATCCCTGCCGGGAAACACCCCCTTTCCAGGCAGAGTGCAGGGGGAGAGGATTTGCCCCTAGATGGAGACAGACCCCCTCCCAGCAGGCTGCCAGCTCTCACTGTTCTACCCATTTTTCCCAGTGCTGATGCACCCCACTTCCCTTGTCTCCCGTTCCCACAGTTTCAGAGTCTGCAGCTGGAGCGGGAGATGTGCTTGGCGTCAAACTGCACCCTGGCCAGGGTGAACCTGTCCCTGCGCCCGCGGCTGGAGGATGGGAAGGCTTCCCTAGCCATCAAGTACCAGGAGCTGCGGGAGATCCGAGAGGCATGTTGGGACAAGCAGCAGCGCCTGGGTGAGTGGTGTGCAGCTGATGAAATAAGGCAGAGCCCGCCAAGGCCAGAGCAACCCACATTAATACAAGGGCCGGGGTGGGCTCAGTACCCTTGAACAGGGAAAATGGCCCAGCCATGATCAGGAGCAGTGGGGGGTAATACTGCCTGTGACGTAGCCAGCCCTCAGCTGGGACCAATGCCATGCTAGGATGCAGGCCTCCGTGTGCAGGTAGCTCCAGGGATGCGTTTGGGGGTTTCAGTTTGAGGGTGGGGAGAGCTGATGCTTGGGGATGGGAAAGACTGCAACCCCATCAGTGGGGGCATCCAAGGGAAGGTCTGTTGGCAGCCCCATCTTGTCCTGACACAGATGCATACCTGGAGAAATGGAGCCCGCAGAGCGCCCTGGGCCACCTCCAAGCCAAGCTCGATGTCTCCGAGGCAGAGTCAGAGGTGAGTCAGGCAAGACCCTGGTGCTGTCAAGCCTTCCTCAGCTGGCCCTTGCAATGCTCTCCTCCTGGCATGTCAGGCCCTGGAGGAGAGGCGGGGGGGGCTCAGCCATCTGTGCTCACTCCATGGTCCCATGGCTCTCTTGGCTTGATGCTGTCCCACTGCCTGTCCCACAGGCACAGATAGAGCAGTTCCTGGCCCAGGACCTGCCCCTCGATTCTTTTCTGGATTCCTTCTGCCAGAGCCGCACACGCTCCTATGTCTGCCGGACACAGCTGGAGAAACTGGAGGAGCTGCTGCAGAAGGGCCAGGTGGGCAGGGTCCCTGTGGGCCCTGTGGGGCACCCAGGTGCCGTGGCTAGCCCAGCACAAGCCCGCCTTGCCCCATTACGGAGTGGAGTAGCCCCCAAAGCCTTTGATCTCTCTTACGGCTTTGTGCCCGCCTTTTTCATCCCCTCGGAGGCTGTTGTGCCTTTTGCCATGCCAGCTGCAATGCCCAGACACCATCTCCCAGCCCTGGAACACCAGCCGTCATCTCCCTGCTCTGAAATCTCCAGCCCGGGCTCACCCCTGTGTCTCATCAGACACATCCCCCTGCTCAGCCCCCAGCCCTTCCGCAGGCAGCAGCGGCTGCGACACCAGAAGCAAGAGCCTCCGCACCGGTAGCAGGACAGGGACAAGGGATATCCCTGCTCCTGGCCTTGTGCCTCCACAGGGGCTGCACAGGAATGCCCTGGCCAGGGAGCATGGGGGGTGAGTGCGCGGTGCAGGCTCAGCTCCAAGGGGCTGCAGTGCCTCTCAGACAGGCACAGGGGTGGCTGCTCACAGGGGGGTGGAGATGCTTGGCCAAGGGTGGGATGGGGCAAGTGCTGTGACAGAAGGTCCTGCGCCTGGGGAGCTGCTGGGTGAGAAGGTCTCTGCATCCACAGCAAAAGGGACAGGAGGTGGGGGTGCGTTGTTTGTCGGGATGTTAGTGGGCTCAACTGGGTGGGAGATAGCAGGGAAGAGGGCCCAGGAGCACTGGGTGCCACATGCTTTCTAAATAAAGGCTCTTTTCCATTCTCTGTGTTACCCCTTGACTCTGGCTATGAACAGAGGGATGGGACAGGCAGGGAGGAGGTGGTTGTGGGGGAAACACTTGCCAGACCTGGAGGTGAGTGGCAGTCAAGGAGGGTCTTCCAGTCTGGGAAGCTCCCAGGTATTGCACCTACACTTGGCTCAGCCCATCAACCCCCTTGGGGAAGGCGGGAGCCCCTGCAAGTGGGGCAGAGAGCCCAGAGAGGGTGAGTTTCCCTCCAGGCAGGTACCAGGGACTATCTCCTAGCAGTTTGGCCCCCCACATGGTGAAGACTTCTGGTAACCAGAGATGTCTCATAGTTATATTCCACAGCCAGCCAGGCTCACTCAAGGTTCCACATCAGCAGCCTCTGTGCAGCCCTACAGTGGATTTAGTACCCCTTCCCCACCCACTCTTTCGCACTTAGTCCTACCTTCAGCCGCCACTGGAAAAGGCAGCAGGAGGCCTGAGCTCACCATGTTTCATACTGAGCTCCTCTATTGCTTTCCTTAATTTCATGCAATGGATGATGGGACAAGGCCAGGGGATATAGCCCTAGTTCCTCCAGCTGTAGCCCCTGAAGTACTTGGTCCCTGCTCTGGGGTATCTCTTGTGCTGTTTCTAGCTTTTGATTTGGTTTCAGACTCTTCTCATGCTTTCAGCACAGCCTGGTGGTAGCATTTTTTTATTCTTTCTCAGCTGGCTGCCCAGCCTGCAGCTTGGAACTGTTATGTAGGCTGCTTAGAAATCATCCAAAGCAGCAAGGGGCCCTGGCTCTGGCTACAAAGCACCCCAAAAATATAGACCATTGGCTTGCAGTGTCTGATCACCCCTCCACCACTGACAGTACCCCACCCTTACTCCAAACTCCAGCCCCGTCTTTGGGACTGGAGCCACTCATCCAGTATAACTAGTTAAAACAGGTTTAAGACTAGGATAAATTTGGAATCAGCTACTGTGGCTCTATCTGCAGGTGAGGAGATGGTAGTTTCTGGAAACCCCAAAGGGTTTCACAGAGTACGTTCTACTTTGCTGGGTCCCATCAGGCTTGGTTTGGGCTCAGCCTGTCAATGAAAGGTGCCAAGATGCGCCTGATTGCCAGAGTCAGGCTCTGTGGCTTGGTGTATCCCAGGAGGAAGGACAGGCAACCACAGCACAAGACCTTGGTTGGATTCCCGGACCAGCCATGCAGGGCTAAATTAACCAGGGAAATAAGGGGACGAAGCAGGAGCACTTAGGAGGCCAGTTGGTCTGTGTGGGACTACCTATGCTGTGTCTGGAAGGGGTTGTGATGCACAGGCAGCCCTGTCCTACCCAGTGTCTTGGGGTCCTCAGACAGTTTTCCCGAGGGCTGTACTGGATGCTGGGTGAGATGACTGTGGGTGCAGCATGGAGAAGTGGGCCCGAGAGGTATGAGGGCTCTGAGCACACACACACTAGATGTGGTAAGCATAGGCTTCTCCCTGGGGACCTGGATGCCCACCTGGGAGAGGATGGCCACCTTAGCACTTGGCTCAGGAGGAAAGGACCCCAAGGTGATGGCATCATGGCGATGGCTTTTTGTCCATAGGAACCCTGCAGTACCCCCAGGCACCTGCCTGGCTCAGGTATGAGTGGGCAGGCCCTGGCAGCCCCATGGTCCTGTTGGGCTAGCCACCACCACTCCACTTCAGCCATGGTCATTTAACCACTGGGAAGCTGCCAAGCAAGGTGAGCCCCTGCCCCAGGGAAGTTCCTCCAACACTGGAATTAGTCTTGTTCAGTAGTGGACAGGACTCTGGTGGGTTGCCAGACCCCCCCAGTTGCAGTGGCCCTAGTGGGGAATGTACATGCAGCATTAGCGCACCCTACACCTCTGGGGAACGTGGCAGCAGTGGCTATCTGCCTTGTTGCTCCCAGAATGTGCCTCACTGTATGGGCAGCTCCAGCCCCTTCGACAGGCAGCCTGGGCTGGGGACAAAGTCCCACGCAGGGTACAAGACAGGGACACTGGTCACAGCCAGGAGCTGGCAGCAGCACAGGGTGATCCCTCTGCCCCTCCTTGCCTGCATGCACAGCGGTGCTCCCTGCCTACACCAAGTGCTGCGGGCGCCAAAGGGCCACATCGAGGAGAGGGCAATGTCCCCCTGCTCACCCCAGAGGAAGCATTGCCACCCAGTGTGCACCTGCATTCATTTCTGCACTGGGCCAGGCAGGAGGCAGGCAGGAAGCTGGCCCTGCCAGCCTGGTGGCATCCCTGGCTCCCCCAGGTCTGGATTTTCAGAAGCCAGGCTGGGTAAAGCAGCAGCCCCCAGCCCAGGAGGGACATGACACCTGCGAGAGAAAGGATGCCCCCCCAGCCTCCAGCACGGGCAGCCTCCGGTAGACCCTTTGAGCCACAGCCCCAGGTTGGCAGGGCATCCAGAACCCTGGGCTGGAGCCAGCCAGTGAGGCGTCATGCCAGGGTGCCCCAGCTGCCCCCCCCCCCCGCCATGCACGGCACAGGCAGCAGGGCTGTTAACCAAGAAAACTCTATTAACAGTTAACTTTATTAACAGAGATGTCGCCGCAGGGGATGCTGTTGAAGGGAGTCAGAGCTGCCCCCCCATGGGTGCTGCCAACCTTGTGGCCCTTCCCTGGGCGGGGGCAGAGCCACCGCAGGGCCAGCAGCAGCAGAGCTCTGCCCACATATGCCAGGGCAGGTGAGTGCTGGGGCTGTCCCCTCACCCTCATCCCTGCCATGCCAGCCCCTCTTGCAGGAGGGGGGAATGACGGCTACCCCTCCAGTGCTGCTCAGGATCCTGCTCACCCAGGCTGTAGCTCCTTGTCTCTGCCCTTCATGCCCCCAGAGCAGCTGGTACCTCCAAAGATGTGCCAGGAGCCAGGGGTTAACCCTTCCTTCCAAAAGAGCAGCCCAGCTTCTCCAGATAGAGGGAAAAGGCCCTAATGAAGCACCGAGACCCCCCACCCACAGGCTGCACCACCCAGGAGCCAAGGTGAGCAGCTCTGTGCTCCAAGCCTGTGGTTACGGGGACATCAGCCCACAAGAATGGGCTGGGATAGGGCTAGGGAATGGAGCCTGCACTGAGCTTGCAAGGCCTCAGGACTGGGGCTGTCAGTCTTCATCTGGGCTTCCCTCAGCTCGCCTGGAGCTTTTGTTTGATTTACTTAGTTTGTAACAGCATCTAATTACCAAGTGGCCATTGACTACTTACAGTTTTGCTTCCCCTGTACTGTGGCATGGTCTGATGTCTGCTGTTAGTATTTCAAGGGTGGGAATGAGTAGTAAGAAGTTATACAGAATAACCCCTGCGGTGAAGGTGCAAGGTAGAGCAGTACAGGGCGATAGCTGAGGCCCCACCAGCAACTCACCCTTGGGCAATTCCTTTCAGTGACACAAATCTAAGAGCTGGCAAAAACAATGGTGTCAGAGGTACCTGAGCAAAGAACCAGCATGCATACATCACTTACTCTAAAGGCAGACGTAACCTGGAGCTGCAGATGAATGAAGAGAGGGGTAGGATGTGCTAGAAAACGTGTAAAAGTGGCCCCAGTGCACTTGAGAGTGAGGAGGAGGAGATCCCCACTGTTACACTCCTCCCAGCAAAGGCCTAAGGACGACAACTCATGGTGACCTCCTTCCCAGCTGAAACTACCATCCTCACCACCCCGAGGGCACAGTCCAGGAGTAGGCTGTGTAACAGCCGCGACTGCAGTACATTGCTGAGATTTGCTTTGTACTAACTGGATACATCCTCAGGAGGCAAAGCCCGCAGCAGACTCGGGATTGGAAGCTGTTCCCTGCTGTGACCCCTACCCACAGCTCCCTCGGCCCCAGCTGCAGGAAGATGGGCTCTGTCTCTCACAGAAATGACCCCCTCTGGCTCAGAACCCCCAAGGATCTGTCCTTGCTGTCCCTGAGGTGTGAAGACAGCCAAGGCCGCAGTCAGTTGCAGAGCTTTACCTTCTGCCGCAGGGCTCTGATCCAGCTGCTGGAGAAAGCTGCTGGAGGCCTGCACAGCCTACACCCCCTTGCAGAAAAAGTGAAAGAAAGCAAACTCCTCATGGCTCTCACTGATCTGACTGGCGCTTCTCCCTCTCTGAAGACAGCTTTGTAGCTCTCTCCGATTGCTCGGCATCCCACCGATGGAGCGCTGAATAGTCACCTCTCGGTAAGGGTACTGCTTAGCCACTGCCACGGAGAGGTAGAACATGGGGTTTAAATACAGAGGAGGTCCCTGTGCAGCAAGGCTCACACAGCCTATCAGCTCCACTTATGCCTTGTTTCCTTCTCCTTTTCCACTTCGACCTTCGGATCCTGGTGGACTTGTACAGGTCACACAAGCCCCTGCTGTCATGCCACTGTTGTATTTCCCCGAGCAGTTGTGCTACAGGGACCCCACAAGGATTGCGCTCACTTGGCTAAAGGAAAGCCCCAAGAAATGCAGTTTCTCCTGGCACCTCTCCATCAAGGAAACAACTAGGGAAAGTCAAGAATATGACGACAGTATTGACACATGAAGACAAAGGGGTAGAAACCTGGCATGCTGGGAGCTGCCCGTCAATCTCTGCATTTGGACTACCTCCAGCCACTTTGTGCCTAAGCTCCTGAACTCCTTCCTGGAACAGAGGAACATTCAGGCCTGACCAGAGCAAAGTGATGCTGGGGAGAAATATACATTGTACTAACGCAAAAAATGACAGACTGGATGTCCCTCCATACCCCACATGCCATGCTTCCCCGCCTCGGACCAAACTCAGCAGCAAAACTAAACACTGCCCAAAACTCAGCAGCAAAACTGAATACTGCCTGCAGCACAGGAGTGCAGAGAGCGCAGTGAGCACAGAGTGTACGTCACAAGTGCACAGCAATGCCCGTGTGTCAGAGGCAGCACAGAACGGGGTTCCAGCAGGCAGAAGGGAAGTCCCCGGTGGTGCAGGCAAGCTATTCTACCCACACCCCACTGACTGCAGGCAGCATACCCACCCTTCCCACCATGGCCTCGGGGAGACAGGACCCCCATCCCCATCCTCTTCCTCAACCTGCTGCAGTCACTACATGAAACACCAGCCTGTCCCCTGCCCCCCATTTTCCAGCAAATACAAGGAATATTTACCCAAGACCACCATTTTGTCACCAGCTGGATATCTTTAATGTTCCAAGATACATCATGGAGACCTGAGGAAGAAGAGGAAGAACCAGTAATATAAACTGCCCAAACCACTCATTGAAAGGCACATGGATTAGCTCAGTTTTGGTGGCTTGTGTGCAATTTCAGACACAACCACCAGACACAGAGCGGGAGAGTCAGCCCAGATGGCTTATTGGAGCAGCTCTTCCCTGTCCCAGTGTTAAGGGACAGAGCGACGCAGACAGCACGCCAGCCAGCCTGTTTCTCCTGCTCCACACTGCACTGCACCAGACCCTCTCTCTGGCAGGGAGCTGGCTCAGGGCTGGTTACAAAGGCTGCCTGAGGGAACAGCCCACAGTCCCAGGCCTCAGCACTACACAGATTTAGGAAAGATCAATCCAGAGGACAGCTTGTGTTTGGCAGGGCTGCCTTAAAAACATGCAAGCAAAAACACCAGGAACTAGAGAGGTGCTCCCTAGTACCCACTGCTTCCCATGGACATCCCTAGCTTTTCCAGCCTGGAAGAGAACGCTTCCTGTAAAGCTCTGCCAGAGAAGCTGCCTCTGGTCTTTCAAGTGACTTGATTTATAGCATGAAAATGTATCAGCATGTGACACAGAGCCACAGTTCTGGAGACTTTCACTCTGTCATTGATGCCCTTGAACACCAAGCTCCTGCTCTTCATGTGCTGAAATTTCAGCACTGTAATCCCACACAGAGGGATGAACTGACCACCAGAGAGGATCCTAGAAAGCTCACTTTCTGCCTCTGGGGTGAATTTGCTCCAAAGACACAGCAGTCTCCGGAGTCTGCAGCTGGAAGTGGTACAATGCTTACCAGAAAAGGCAGAAAGCTCTCCTGTCCGGCATATACCCTGTACCAGCAGACATTACGCTCCCTGCCACGCAACTGCCTCAGGCTCAGTGCAGCTTAACAGAACTCTGCAGCTGTAAAACATGGAACATTCGCTTTTAACATTTTTGTTTTGGGAGAAAAGATAACTGAGGGTCATTGCAGTGAGAGGCGAGGGCTTGGCTCCTGCGCAGACTGCTGCCAGCCAGGCCCAGAAAATCCAGTGCACAGTAATGCAGATGAAGTCTTTGGCACACTCAGAGTTCAATACCGTGAAACTTTGCTCACTCCATGTACTACCAGCATAGCACAGATGAAATCTTCACCCCAAGAAGTCCAAGATGCTCCGAGAGACACAATCTTTGATTCTTAAAACACTTCAATACTTAAATAGGCAAATACTCTCATGTGCAAATGATGCTTAGATACATGTAAAACACAAGTAATGCCACTCAGTGCTCAGAAGGGTACCACCCCCAGCCACAAAGGCCTGTGTGGGACGGTCTTGATCAAAGTTCCTGGCAAGCTCTAGACAGGACAGGCTGTTCTGAACACAGAAGTGCTTTGGGCAGCATCTCCAGGTGATGTCACACACTGACTGTGACAAAAACTGCCAAGGGCCTAGGTTTCATTCTTCCAGGCTGCTGAGGCCAAGATTTTAGTACTCAACACACAGCGAGGCAAACCCTGAACAACAGCAACGATGCAGTTTAGAGACCAACACTCCTAAAATTCCTCAAAGATGCAGTAACCATAGGTGTGACAGCACAGATGTGACAGGTCCCAGATTAACAGAAAACCAGAGAGAGCCATAACTCAGAACCAGTGAGAGCACCCCCCACGAACACACACAGCACACAACCACCACTGACAGCCATTTAATCTTTGCTGTGGCTTAGAATAGGCATGTAGTTCCCACCAAGGTCAGAGAGCAGTGCCAATGAAGGGGACACGGCACAGTCCACAAAGCAGAGTCCATGAACTGCATTTACCTGTCAGGCACAGTGTCTGCAGGCTGTATCCGCAGAGGGGACACATCGCATCCTTTTGAGCCCCCACACTATGTCTGCATGGTCACGCTGGTGTCAAGGGCACATCACTGCCTGTGGAGCAGAGCTCACATGTGGTATCCAGTGGTCACATGCTGGTCACACTTGCAAAGGTCAAGTCACAGCCATGTACCGTGTCTGCAGTTGCACTCCATTTCTGAAGGTCACGCCAACAGAGGGGTCAGGTCACAGCCCATGGAGCAGAGCCCACACATGGAGCCTGCTGCTTGGGCACTATCTCTGAAGGTCACAATGGCAGAAGGGACATGTCTTAGCCTAAGGAGCAGAGCTCGCACATGGATGGCTGCTGGTCACATACCGTGTCTGAAGGTCTCACTGGCAGAGGGGAAATGTCACAGTCTGAGGAGCAGACCCTGCACATGGTGCCTACCAACTGTGTGGACACAGGGGACATCCCCCAGCCAGCTGCCATGCCCGCTGGTGACACTCCCTCCTGCAGCACTGGAGCTGGGTCGGTGACCGATGGCTGCCCAGCCCCGCTGTCACTTGAGGCCGTAGAGGATCGCAAAACCCAGGAAGAAGATGAGCCCAACCGAGAGGTCAGAGACGAGCCGCAAACGCCCCTGGGCCGCGGCCTCCTCCCGGCGGAGGCGAAGCTGCTCCCGCCGCGCCCTCAGCACCTGCTCCCGCTCCAGCTGCTCCCCGTAGTGCGCCCGGTAGAAGGCGTCGAAGTCGAAAGGCGGCGGGATGGGCCCACGACGGGCGGCGGCGGGGGCCCGAGGCGGCGGTGGGGCGGGGGCGGGCGGGCGGCCCGAGGGCTGGGGGGCGGCGCGCACGTCCTCGGGGCTGAGGAGGCCGCGGTCGTACTTGCGGCGCAGGGCAGCGCTGCCCAGCACCCGGTAGGCTTCGCTGACGGCGGCGAAGCGGGCGGCGGCGGCGGCGCTACCGGCGTTGCGGTCGGGGTGGTAGCGGAACGACTGCTCGTAGTACGCCGTCTTGATCTGCGCCGCCGTCGCCGTGGCCGGGACCCCCAGCACCTCGTAAAGGTCACGGCGCAGCCGCGGGGCTCCGCCGCCGCCCGTCTGCCCGCCGCGGGACGGCGGCAGGGGGCGGCCGAGCCGCGGGGCCTGCGGGGCGGCGGGTAGGAGGCGCCGCAGGCGGCCGAGCGCTGCCGGCTCCATCGGACCGCGCCACCTCAGCGCCCGCCCGCCGCCATTTTGCGCGCGACGGGCCCCTCCGCGCGGCGCGGCGCAGTGACGTCAGGCGGCGACATGGCGGGCAGCGGACGCCGTCCCGAGCACCGCGGGCCGCCCGAGTTGGTGAGCGGTGGCGGGCGGGCAAGCGAGGGAGAGAGGAGGAGGAGAAGGAGAAGGAGAGCTGGGCTGGGGGTCCTGGGCCTCACTGCCTCCTGTTGTCTCTTGTTGCAGTTCTACGATGAGGCCGAGGCGCGGAAGTACACGCAGAAGTAGGGCGGCATCGGGCCGCGCGGGCGGGGAGGGGGTCTGCCGTGAGGCGGTAGCGGGGGGTGGGTGTGTGTCTCGTGATGGGGGGACCAGCGGGGGAACCTGGTGTGTGTGGGGAGTTCTGCCGTGAGGCCTTGGCGGGGACGATCCTGCTGTGTGGCAGCGGCGGCGGAGTCCCGTTGGGGGGGCGGACGGGTAACCCCTCCATGGCGGGGGTCCCGACGTCAGGCGGGGGTGTGTGAAATCCTCCCGTGAGGCGGTGGGAGGGGGCGTTGCTCATTCCCTGGCCGTGGCTTGCAGCTCCCGGGTGGTGGAGATCCAGTCGCAGATGTCGGAGCGGGCTGTGGAGCTGCTGGGACTGCCCGAGGACCAGCCATGCCTCCTCCTGGACGTGGGGTGAGTGAGGGCCCTGCCCTGTGTCGTGGCACACGGTGCATCTGGGGCTTCAGCTGGCTGCGGTGCTGCGGCCAGACAGGCACCTAGGGGTGAGGGACATCCATGCCCCGTGACACTGGTGTCTCTCTGTTGCGAGAGGAAAAGGAGGGACAGGCTGGTTGTAGCATTGCAGTGGCCTGGAATCACTCTTGGACTAGGCCCGTGATGTCTGCGCTTTCTCCCGTTCCTCCTTTCAGCTGTGGCTCTGG
The DNA here is from genome assembly GCA_003697955.1 of Calidris pygmaea. NCBI lineage: Eukaryota > Metazoa > Chordata > Aves > Charadriiformes > Scolopacidae > Calidris > Calidris pygmaea. The sequence continues at coordinate 70,482 of QJSC01011958.1, forward strand.
GCTGAGTGGGGATTACATCTCTGATGAGGGTCACTACTGGATTGGGATGGACATCAGCTCTGCCATGCTAGGTGAGCAAGCCCTCCTCCTCTGCCACCCTCACCTCACCTTAGAGGTGGCCCCTAGAGGTGTGAGCTTGTTGGCTGAGCTGTGCTGTGTTTTGTGCAGATGTGGCCATGGAGAGGGAGGTGGAAGGAGACCTTCTTCTTGCAGATGTGGGTCATGGCATTCCCTTCAGGCCTGGCATGTTTGACGGCTGTATCAGGTGGGTTTGTGTATATAAGTGAGTTCTCTTGATGCTTCACATAACTGCATTGTTTGTACGGTACACATGGTCTACTTTTGATGAGTGCGACTGTCCTTATCAGTCAATCTCTGCTCCATGCAACTTGACTTCACCTCTCTGGGAAAAGCTGCTGAGATTCTGGATGGTAGAAACTTGGCTGTTTCTCAAGTAGTGCTTGTCTTTTGTGCTGGTGAGATAGGAAGTTTATTGAAGTAAATAAAATAAAATTGGTGATATTATCAGGACAGTTAAAACCTGCTCCGAGGAGGAAAACAAGAAATTATGTCTATACCATTGCTCAGCTGCAAGATCAGTTCCTGCATGAAAGGTTTGGTGGTTGGTTTTGGGATAAAGGGCTAGGTGAAGGGGACAGAAACATATTTCTGCTTCAGAATACTTCAGAAAGGTGCTAGGAAGGAGTAGGGTCTGTCTGTTGCTCATCCAAGTGCTCTGTTTGGGATTGCTCATTGGCAAAAAACTGCACGGCCGTGCAAAGGCCACAGCCTTTGATTTATTGAATACTGAATATTGAATACAGTACTTGAATTATTTGAGCACCTGGCCTAAAGGGGATGCTTGGGGATTCTTTTGTGCTTGAATAGCTACTGCATCTTGTTGGGTTTTGGCATAGTGAGTCTCCAGAGGGGTTTGTGTAACTGCAAAGCAGAAGGCAAGGATACACAGAGCAAATGAAATAGTTTCCCTGAAGCCTAGCACATGCTTAGTCCTGGAAGTAAGCTAAGGGGAGGTGGCAGGCTCTGCGAAACAGTTGATGGCTCAGTGTCCTGGGGGTCTTGTTTCCTTTCTCAGTATTTCCGCAGTGCAGTGGCTTTGTAATGCTGATAAGAAATCACACAGCCCTCCAAAACGCCTTTATCGATTCTTCTCAACTCTTTATACTGCCTTGGTAAGTGTCATGTTCTCCCCAGTCAGGCTTCTACGTACTTATACATCCTCATGGGTCCATATTTTAAGTCAAGTATTTTAAGTAAATGCTGCTCTGAAATGGATGACTGGTAGGAGCACCCATTTCCTATCTCCTTGCCTGCCTGCATGGTGTCTCATGTTTCTCTGATCCCTGCTGTTATCCCCATGCCTTGCTGTGCTGTGGAGGAGCTGGCTCTGCAGTCTGAGCAGCTCTCCTGGGAGAGCTCTCCAGGAGGCTTTGGGGAGGCAGGCACTAGTGTCTGGGCTAAGAATTGAGTCACTAAAAGGATTGCACTGAGGCAGGTTTGTGACCGACTTTATTTGTTGTAGGCCCGAGGATCCCGAGCCGTCCTGCAGCTGTACCCTGAGAACTCAGAACAGGTACAGGACATCAGTCAGTGGGGAAGAGGAACAGGCCGTTTGGTGCTCTGAATGCATCGTGTTTCTCCACACTGGGTCTGTGTCAGTGTCTCTGTCCTTCCTGCCATCTGTAAAGCTCTTCAATAGCCAAAAAAAAAAAAAAAAAGCCAACAAGGAGAATGCCCTATGTAATTTCTGTTGCTTCACAGATTGTCATGGGCTGAGCCATAAAATCAAAGAGATTGGAAGGACATGATCTGAATTTGCTGTCCTGGATTTTCCCACGTGACTGGGTTTGAAGACTGGCTTGTAGTCATCAGCACTGTACTGTACCTCCGCAGAGCTGGAAAATATAGCCCAGTATCCCTCTCCTAGAGGGTCTGCTGCGCCAATTAACCCAGGCTAGACTGAGGAGCAGGGACAACCAAGTAAAGGCAGCTGACTGGTGTCTGGATGGTACTGCAGAACTGAGAGCTTGGTGCAGAGTTTTACAGGAGCAGAAATGGGTCATCTTTGGCATGCACAGTTAGCTGTGGTTGAGCCCAAAAGTCTCTTGGGCATTGCTGGTGGATGACCACTAAATAACTTTTGCACATGCTTCTTTTTCCAGCTGGAGCTCATCACAGCCCAAGCTATGAGAGCTGGCTTTACCGGGGGAATGGTGGTAGATTACCCCAACAGTGCCAAAGCCAAGAAGTGAGTCCTGTGTATGTGTGTGTTTGGGGCGAGGGTTTAGCAGTGATTTATTTAGTTTTTTTCCGAGCTGTTCTCTCTTCTGTGATACACTCCTGGACAGAGATTACAGCTTCGATCTGACTCTGTTATAAACAACCTTGGTCTTGCTTGGGAATCACATGCTGAGTCCCAGCTTCATGCTCCTTTTTCTTGTTCTTTCAGGTTCTTCCTTTGTCTCTTTGTTGGGGCATCTGGCACTTTACCGAAGGTGAGGAGATCGACAAGGCAGCAGAGTTTCCTTCCTGGCTGCTGGGTCATGGGGAAGAGCTGGGGGTGAGAGTGGGAGCCAAGCAGCTATGCGCATGCAGATGTGACTTGGTTTATAAATTTGCTGTCAGTCTCACCAACCCCTGCTCTCCCCAAGATCTGGCTTCTTTGCCACAATCTGGAAGACCAGTTTGTCCCTGCTCCAGTCCTTCCCCTTGCAAAGCCCTGGGTTCCCCTTAATTTAGATGGCATGACTGTTAGCTCTGTCTGCTCCAGAGCAGAGCTAAACTTCCCAATTTGCTTTTCAGGGCCTTGGTACTGAGTGTGCTGATGGAGAAGACATACACCAGGCAAAGTTCACCAATGAGAGGTATCATGTAGGGGATGAAGCCGCAAGTTCTCCTCAAGCGAGGAACGTGGGGGGTATAAGGGCTGGGTTTTTCTGACTGAGGACCGCAACACTGCCATGTGAGAAGTGGCTGAAGACCCTTGGCAGCACCCATGGGCACTGATTTATCTTATCAAAGGGCCCCAGACACAAGGAACAGAACGGGTTAGTTTGGAGGGCTTTGCTATGGCATCATGGGGCTGTTGTTGATGCTTACCCTAGATCTGCAGCTGAACATTTGGTTTGAGGTGTACTTTCTGTCTGGCACTTGGCTCTCCAGCTCAGCGGTGTTGTGTAGGTCAGTGGTTATGGTAGGGGGAATGTTTACAGTGCTGGTGATACCAAGCATGGCTTTTTTTAGTGGGGAAGACAGGCTGCTGTGCCTGAAGCCTGGGGTTCCCTTTCTTCTCCTGTCAGATTCTTTGCTTAGCTCTGCTTAGCTGTGATCTGCTGGCCAGGTCTCCTCCCATGGTAGTGGTGCAGGGAGGAGCCCCTCTTGCAGCCATTGGGAGAGACAGAGAACAAAAAACAGAGGGAAGTCGTCGTGGCTGCCAGGAGCTTGTGGCTGCCATGTTTTCCTGCCTCTTACACTGCTGTTCTCTGCTCACTTAGTCCAGGGATTACCTGGTCTTGGAGGGCAATGGCAGAACTGGCAACTTGTTGGGAAGCCAGAGGCTTTGTCTGCTTTGTTCGGAGTAGAGCAGACAAGGGAAAGGTTGTTTTGCTTGAGCCCTTGTTCCCCTGAGATCCCAGAGCCCAGCGTGCTGCTGGTGTGTCAGATGTGGAACAGGGGAGTACTGGCCTGCTGCAGCCTGTGTAGGGTAGGTATCCCTTGGCTCAGAGCCGGGGCTGGAAGCAGCCTCCTCCCACAGTGCATCTGCAGGTGGACTGTTTGGCCACCTGCCCCAATGCTGGCTCATCCTCCTTCTTCCCAGGAGTGGTGGGAGGGGTACTCACTGGTTTTGTGAGGCAGAAGGCATGCCCATTTCTGGGTGGCAGTCCTCCAGGGCAGAAAACTACCCCCACACCTCAGTTCCTCTCCAGCTGCTGTCCATTTTCTCTGTAGGACACGGTTCAGAAATGCCAAGGGCAAGTCTGTGAAGAAAAGCCGGGACTGGATTCTTGAGAAGAAGGAGCGTAGGCGACGACAGGGCAAGTAAGTTCAGCTGAGTCTTGCCTCAGCTGAGCCTGACTGTGCTGGTCTGGCCTGCTGTCACCTGTTCAAACTCCTGCCACAAACCCGCTTCTCTTCCCCTACCAGAATGACCTGTGGATTGTGCTTAGTTGCTTTCTGCTTTTCTGCACAGGGAGGTGCGAGCAGACACAAAATACACAGGTCGAAAGCGCCGCCCTCGCTTCTGAATTGCTCTGGACACTGCTGGCATGGATGATGGTGTTGGTCCCTCCAGTGAGCCTCCCGTGGATGGCACAGATGGGCATGCCAGGCCTGGGACTTGCTGGGACGGGTCATTGTGGCTCTTGAAGGTGTAAACTGGCTCAGCCAGCCAACTGCAAAGCTTTCAGCCTGGTCTTCCTGGAGAAGGTAGAGTGGTAGAGAATGCTTTGGGCACTTGGTGTCTGCAGTGCCATTGCTTATCTTCCTGAGAGTACAGTGAGCCATCTGGAGCTCCAGGTGAGCCAGAACATTATATTCCGCCTCCTCACTAAACAGTTAACGAGTTAATGAGCGCTGCTGGTCTCCTGTGTCCTGCTCTCAGTACAAGGGAGTACTGAGGTGGGAATATAATGCCTCATTCCCTGCTAGGTTGTGCTCTGCCTGCAGGCAGGGAGTCGGGCAGTAAAAAGGTGTGTGTCCCATGAGGGCAAATCTTCCTCCTGTCAAAAGTGGCGATTCCTTTGGCGATTGCTCCTGTCGGCGCTTCACATCAGGCCCACCCTTGTATCCTTTAGTGCTCCCAGCGTGCTGGGGTTCCCACAGCCCAGTCCTTGCTCCCCATCACTTCTTCCTTTCCCCTGAAACAGAGAGGTGCCAACCAGAGCTTACAGTTACAAATGTTTATTCTACATAAAAATTCCACAAAATGGGAAGCTGTTTTGCACCCAAAGCTTTGGGAGAAGGGAGGCTAGCAGGGAGGGAAAAGGTGAAGGAGAGAAGAGGCAACATACAGTGTCATCCAGTCCAGTGAGACAGAGCAAGCCAGGGTCAAGATCCACATAGAAAACAAGGACACTTAGCTCACAGTACAGCAACAGTACAACTCCACGGGGGGCTCGGAAAGCCTTCAAGTACATTTATTACAAAATAAACAATCCCCAGTTCGAGTGCAAGCTGTGCGTGCCCCACACTGCTCGTGGAATACTGCATCGACACGCTCCCGGCGCTGGGAGGGCAGGTGGCACTTGGAACAGAGGTGGTGTAACCCAAAGGACAAGCGGTCTGAGGGGGGCTGGAAAGAAAAATTGAAGTGTCTCCCCAAAGCGCAACCACACTGTTGGTGATCTGGTCTGTACATGCAACGATAGGTAAAAAGGAACTGAATGGGGCTTCCCATAGTGCAGGGGTAATTATTGCACCAAAACACCCTCCCCTCACAGCGAGGACAGTGTGAGCCTGTCTGTGGGGCAGCAATGGCAGCCTGCTTCTCTGCCTCCCTGGGATTGGGGCCTGGCAGCACCTGCAGGATCCCAGTGAAGTACCAGTGGCAGAATCACCCCCGTTCAGCTCCTACTGCTGAGGGGCTGCTGGCGGTGGTAACAAGGAAGGAGCAAGTGCACAATACCCTCAGTGCTGTTCTTGGCCTTGTGCCTTCACAGGGGTGGGCCACAGCCCTGATGTCACGTGAGCTTGTGCCACAAAAGCTGCTGCTTGGAAGAAAAAAATCATCTTATGCTAGCAGTGGGCATTGCTGCAGGGTGAGAGCCTGAGAAGAGCTTTTTTTGCCTGCCTGCTCAGGAGCAGCCCTGCCAGCAGCGTTATTGCTTCCCAGAGGAGGGGGTGCAGTGCTGTTGCTGGCTCAGCAGAGCAGAGCGCAGACTGCGGTGGCAGGGAGCTGTGCAGGGGCAGGAGCAGCAGGCACTCATGCATCACCTCCAGCTCCCTTTCCTGTAGGCAGACATCCTCACAGAGCAAGGACTTCTGCCCTGGAGAGTGGCTCCAGCGCCAGCCCTGCTTGCGGGGGTCCCAGTGCCCCAAGCCCTTTTGCGCACACAGGCTCACAGGTGCTGGAGCTCACTTCAGTTGTGGGACTTGTGAGAGAAGGGGGCTCCGGTCTGGGATGTTCTCATGGCTGCACCCACTGCGGTTTGGACTGGGCAGGGCAGGGGACTGAGCTGGACACGCTTCCCAATGGCATCTGAATGCAACCAGGGGGTTGTACTGGGGGGCCTCGGGTAACAGTGGCAGGGAGAGCCATGCCTGGGTTGCTACTGGGCAGGGTTGCACCTGGGGCCACTGCTTGTGCTACGGCACCTGGCCAGGGTGGAGCAGCCCTGCCCTCACCCACTCAGAGCAGGGAGGTGACACGCTGCCTGCAACTGGAGGAGTCCTTGCTGCCATCAGGGGTCCTTTTTCTTCTACCCAGCATCTCGGCTCAGGTCCAGCCCCCTGCCCAAGTGTGTGGCTGTAAGCTTAGCCCCAGGTGCCTACCCTGCTCTGGGATCCTCTGTGGCGGCTTTGGCATATGCATGGCCCAGCTGGAGCCTTGGAGTCTCCAGAGGAATGTGAGGGCAGAGCCCTGCCCTCAGCCTGAGGAGAGGACAGTGACCACACAGAGCCCCTCCATGCTGCTGGCAGCCCCAGTCCACCCCACTGCGGCTGTGTCCATGTAGTGGATGTGGCAGAGGACACAGGGCACCCATGTGCTCCCACAGCACCCCACTGAGTGTGGGTGCCTCACTGGATGAGCAGGCAGACAGGAGGTAGCAGGGGCAGGCGGGTGCCAAGAGGTGGTGAAGAGATGGAAGGGGCAGTCAGGCACTGCCCTGCTCAGGAGCTGGGAGGATGGAGGAGGAGGAAGGCTGCTGCTCCTAACTTGCAGGGGGGTGGATGCAATAAGGGCTGCTCCTGGGATCACAACACGAGAAAGCCCAACTGCCTCCAGCCCCCAGCTATGGGTGCCAATGTGGAGAAGTGTGACTGGAAGCAGCCCTGCTCCCAGGCAAGCACTGCTGGGGGTTGCAGGCATCAGCCCCAGACCCCGACAGCCAGAGCCCAGGCCTGGGGGCAGCAGGAGACCACCATGTGCCAGGCCTGAGAAGAGAACAATGAGGCTTTCGTGCAGGTCTGGCGGCCAGTGGAACCTGTGCCCTCCTGCCCTGCTGGGCCAGCATCAGAGTGCAGCACAGGTCCCCATGTGGCCTGTCCCCGGTCCCAAGCACCTGTGATGGCCCATAGCAGCAGCTCCTCATCCCACACTGCTCCATCAGGCACCCATCTCCAGCAGCGGCACGTCCAGCCCCTGGCACCTACACTGGGGTGAGGGCTTGCCTAGATGGCATGGCCATGGGACAGGCAGGGACAGGGGGAGGCAGGGCCTGGCAGAGTGCACCCCTGGGGAAGGCGCCCGTGAGAGAAGCAGCCCAAGGAAAGGAGTTTGCAAGCACAGATGCGGCTGACAGACATGAGAGCTCTGGCTGGAGGTGACAGGGAAGCCGAGGAAGGCTGACTGTGCTCCCAGGGGACCCTAACACCCTTTGTCAGTCCCTCCTCATCCTCAGCTGTCACTAACACAGACTGCCCAGAACAGGAGGAGCAGCAGCACCTAAGGACACGTCTGTCCCCACCTGGTCCCAGCCAGCCACCCAGGCTGGAGCAGTGATGAGAGCTCGGGTTCCCTGCCAGGGTCCCCCTTGCGCCCATCACCATCCCCTGCACCCTGCCTGCGCCCCGGGGCTGGCGCTCCCTCCACACAGACGCACCGCACACACAGCATCACAAACAACCATGCATTAGAAACTGAAATGCTGCTGGGAGGCTCCGGGGCTACGTGGTTCGCTCCGGCGTGGCTGCGGCCCCACAGCACGCGCGGCTCCGTCCATCGCACACAAAGAGTCCCGTGGGGTGAGTCTAGCCGAAAATGCCGCCGAAGGTGGAAGCGATGACGATACCCAGGATCACGCAGCAGATTATGATCATGATCTTCTTCTGCTCAGGTGTCCCAGCACCAGCAGGGAGAAAAGGGAGAAGGGACTGTGAGTGTTGGGGCAGGCTGGCCCCACGAGATGGGGGCTGTGATCTGCCCTGTCCCTGTTTGCCCACGGTGGGCTCTGAGCAGCACCGTGGGGGCCAGACGGGCTCCAGCAGCCCTTGGGCAGGGATGGGTGTCCTGGGTCCCCCTTCAGCCCTGGGCTGGCAGAGCTGAGCTGGTGGTCCCCAAGCTGCTGAGCTGATATGGGACCAGGTGTGAGGATTGGGACAGGCAGCTGGCACTGCTCTCAGGATCAGAGCTGGACTGTGCCTTTTCTTGACTTTATCTTTTTGGCAAGGGATGTGGCTCTCACATGGGATCCACCCTATCCCTCCTCCTCCCCCCAAGCAGCACCCCTGTCCCACGGCCCATCGTTGGTGCTTATGCAGCCTATGCTGGGAAGCTCTGCCTCAGCTGTTGCCACCAGTGGGACCTGGGCTGCACCCAGTGGTGTGGGGTGAAGGCACTCAGGAGGCTGTGCCATGCTGCCCACTCCTCTGCACAGGCAGTGGAGCAGGCAGGGGTGCCAGGCAGGGACAGAGGTGTCAGCAGTGTAGGCAGGGGAAGACGGGCCCCAGCCAGTGCCATGACTTACCCGTCTGGCTTTGCTCTGGTACTTCACCGCTTTTTTGGTGTCAGACACAGCACGCTCCACATAGTCCACCGAGTGCTCCACGTTGTATTCAATGCGGTCGATCATCTCGCCCTGCAGAGTGGGGACAGAGCCCACGCGCCCACGTGCGCGCAGACGTGAGCACCTTCCTGCTCTGCTGCTCCCTGGCACCGTGTGGGTGTCACCCTGCCCGGCAGCCCTGCACAGGAGAGAGAGGAACCATCAGCTGCCTGCAGGCCGTAGGTGCCCCGGGGTGCCTTGGGGCAAGGGCTCCGAGCCACGGGCTTTGTCCCAGAGGGCTGACACCTCTGTGCACATCCCAGCAGGGAGACAAGCAAGGGTGAGGTCATGGGGGTTCCCCAGCAAGGTCCCGGCCTCATGGCCTCCCTGTCTGGTATTTCAGGTGACATCAAAACCACAACAGGCTCTACATTGACACCACACTGCATGCTGCTGAAATCGGAGGCATGGCAGGGGAGCAAGCACACCAGCAGCCACTTGAGATGCTCACGAAACCACACACATGCAGGGACAAGAGCTCTGATCTGCACAAGTGCCCTGCTGAGTGCGGGGTCCCCAGAGAGAGGCTGGCGAGGCAAGACCACAGGGCTCTGCAGGGACTCCTGCACTGTTCTGCCTCTCAGGTTGCAGGGGTGGGTTGGGGATGTGGGCTTCTGCAGATGTGGGGACTTGGGCAAGCTCGCCCAGCATGTCCACCACCTTTGGCTGCACAGGGAAGCAGCCAGGTCCTGCAGCAGCTGGAGACAGCATATGTCATTCATGCAACTGAAAGGGTGGGCAGCTTGAAGCCCAGTGCTCTCCTGCATGACATGGAGGGAACTGGGGCTGCAGAGCCGGGGGGGGCATGGCCAGCAGCTCTGCAATGCTCATTTCTCTGCCTAATGGCGGAGAGAATGGGGAGGATGAGCCTTGCAAGCCCAGGGGTACTCTGGTGTTATCCCCCAAGCACTGACACCCCCTCCCCCCACCCCAGGCACCCTGCTGCTCCCTGCCTTGCCTAAATCTGCTGCTTTTCATTCTCACTTGTCCAGTGCCTGGGTCAGAGCAAGCAGCTGCCAGCCCTGCACCCCTCTGCTCCTAGTGCCAGCAGCTTGGAGCCTCCCACCCCACAGAGCAGCACTCTAGCCCTTAAAGCAGGGCAGGGAATGGCAAATCCCCCCAATCTGTCCCCCAAGGCAACCAGGAGGGGCATGAACGCCACCGTGCCACAGCCACCCTTGCCCACCTGCTACAGGTAGACCCTAACACCATGCGAGAGCTGCAGACATGCAGGGCACAGCCATGCAGAGCGGAGCATGCAGCATCAGCAGGGGCTCGGCGGGGCTTTACCTGCCACTGATGTCTCCTCGGGCCATGGCAGCATGGCGGGCAAGAAGGGGGGTGAGCAGAGATGCCAGAGCACACGCCCGGATGAAGGGCCAAGTGCTACAGGCTGGTGGCACAGCCAGGGGTGGCCTGACAGGACCACTGAGGCCGGCAGCACCCCAAGCTCACCTGGCACCCGATGCTCTGGAGGAGGTGGAGAAACCTCCGCCTGCATGGCAGCCACCCGCTGCCCACCAGAGCACATCACCGAACCTCCTGCCCCGGGCACACAGCAGCCCCAGCTCTGGGGCACAGGGCAGGTGGCTTTGGCCCCAGGAAGCCCAGCTCAGCCCCAGTGGGAGCTGCGTTGGTCCCAGATGCAGTTTTTCCCCAGGCAGGGAACTACTGGTAGCCTCATCGCACTTCAATCTCCCACCCCAAGTGAGTTGGTCACTGGGTCACAGTGTCTCCCCACCTGGCTCTCCACCAGCATGGCCATGTCCATGAACATGTCATGCAGCTCTCGGATGCTGTTCTCCAGTTTGATGATCTCACTGTGCCGCGTCTCAATCTCATTCAGTGCCTGCTTGGTGATGTTTGAATCCATAATGATCTGCAAGAAGACAGGGCCACTCACTGAGCACCATGCTCAGCCCCTCAGATGCCACCAAAATTAGGGGCACCAAGAGAGGGAAGAGCAGGAGCCCCAGAACCCCTCCACCCCAGCCAGGCAGTTTGCAGCAAACCCCCACCCCATCGTCCAGCCAGGATGCAGCCCCTCCTCAGACAGCACCCTCAGATCTCAGCTCTGAGCGCCCAGGTCCCACCTCCTGTACTGGGGCCACTGGAGCAGCACGTCCACCAGTCCCCTGGGATGAGGGGGCTGGTTCAGCTTTAGCCTGTGCTGGTACTTACCCCGGAAGAGAAGATGGCCGGGTTGCCGCTCTCCAGCATGTCCTCCAGCTCCTCGCTGGTGGTGGTCCTGCCAGCTGCAAATGACACAGCATGGGTCAGCCATGAGCCCCCTGTCCCAGCCATGGGTCCCACAGCCCTATCGCAGGGCTCTGCTGGCTCCATGGCATCTCCCAAGAGTGAAGCAGAGGAAAGCTTCAGTCCCAAGAGCACTCTGGGCAATTTGAGGGACTGCCATCCTGCAGCCCAGCTTTGTGCCAGCCCTGCGACCCCTGTTTTTTAAGGGGATCAAGCTGCCAGCTTGGCCCAGCTCACCCAGGAAAGCCTGTCTGTCCCTCCTGGTAAAGCTGTCCATTTCTGCAGGGCAGGGAATGGTGCCAAAGGACTGTCAGCCATAAGAATCCACTTGGTGAGCTGTGATGGAGGAGGGATGGAGAGCAGCAAGCCAAGAGCAGGGGTGCTCTCGGTGAACCCCATCTCAGGCCAGTTCAAGTTCACAAGCACACTGGGCTCAGCTGGGCTGCCCGAGTTTTAGCCCTGCAGCTGCATAACAGAAACCAGGCTCTGTCCTTCCTGCTGCAACACAGCCCTCATCCTTGGCTCCAGGGCGGTATCTTCAGCCCCACAGCTCCCTTGGGAGCAATTCACCCATTGTGCATGCTTGCCTTCCCCTTCCCATCGACATACTCTACACTGCTACAGAGGAGAGAGATATTAAGCCCTCTATGGGTTACACCCATCCTCCACCACTATTTGCAGGGTTTTCTTCAGGCCAACAGCCAGGTAGGACCCATGAAATTACAGTGCTAAACAGAGAGGGTGGCACTGGGCAGGCTTTTGCTGGGGCTGCCCAGTGGGAGCAGGTCACGCCTGCAGAAAGGGCAGGAGACATCCCACTGGCACGATCAGGAGCAAATGGGGGCAGACAGGCAGGAGAAGCTAATGAAGCAACTTTATGAAGCCTGACGACCGCAAAACCAGCAGAAGGACAGGCATAGAAGGGCTCTGGTATGTACTCCCCTGTGACACACTGCCCACAGACTCTCTCAGTGGTATCAAAAGCGATCCTCCAGCATGAGTCCAGGGCACCTCTGAGTGGGGGAATGGAGGAGACATGGCAAAGAGCAGGGACAGCCCAGAGGACAGTGCTCCCTGCTTCCAGCAGTGCCAACATGGTCCGAGGGCTAAGACACCTCTGTTGTGGACAAAGGCTGAGAGAGTTGGAGTTGTGCAGCCAGGAGACGAGACGGCTTCAGGGAGACCTTCCTGCAGCTGCTCAGTACCTAAAGGGGCTTCTAGAAAAGAGGGAGAGAGACTTTTGACCAGGGTCTGCAGTGACAGGACAAGGGGCAGCGGTTTTAAACTGAACAAGGGTGGGCTTAGGTTGGACGTGGGGAAGAAATGTTGTGAGACCCTGGCCCAGGTTGCCCAGAGAAGCTGTGGGTGCCCCATCCCTGGAGGGGTTCAAGGCCAGGTTGGACGGGGCTTTGAGCAATCTGGTCTGGTGGGAGGTGTCCCTGCCCAGGGCAGGGGGTTGGAACTAGATGGTCTTCAAAAGTCCCTTTCAAGCCAAACCACTCTGAGAGTCATGCAATCATCTAAGTTGGAAGAGATCCTTGGGATCATCGAGTCCAACCATCTACCCTACTCTACAAAGTTCTCCCCTACACCATATCCCCCAACACCACATCTAAATGACTCTTAAACTCATCCAAGGATGGTGACTCAACCACCTCCCTGGGCAGCCGATTCCAATGCCCGACCACTCTTTCTGTGAAGAATTTCTTCCTAATGTCCAGTCTAAACCTACCCTGTTGGAGCTTGAATCCATTCCCTCTTGTTCTATCGCTAATTGCTTGTGAGAAGAGACCACCACCGACCTCTCTACAGTGTCCTTTCAAGTAGTTGTAGAGAGTGATGAGGTCACCCCTCAGCTTCCTCTTCCTCAAACTAAACAGTCCCAGCTCCCTCAATCGTTCTTCACAGGATTTGTTCTCCAGGCCCTTCATCAGCTTCGTTGCCCTCCTCTGCACTCGCTCCAGCACCTCGATATCTCTCTTGTATTGAGGCGTCCAAAACTGGACACAATACTCGAGGTGTGGCCTCACCCGTGCTGAGTACAGGGGGACAATCACCTCCCTATTTCTGCTGGTCACACTATTTCTAATACAAGCCAGGATGCCATTGGATTTCTTGGCCACCTGGGCACACTGCTGGATCATATTCAGCCGCTTGCCAATTAGAACCCCCAAGTCCTTTTCCACCAGGCAGCTTTCCAGCCACACTTCCCCAAGCCTGTACCGATGCATGAGGTTGTTGTGGCCCAAGTGCAGGACCTGGCACTTGGTCTTGTTGAAGCTCATACTATTAATGTTGGCCCATCGATCCCACCTATCTAAGTCTCTCTGTAGAGCCTCCCTATCCTCATGGAGATCAACACTCCCGATTCACTTGGTGCCATCTGCGAACTTACTGATGATACACCACTCTATGTCATTATCAAGATTGTCAATGAAGACACTTGTGACTGGCCACCAGCTGGATTTAACTCCATTGAGCACCACTCCTTGGGACCATCCAGACAGCCAGTGCTTGATCCAGCAGATTGTATGCTTGCCCAGGCCATGTGCGGCTAGTTTTTCCACTAGAATTCTATGGGGAACAGTGTCAAATGCTTTTTGAAAGTCCAGGTAGATAATATCCACAGCCTCATCCAATAATCGGGTCATCTTGTCATAGAAGATGATCAGGTTCATCTGGCAGGACCTGCCTTTCAAAAACCCATGCTGACTAGGCCTGATCCCCTGGTTGCCCATTATATGGTTTGTGATGGCACTCAAGATGACCTGCTCCATGACCTTCCCTGGTATCAAGGTCAGATTGACAGGTCTATAGTTTCCTGGATCCTCCTTTTTGCCTTTCTTGTAGATGAGTGTTACATTTGCCACCCTCCGGTCCATTGGGACCTCCCCAGTTAGCCATGACTTCATGTAAATAATGGAAAGCGGTTTGGCGAGCATGTCTGCCAACTCTTTCAGCACTCTTGGGCATAGCCCATCTGGTCCCCTCTGCGTCCAAACAGCATAGCAGGTCACTGATCTCTTCCTCTTTAATTGTGATGCCCTCATTCTGCTTCCCCTCCATGTCTCCTAGCTCATGAGACTGGATGTCCAGGTAACAGCTAGTTCCACTGCTAAAGACTGAGGCAAAGTAGGCGTTTTCCTCGTCCTTTGTGACTATGTTTCCCTCTGCATCCGATAAAGGAGGGAGATTTTCCCTCATCCTCCTTTTGCTGTTAATGAATTTATAGAAACATTTTTTATTATCCTTAACAGCTGTAGCTAGATTGAGCTCTAGCTGAGCTTTGGCTCTCCTAATTTTCTCCCTGCATAACTTCACTACCTCTTTATAGTCTTTGTGAGAGGCCTGCTCCCTCTTGCAAAGGTTGAAGACTCTCCTTTTGTTTCTGAGATCCAGCAAAAGGTCCCTATTTAGCCAGGCTGGTCTCCTTCCTCGCCTACTTGTTTTTCGGCACACATGGACAGCTTAAAGGCTCCTGTGCCTTTAAGACTTCTTTCTTGAAGTATGTCCATCCTTCCTGAACTCCTATATCCTTCAGGGCAGCCTCCCAAGGGATTTTGTCTAGCAGTCTTCTGAAGAGATCAAAGTTTGCCCTCCGGAAGTCTAAGGTGGCAGTTTTAGTAACCCCTCTCTTTGTTTCTCCAAGGATCGAGAACTCAATCGTCTCATGGTCACTGTGCCCTAGACGGCCTCCAACCTTTACTTCCCCTACAAAGTTCCTCCCTGTTCACAAGGAGCAGGTCCAGGACGGCACTTTCCCTGGTCGGCCCACTTACCGGCTGCATAAGGAAGTTATCCTCCACACACTCTAGGAACCTCCTGGATTGTTCCCTCTCTGCCGTGTTGTATTCCCAGGAGATATCTGGGAAGTTGAAGTCCCCCACGAGAACAAGGGCGCATGATTGCAAAAGCTCTGCCAGTTGCTGATAGAATATTTCATCGATTTCTATATCCTGGTTTGGGGGTCTGTAATAAACTCCCACCATGATATCCGCCTTGTTGGCCTTCCCCTTGATTCTAACCTATAAACACTCTACACTGTCATTCCCATTATTAAGTTCTAGGCATTCAAATGTTTTTTTAACATAGAGGGCCACCCTACCGCCTCTCCTTCCTTGTCTATCCCTTCTGAAGAGTTGGTAGCCATCGGATTGCGACGGAGACCAGCTCCAGGGCAGGTAAGACTGCGCTGGGTGAGGAGATCTGTAGCTAGAAAGGCCGACGAAAAGCTCTTTTTGGGGTTTTTTGGACGCCGGGCAAAGCCTCCTCGTGCTCGTGCTGGGGGCTGACAGCTGGTGGGCGGCTGCTGACTGAGCCTGGGCACAGCCAGCACCTCCCGCGGCTCATCACACCCTCAGGCAATAAGTAGCCCCAGGGAGGGCCGAGGCCTCATCCCACCGAGCAGAAAGCCTCACGTGGCTGTATCTTGTACAGCAGGGTCCTGAGCCTCTGCCTTTCCACAAGGTAAGTTAAGTTCCGTTACTTTTAGTAGACAGACACCTAGCTCATTCATTCCAACTGACCCTTCGGTTGTCTCTTGCTTGGAGATGTCCAGCCATGGTTAGAACTAGGTCAAAGGCTCTTGCTAAGAAAGCAGTGGGCACCCAGACAGAGGCCCCACACAAACACGTGGGTGTCCAGGTCTCTGGCTGCAGGGAGTGCCGGGGCCTGGCCATTGCCATGGAGGGTAGTGGGGATAACACGTGTGTCAGATGGGAACAGGTGAACGATCTCCTGAGCCTGATGGTTGAGCTGACGGAGGAAGTGGAAAGGTTGAGGGCTATCAGGGAGCGCGAGAGGGAGATAGACTGGTGGGCACACTCCCTGAGGGTAAGGGAACATGTTGAACTTGTTGAGGCCTCACATACACCAGAGAACCCTCCCCCCATTTCTCACCCAGCAGTAGAAAGGGATCTCAGAGAGGAGGGGGAATGGAAACAGGTCCCTGCTAGGCAAAGCAGGCAAATCCCCTCCCTGCCTCTCCCACCTCCCCAGTTACCTCTGCAGAACCGGTATAGAATCTTGGAGGAGGAACCAACTGTTAGAGGAGAGGATGATACATCTAGGCCAGAAACGCCAGAAAAACCAAGTCACCGTAGACCTGGCATCACAACTAGTTCCAAAAGGAAAAGCAGAAAGGTCATCGTTGTGGGTGACTCTCTAGTGAAGGGGGCAGAGGGACCGATATGCCGTCCTGACCCGCTTCACAGGGAAGTCTGCTGCCTCCCTGGAGCACGGGTCAGGGATGTGCTGGACAAAGTTCCCACTCTAGTCAACCCCTCTGATTATTACCCCCTTTTAGTATTTCAGGTGGGCAGTGACGATGTGGGAAGAAGGAGCCCAAAATCAATTAAAAGAGATTT
>QJSC01011970.1:0-21478 GCA_003697955.1 Calidris pygmaea
CCTGACACCACACGGGGACCCCTGACCCCCCTCTGACACAACACATGGCGACTATTAAACCCTCATGGTGACCTTTGACCCCACATGGTCAGCCCTGACCAAAATGGTCACCTTTGACCTTTGACGTGGTAACCTGTGAACTTCCATGTGGACCTTTGTCCCTGCACGCTGCTCTGTGAGCCCAATGGCAACCTTAGCATCATCAGCTAACAAATAATTTACTACTCTGAGCACTGCATTCCATTAAAAGCTCATCAAATTTTCTGTTTTCCAATGGGAGCTTTAGTTTTTGAACTGCATGCTTTTACTTCAAATTACCATTTATTTCATTTTTTGCAAAATATTTTCCAAAGCATAGGTGAGAATTTCAGTACCTATATGCGCAAAAGACATGGAAAAATAGATCCCTGATTTTGATTTCTATTATAAATTCAACAACCTTGGGGGGTTCGGGGGAAACTACTTTGCTAGATCCTAACCTAAGCAGTTTAACTTTGATTAAACATCTCCCTGGAGGTGAAATGTGAGCGATTTAGGCATGCATATGTTTTGAAGATGAGGGAGCAGTGTTTTGTCCTATAAACTGAAAGTGATCACTTACTGGGGAGAAAAAAAAAAAAAGAAAAATAAGTCCTTTCCATTTTATTATTGTAAACAATGAAAAAATAAAAAAAAAAAATCTTTTGGGTTACATACTGCAAAACTTCTTGCCTGTCCTAAATATAAGGGACTAAAGTCAGGATCTTGTGGCGAGGACAAAGCTCAGCCTTGAACACTAAGCTGCACATAATCAATATGTTTAATAAGTAAAATGCTAGAAAATGTCAGACCCTAAATTAACACATGGCTTTGAATGGCTAATTGTGCTCATTGCAAATTTGGGTAATTTTGCATAAGTAATGTAGGGCTGAAATTGTCATATAGCACACTGGATTCTTGATTCCCTGTGCTAATTCTGAACTCAGTGATTGTGTCAGGTGCAGTTCTGTATGCTCCAGCAGCTGGTTCATCCTCATCAATGCAAATAAACAACTCCTACAATCAAAGCTTTGCGAGTCTAAAACCTGATTACTGAGGGCAGGCTAAAGCACTGCACGGACTTACTCTCAAATCACACTAACAAGGCCACTGTAATGTCCCTCTGGTTCAAAATCAGTCTTTTGCCAAACAAAACAAAAATCCAGGGAGATCCATCAGCCTGGGGGTGTACAAAATGTAGGTAAGTCTTCGTGGTTGGTGGTAAAATAAATAAAAAAATAACCCCGAACTTGAATAAAAGTCTGCACTAGCAATAATTAAAGTAATATTTGAATGCCTACAAAGAAGACGGGCAGCCAATGATTATATGTAAAGTATGGGCTGTTTGTTTTCTCAAGGACATTTTCTAAGGACTGTTTCAGTGTCCATTCATTTCCATGGGCACATCTACAGTGGGAAAACATGGGCAAAATGCGGGTGCTGTCCTTGGGCTGTCCTGTCACTCAGGCTTTGCCCCAAAAAATGGACAGGCTCAATTCCCTGCCCCTCCCCCACTCTTTAGGGATCACCATCCCCCCGGAAGACAGGTTGCTTTGTGTCCTGGGTCTGGCGGGGATAGGGTTAATTCTCCCCAGGAACCAGCAGGGACACAGGTATTCCATCCCATGTGAGCCATGCCCAGGGGGTAGCCAGATCGATCCGGGGAAGGAGGAGGGACAGGAAGTCACCACGGGGGACCGGAGCGGGCTGGGGCGTCCCGGGTTCTGTCGGCAAGTGGTGGTATTGTAATCGTGGTTGTATATTGCTCTGTCAGTGTTATTGTTGTTGTTGTTTCTTGTTCCCTTTCCTGTTCTGTTAAATTGCCTTCGTCTCAACCCATGAGTTGTGCCTTTTTTCTTCTGATTCTCCCCTCCCGGCCGGTGGCGGTGGGGGGTCCGGTCTGAGCAAGCGGCTGCCACGTGGTCCTTTGTTGTCGTCTGAGGCCAAACCACGACAGTCCTTTTTGGCGCCCAACGTGGGGCACTCGGAGGGTTGAGATAACGACAGATCTGACCAGAGCGTGATAAAACAAATTTGTTATATGTATTTAGTGTATTAGTTCCTGGGCACAGTGTTGCTTCGTTTATTTTCATGGCTGTGTTATGTAAACTCTTACATGCTCTATGTACTCCCCGTGATGATGTTTATCACCTCCGAGAGAGGGATCAGGATTATAATTTGGCTGTCCTGTGTGATATCAATTTATGATCTGATAGCATCACTGTTCAGATGGTTATGTTGGGGCGTTTATTCAGCACTGCTTTCCTGCCCATACCTTGGGGAATTTATTAATAATCACACTCAGTCAATGGGGGAAGCAGGAGGGAATACTTTCCCCAGCTCTTTCACCTCCCTTTTCTCTTTCGTGCCGGGTATGCCAGTTTTTGAGAATTTTGAATACTCTTGGGACATGCAAACCAGCTTGGTCCTATTGCTAGGTCTCCTGAATGTGTTTCAGCTCTTGTTTAGGGGTAAGCAACTATTTAGGAATACCACCCAGAGACCTGCCCCGAGGCTGGAGAGTCATGGGTGGCATGGCATGTGGGAGAACATGGGCAGGTATCTAGAGAGTTTTTCACCTCCAATGGTCTGGGATTTCACCCCCAAACAATTACAGAACCCTGATAAAGTGATGGAATATTTGAAAGGAAAATGCTGTGACTATTCCAGAGGCACAACTCACTGCATTGTGCTGGGCCCTGGCCAGTATCTACCAAGCATTGCTCAATGTTGTGCAGCATCCTCAGGAGAAAGAGATGGAAACCAGACCGACAGGCAGCGTGGCTACTGTCACTCCTGCGACAGACACTGTGGCTACTCCAACCCCAGTGGGAGGCACTGCAGTTACTCCAACCCCTGCAGCAGGTGCTGTGGCTACTCCAACCCTAGTGACAGGCACTGCAACTGAACCAGAAAACCAACCTGTGCCCATATCGGTTGCCCCTATCCAGAAGAAGACATAAACCAAGAAATCAGTTCGCTTAGTGAGGGATGACGATGATCCAGGGCCATCACGAGAACAAGAGGAAGAGGCAGAACTGGAGATAATCACTCGATCCCTGTCCCTGAGCGAACTGCGGGACATGCGAAAAGATTTCAGCCGACCTCCAGGCGAGCACATTGTCACCTGGCTGCTCCGGTGCTGGAATAACGGAGCCAGTAGCTTGGAATTGGAGGGTAGGGAAGCCAGGCAGCTGGGATCTCTGTCTAGAGAAGGGGGCATTGACAAGGCAATTGGGAAAAAGACGCAAGCCCTCAGCCTCTGGAGGCGACTCCTGGCAGGGGTGAGGGAAAGGTACCCCTTCAGTGAAGATGTTGTATGCCATCTGAGGAAGTGGATCACCATGGAAAGAGGTATCCAGTACCTGAGGGAATTAGCCACGCGGGAGATGATTTATCCTCACCTGGACAATGCACAGTTACCCACAGATCCTGATGAGATCCAATGCACAAGGTCCATGTGGCGGAAGTTTGTACGGAGTGCCCCATCGTCATATGCCAACTCATTGGCAGTGATGGAATGGAGAGATTAGGAGGGACCAACGGTGGATGAGGTGGCTGCCCAACTTCGGCAATATGAAGAAAGTCTCTCTTCTCCCCTTGTCTCAGCTGTGGAGAAACTGTCCTGGAAGGTCCAGCAACTTGAAGAGAAAATGTTCTCCCCACCTGTACAAGCCAGTATCTCAGCTGTTAGGAGCAGACATTTCTCCACTCAAGATAGAGAATACAGGGGTTACACACCACGAGGCACCCTGTGGTTCTGCCTGCGTGACCACGGAGAGGACACGAGGAAGTGGGATGGACAAACTATTTCAATCCTACGGGCACGGGTACAGGAATTGCAAGGAAGAACAACCACAAAAGGGGATCCCTCCAGGAAAAGTGCTGCCCCAGTTTCCTAAGTGCAGTTCCTCAGACAGAATAGAAGGCCTGAGCTTCCTTATGATCCCCTTGAAGGAACTTCCAAATCATTTCTGCAAGAAGTTAGTAACGGATACTATGACCAGGATTAGAGGGGCCCTGCCTCCAGCCAGGTGGGGGAAAGGGACAACCAAGTTTATTGGACTGTGTGGATTCGATGGCCTGGCACCTCTGACCCACAGGAGTATAAAGCTCTAGTGGACACAGGCGCACAGTGTACCCTCATACCATCAAGCTATAGAGGGACAGTGCAGCAACAAAGGGCACGGACTCTGCCAGGTGGTGAAGTGAAGACGTTTAATGTTTTATTTTTACAGCATATATAGTTTCTCTCTTTTGATCACATGCTGTGCTCTCTACACAGATGGGTTGTGGGGCCTGTCCACATGTGCAGCGATTGAGAGACGGGACACAGCTTGATGCAAGCTAAACGTTCGTTTATTGTGTGAAATTATTCGTTTATATATGCTTACATTAGCTGTGTGTTTTAAACAGATTGGTCATTTCGTACATACACTACTCGAGCGGCTATACCTAATTGGTCAGGATGCGCTAGCAACCATATCTTATCTCAAAGACACATTCCTTGGGGCCTTCTTAGGTAGGGGCCTGAAACTTGATTACCTCAGTGCTGCAACATTTGCCAGGTTTCTGGTGTCAGGCCCTCATTTTGCCCTTTTATGGTCATGGCTATCTTCAGTTTCCCATGTTTTATGGCCTACAAGTTCCAGCATATCCTCGCTAATTAGTTGAGCAGCACTCGGGGTTCTGCTCTTCAGGCCTCGCCCCACATCTCCCCCTTCCTGTTGCACAAAAAGAACCTTCTTCATCGAGCGTGCTATTATTTTTTGCAAGCGTTGCAACAGATAGGGCAAGAAAAGCAATAAAAGAATAAAAGTGGCTAAAGCATACATGATCATCTTTACCAAACTTCTTAACCATCCCGATAGACCCCATCCCCCAAAAAGTTTATCTAACCAATCCCAACTATCGTCTTGTCAGAGTTTAAAGACCCCGGCCTTAAGCTGTTGAATGCTGGCATGGATCGATTCCGAGTGGTCAGAGAGATTCATACAACACATGCCTTCAAAATCTTCACAGCCATGGCCTTGCGCTAAAAGCAAAAAATCTACAGCAGCTCTATTTTGCAATGTAGCATGACGAACATTATCAACATCTAATAAAAGGCCAGACAATGCATTACTAGTAGCACTAGTCTGTTTAGCAAGCCAGCAGCCAAGCTTATCTAAAGTTGCTAATGCTCTCCCAGCAGCAAACCCACGAGGCACGTAGAAAAGGGGTTCTTAGGAGAGGCAGTAGCAAGACACAAAGTGTCTTGTCCGGTCAAATTTGCCAATGTGACCCACACATTTACTTTAGGAAGAGGAGGGGGAAAAGGGTTGCCCCAAAGAGGTAAGGGTCCTACGCCTATTATTCTCAGAACCAGAAACCCAATCATGTTCTTTCAAAGCAACAAGAGTCGAAGTCTGGTCCTATCCAGACGCTCTGAGGCTCCCTCAGCATCTTAGTCATCAGTGTCTCCGTTGTTTGCGGTCCCAGAGGGTTCAGGAGTTTGTTGATCAAAGAGATGATCGGAGTCGTCACTCGATGATTGTGGCAGGGATTCATGAAAGGGTTGCACGTTCTTCGCCGAAATCCACCTGGGGCCTTTTCCTGTGGAGACACAAGCGTAACCTCTTCCCCATGTAATAAGAGGATATGGTCCCATGATCTTACCTGTTTCTGGATCACGAACCAACACCAGAGCTTTAATTCGTGCCTCAAGTGAAGCATTCACATTAAAATGCCGAACTATCGGAGGATTATTATCTATTAAAGAACAATTCAAAAAGTTAAAAACATACAAAGCTTTTTGTAGTCGTTCCCCAGGGGTGGCAGTCCCCATTCCCCCTTTCTGTTGTTGCAATATGCGCTTCAAAGACTGGTGGGAGCATTCAATCAGAGCTTGACCTGTAGGGGAATAAGGAATGCTGGTAATGTGGGTTATACCCCAGGAGTCAAGAAAGGCTTTCGTTGCGCTTGAGACATATGCAGGGCCGTTGTCGATTTTTATTTGAGAGGGTATGCCCAAGGTGGCAAAAGCATGCATCAAGTGTTTGTGGACGTCACGTGCCTTTTCCCCTGTGTGGCAAGAAGCAAACAAAGCACCTGAAAATGTGTCAATAGAGGAATGTACATATTTCAATTTACCAAACTCCAGACAGTGCGTAACATCTGTTTGCCACAGCTGTAAGCTCTGCAGTCCTCTAGGACTGACCCCTCCTGCTATCGACGGGAAAGAATGCTTTTGACAGTCAGGACATACGGCAACAATGTTAGACACTTGTTGGGAGGTAAGCCCAAACTGCCGTTTGAGACCTCCAGCATTCTGGTGAAAGAAAGAATGGCTGAGTTTAGCCTGTGCTATACAATCCGGCAATACTTGTACTGGTAATGTCAGCAAATCAGCTCGTTGGTTCCCTTCTGCAATAAAACCAGGTAGAGAAGTGTGTGACCTGACATGCATAACAAAATAGGGGTGAGGGCGAGAGTCCAAGAGAAAGATAAGTTCCTGTAACAAAGCAAATAGTTCAGAATGTGAGACGTTATGTAATACAGATGCCTCAGCTCGCTCAACAATCCCTGCAACATAGGCTGAATCAGTGACAAGGTTAAGCGGCGTAGACCATTTTCAAAAAACTCGAACAATTGCAGTTAGCTCCACTATCTGGGGAGAACCAGGAATGGTTTCTATGTCTGATTCCCATCGTTCATTCTGGTCGTCCCACCATAGAATGACTGATTTGTGCGATTTTCCAGACCCGTCTGTGAATACAGTAAGGGCTTGTAATGGCTGATCGCTCCTTTTCGGCCTGGATATCAAGCGAAAATCAACGTTAAGCAGCTTATGTGAAGGTGGGTGGGATGTGAGTTGACCCGTGTAGTCTGCCAATGCCATAGTAAAGGCGTCTGACTGCTGATAAAGCCATTGCAAATACATGTTCGTCACAGGCAAGCAAATGCAAGCAAAGTCTACTCCTGACAATGTTAACAAGCATTGCCTGGCTTTAATTATCAAGGAAGCAAACATTTCATACTGCGTCGAAATGGTTTTTGTAGGTTGATTCGGCAAGAAAACCCATTCGATAATCAGCAGTGGGTCTAATTTCTGAGGGTCCCATTGAAATATTAATGCATGAGGTTGTTGAGCGGGGTTCAAAATGATTAGATAAAAAGGTAATTCAGGAGCCCATCGGTGTGCTTGTCTGAGAGTAATTGCTGTAGCAACCTTTTGCAAAGAGTCAATGGCCGCAGGGCCAAGACTGCGTGGAGAACGCAAGTCAGTATCTCCTTTAAGCAGTTCGAATAAAGGACCTAAGTCCGCATTAGAAATTCCCAACAGCGGTCAGACCCAATTGATTGTTCCCAACAATTTCTGTACATCATGCAAGTTTCTTATGTCTGTGTCAATCTGTAGGGGTTGAGGAACTATAGTCTGGGCCCTGATGCGCCAGCCTAAATATTTCCATGGGGGTATTTTCTGAACCTTCTCCGGCACAATACAGAGGCCTGCTGAGTTGACAGCAGACGTGACAAGGGCTACAGCTTCCTCCATGACCTTGTGATGTTGTGCGGCCACTAGGATGTCATCCATGTAATGGTACAACAAGACACCGAACATTGCGGTGCTAACAGGACTAAGCACTTTAGCTACATACCACTGACAGATTGTAGGGCTGTTCTTCATTCCTTGTGGCAGCACAACCCACTGGTATCTCTGCAACGGGGCTTGCATGTTGACGCTTGGAACTGAAAAAGCAAATTTAGGAGCATCATTTGGGTGCAATGGGATATTAAAGAAGCAGTCTTTAAGGTCAATAACAGTCAAATGCCAATGTCAAGGAATCATAGTGGGGGACGGGAGTCCTGGTTGGAGGGCTCCCATATCTTCCATAGCGTCATTAATTTTCCTGAGGTCGTGGAGCAAGCGCCACTTGCCAGTTTGTTTCTTAATAACAAAAACAGGTGAATTCCAAGGACTAGTGGAAGGCACAATATGCCCCTTCATTAACTGTTCCATGACTAATTCTTGGAGGGCGCGAAGCTTTTCCAGTGGTAGGGGCCATTGATCTACCCAAATAGGGGAATCGGTTTTCCATGTCAACTTTAGGGTGTCGCGCACTTCAATGACCCCATCTAAAAATGGGTCCGAATGGACATTCCCCACTGTGACAGCACATCATGCCCCCACAGAATCATAGGAACGAGTAACACAAAGGGTTTAACAGAGGCTATATGCCCCTCCAGACCTTTGATTTGGATTAATTCCACACTTTGGTGGCTGTTACCAGTTCCCCCAATTCCAGCCAATGCTTGGGAAACGTTAGCCAGAGGCCATTGCGGGGGCCACTTAGCCCGAGAGATTACCGTAACATCAGCTCCAGTATCAATAATTCCATTTAGCACTACTTGCTGTCCTCCGCGGATAAGGGTACATTGACATACGGGTTGCTTTTGAGAAATAGATTGTACCCATAGAATTTGCGGGTTCCCTGTAGATCCAAACCCTCCTCTCCTTTGTTGAGATTGACTAGAAACGGGGGAGTTTGTCCCCACTGGAATCAATATTAATTGCGCTATATGGCTACCTTTAGGTATTGTGCAGGGAGGAAATGGGGTCCATGCCATAATCTTAATTTCATCAGTACTGTCAGAGTCAACGACCCCTGGTAATACAAAAAGACCTGACAATGTTGTAGATGATCTTCCTAACAATAGCGCTTGTGTTCTAGGGGGTAAGGGCCCCGAGATATTTGTTGACAATAGGTCAACTGAGGAATCGAGTAACGTTACTGTGTGGGAGGTTGCCAGGTCCAATCCGGCGCTACCGGTTGTTGCTGGTGAGGTACTTCTGCTTCCCTCCGTGGGGGTTGGAACGTCGGCTGTGGTACTTGTGTCTGCGCGCGTCGCTGCCCCGTGCTCCGTGATCGGTTTCCCTGTATTGGTTGGCCCTGGAAATCATACTTAGACCAGCATTGATTAGAATAATGACGTCCTTTTCGGCATCTAGGGCACATCCCAGGGGCTTGAGACTTAGCCCCTCCATTCGTGACCAGGCAATTCTTTTTCAAATGGCCTGGCTTACCACAACCATAACAATTCCCCGCGCCTGATGGACCTTTCATGGTCGCAAAGGCGGCAGCCATAACCTTGAATTTATGATCTACAGTGCCAATCCTATTACAAGCTTCCACCATTTCAATCAATGTGGGATTCGGATTAGGAAGAGATTTCAATAGCTTTTTACAATCAGCATTAGCATTTTCAACAGCCAGCTTCAACAACAGTATTTCCCAAGCCTCCGTATTGTCTATTTGACGTTCCAAAGCCTGTTTCAGTCTATCGATAAACTGCATGTAAGGCTCTCGGGGTCCCTGAGTGATAGTGGTAAAGGCTTTCTGCAGTTTCTGTGAGTCGGGGATTTTAAGAAAAGCCTTTTTCGCTTCTTCGTGGACCACCTCAAGAGCCTCCTGGGGGCAGTCTCAAGCTTGAGCTGCTGGGTCTGAGTGCTGACCTGTACTGGTAAGGTGCTCTATGGTCAACGCAGCCAATGCAGCATTATTATGACCCACATATGTAAGAAGGAGTGCCTGAAGTCCCCTTCTCCAATGTGACTCCCATAGCAAATACTGAGTCGGAATCAATAACAATTGCGCTAGAGACTTTAAATCATGAGGAGTCATAACATATGTGTCGAACACGGAAGACAACAGACTCACAAAATACGGTGAAGAAAGCCTGTGCTCGGTAACGGTACAGCGCAGTTCCTTAATAACCAGAAAAGATAGGGCTTCCCATTGCGCTCCCTGGCCCTGATAAATCACCGGAGCCACTATTGTTCTAGCAACCTCCAGATCCCCCTCTTTCAGGGCTTGTCGTCTTATGTTAGCCTACACATCGTGTAAGTCGGGGGGGTATAAGTCCGGTTCCTTGTCCGGATCGACCAGACCCGGACGAAAAAGGGTCTTCCTCCGGGGGGTAACCGGTGGCGCATACACTTAAAGGTTCGGAACGCGGTGGCCCAGAGGGTGGCGCCTCTTCCCCTTCTGTGGCCTCTATTCCCCTTTCCTGGGCTTTTAGAGTCTCAAAAATGCTCCTCCACCACGGGAGCATACGCTGAGCCTCAGCATTTCCCGTTGTTGCTGCGTCCCATAATTTCACCCCCACGTCATCCCAGAGTTCCCATGTAAAAATACTTGATGCAGTTACAGTGGGTATTTTCACCTGCACCCATTTAAGCATAGCCTTGAGGTCATGCCCAGAAATATTTTTCCCATGCTTTTTAAGAAGACCTTTCATACGTTCATATACGTCTCTTTCCGGGGAAGACGCTTGATTCCCCATGTTTCCCACAGCTCACCTCTCTACTCCAGAGGGATTTCAGGCTGGCCGGCTCCCGCTTCCTTTCAGTGGCTCATTCAACGTTCTGTGGGACTCGCAGCAAGCCGCTCAGCTAGGCGGTTCATAAACCCATCACGTCGGGGTCACCAATTTGCGGCGATTGAGAGACGGGACACAGCTTGATGCAAGCTAAACGTTCGTTTATTGTGTGAAATTATTCATTTATATATGCTTACATTAGCTGTGTGTTTTAAACAGATTGGTCATTTCGTACATACACTACTCGAGCGGCTATACCTAATTGGTCAGGATGCGCTAGCAACCATATCTTATCTCAAAGACACATTCCTTGGGGCCTTCTTAGGTAGGGGCCTGAAACTTGATTACCTCAGTGCTGCAACATTTACCAGGTTTCTAGTATCAGGCCCTCGTTTTGCCCTTTTATGGTCATGGCTATCTTCAGTTTCCCATGTTTTATGGCCTACAAGTTCCAGCATATCCTCACTAATTAGTCGAGCAGCACTCGGGGTTCTGCTCTTCAGGCCTCGTCCCACACACATGCCATTGTGAGCAATACAATTGGCTACATAGAAGTGTTCATGTGCCCAGGCGAATTAGTCATTATTATTTGTTTTGTTATTTTGTTATCTATTTTGCTGGCTTGCTATCTATATTGTTGCCTTCACATTACCATACAAGGACATTGTTTACTGTTCTCAAGGCTTCCTTCCCATCACTGCAAGAACACCTGCCGAGCTCTCGCTCAGCAGCGCGTCTCCACAATTCCTCACTCTCCACAGGACAGAACCCATTAGTATTTCTGGAGTGACAGGGGGATCCCAAGAGTTGACTGTACTGGAAGCTGAAGTGAGCCTAACTGGGAATGAGTGGCAAAAGCATCCCATTGTGACTGGCCCAGGGGCTCCATGCATCCTTGGTATAGATTATCTCAGGAGAGGATATTTTAAGGACCCAAAAGGGTACCAGTGGGGTTTTGGCATAGCTGCCTTGGAGGTGGAAGAAGTTAAACAGCTGTCTACCTTGCCTGGTCTCTCAGAAGACCCTTCTGTTGTGGGGTTGTTGAGGGTCGAAGAACAACAGGTGCCGACTGCTACCACAACGGTTCATCGGCGGCAATATCGAACTAACCGAGACTCTCTGATCCCCATCCATAAGCTGATTCATGAACTAGAGATCCAAGGAGTGATCAGCAAGACTCAGTCACCCTTTAACAGTCCCATATGGCCGGTGCGGAAATCTAATGGAGAGTGGAGGCTAACTGTGGACTATCGTGGCCTCAACGAAGTCACACCACTGCCGAGTGCTGCTGTGCCGGACATGTTAGAACTTCAATACGAACTGGAGTCCAAGGCAGCCAAGTGGTATGCCACAAATGATATCGCCAATGCATTCTTCTCAATCCCTCTGGCAGCAGAGTGCAGGTCACAGCTTGCTTTCACTTGGAGAGGTGTCCAGTACACCTGGAATCGACTGCCCCAGGGTTGGAAACACAGCCCCACCATTTGCCAGGGACTGATCCAGACTGCACTGGAACAGGGTGAAGCTCCAGAACATCTGCAGTACATTGACGATATCGTCATATGGGGCAACACAGCAGAAGGAGTTTTTGAGAAGGGGAATAAAATAATTCAAATCCTTCTGAAAGCTGGTTTTGCCATAAGACGAAGTAAGGTCAAGGGACCTGCACAGGAGATCCAGTTTTTAGAAATAAAATGTCAAGATGGACGCCGTCAGATCCCAGTGGATGTGATCAATAAAATAGCAGCTATGCCTCCACCAACGAGTAAAAAGGAAGCACAAGCTTTCTTAGGCATTGTGGGTTTTTGGAGGATGCATATCCCAGATTACAGTCTGATTGTGAGCCCTCTGTATCAAGTAACCCGGAAGAAGAATGGTTTTAAATGGGGTCCTGAGCAACGACAAGCTTTTGAACAAATTAAACAGGAAATAGTCCATGCAGTAGCCCTGGGGCCAGTCTGGGCAGGACAAGATGTTAAAAACGTGCTCTACACCGCAGCTGGGGAGAAGGGCCCTACCTGGAGCCTCTGGCAGAAAGCCCCAGGGGAGACACGCGGTCGACCCCTAGGGTTTTGGAGTCGGGGATACAGAGGATCCGAAGCCCGCTACACTCCAACAGAAAAGGAGATACTGGCAGCATATGAAGGGGTTCGAGCTGCCTCAGAAGTGGTTGGTACAGAAGCACAGCTCCTCTTGGCACTTTGGCTGCCGGTGCTGGGTTGGATGTTCAAGGAAAGGGTCCCTGCCATACATCATGCAATGGATGCTACATGGAGTAAGTGGATTGCACTGATCACACAGCAAACTCGAATGGGAAATCCCAGTCGCCCAGGAATTCTAGAGGTGATTATGGACTGGCCAGAAGGCAAGGATTTTGGAATGTCACCGGAGGAGGAGGTGATGCGTGTGGAAGAGGCTCCACCTTGTAATAACCTACCAGAAAATGAGAAGAGATATGCCCTGTTCACTGATGGGTCCTGCTGGATCGTGGGAAAGCATAGAAAGTGGAAGGCTGCCGTGTGGAGTCCTACAAGACAAGTTGCAGAAGCCACTGAAGGACAAGGTGAATCAAGCCAGTTTGCAGAGGTGAAAGCAATTCAGCTGGCTTTGGACATTGCCGAGCGGGAAAAATGGCCGGTACTTTATCTCTACACCGATTCATGGATGGTGGCAAATGCCTTGTGGGGGTGGTTACAGCAGTGGAAGCAGAGCAACTGGCAGCGCAGAGGCAAACCTGTCTGAGCTGCCGAACTGTGGCAAGATATTGCTGCCTGGAAAGAGAATCTGGTTGTGAAAGTACATCACGTAGATGCCCATGTACCCAAGAGCCGGGCCACTGAGGAACATCAGAACAACCAGCAAGTGAATCGGGCTGCTAAGATTGAAGTGGCTCAGGTGGACCTGGACTGGCAACATAAGGGTGAATTATTCATAGCTCGATGGGCCCATGACTCCTCAGGCCATCAAGGAAGACATGCCACATATAGATGGGCTTGGGACCAAGGGGTGGATTTGACCATGGACACTATTGCACAGGTCATCCATGAATGTGTTACATGTGCTGCAATCAAGCAAGCCAAGAGGTTAAAGCCTCTTTGGTATGGAGGACGATGGCTGAAATACAAATATGGGGAGGCCTGGCAGATCGATTATATCACACTCCCACAAACCAGTCAAGGCAAGGGCCATGTGCTCACAATGGTGGAAGCAACCACTGGATGGCTGGAAACATACCCTGTGCCCCATGTCAACTATCATGGGCCTTGGAAAGCAAGTCCTGTGGCGACATGGCACCCCAGAGAGAATTGAGTCAGACAACGGGACTCATTTCCGAAATAGCGTCATTGACACCTGGGCCAAAGAGCATGGTATTGAATGGGTCTATCACATTCCCTACCAGGCACCAGCTTCGGGGAAGATAGAACGGTACAATGGACTGTTAAAAACTGCACTGAGAGCAATGGGTGGTGGGACTTTAAAACATTGGGATACACATTTAGCAAAGGCTGCCTGGCTAGTTAACATTAGGGGATCTACCAACCGAGCTGGCCCTGCCCAATCAAAACCTCCACGTACTGTGGAGGGAGATAGAGTTCCTGGAGTGCCCATGAAGAATATGTTAGGGAAGACAGTCTGGGTTAGTCCTGCCTCGGGCAAAGGCAAACACATCCATGGGATGCTATGAGGTCTCCCTGGAGCCTTCTCTTCTTCAGGCTGAACAACCCCAGCTCTCTCAGTCTGTCTTCATAGGGGAGGTGCTCCATCCCTCTGATCATCTTCGTGGCCCTCTGCTGGACCTGTTACAACAGGTCCATGTCCTTCCTGTGTTGAGGACTCCAAAGCTGGACACAGTACTCCAGGTGGGGGGTCTCACGAGCGCAGAGTAGAGGGGTAGAATCACCTCCCTGGACCTGCTGGCCACACTTCTCTTGATGCATCCCAGGATGCGGTTGGCTTTCTGGTCTGCCAGTGCACACTGCTGGCTCATGTTGAGCTTCTCATCCACCAACATCCTCAAGTCCTTCTGCTCAGGGCTGCTCTCAAGCCATTCTCCGCCCAACCTGTATTTGTGCTTGGGATTGCCACGTCCCAGGTGAAGGACCTTGCACTTGGCTTGGTTGAACTTCATGCGGTTTGCACAAGCCCACCTCTCAAGCCTGTCCAGGTCCCTCTGGATGGCATCCCTTCCCTCCAGTGTGTTGACCATGCCACCGAGTTTGGTGTCATCTGCAAACTTGCTGAGGGTGCACTCTATCCCACTGTCCATGTCTCCAACAAAGATGTTGAACAGCACTGGTCCCAGTACCGACCCCTGAAGAACACCACTAGTCACTGGCCGCCAATTGGACATTGAACCATTGACCACAACCCTTTGAGTGCGGCCATCCAGCCAGTTCCTTATCCACCATCCATCAAACCCATTCATCCATTGAACCCATGACTTTCCAATTTTGAGACCAGGATGTCGTGCGGGACAGTGTCAAACGCTTTGCATAAGTCCAGGTAGATGACGTCTGTTGCTCTGCCCTTGTCCACCAAGTCTGTGGCAGTATCATAAAAGGCCACCAAATTTGTCAGGCACAATTTGTCCTTGGTGAAGCCATGTTGGCTGTCTCAAATCACCTCCTTATTTTCCATGTGCCTTAGCTGAGATTCCAGGAGGATCTGCTCCATGATCTTGCCAGGCACAGAGGTGAGGCTGACTGGCCTATAGTTCCCTGGGTCTTCTTTTTTTCCTTTTTGGAATATCGGGGTTTTGTTCCCCTTTTTCCAGTCAGCGGGAACTTCGCCAGACTGCCATGATTTCTCAAATATGATGGAAAGCGGCTTAGCAACTTCATTCACCAGCTCCCTCAGGACCCATAGATGGATTTCGTCAGGTCCCATGGACTTATGCACCTTCAGGTTCCTTAAGAGGTCTTGAACCTGATCTTCTCCTTCTGTGGGCAGTTCTTCATTCGTAGAGCCCCTGTTTTTGCCTTCCGTGACTTGGTTAGTGTGGTTAGAGCCCTTGCTGGTGAAGACTGAAGCAAAAAAGTTGGTCAGTAACTCAGCCTTATCCATATCCTGGGAGGCCAGGTCTCCCGTTTCCTTCCGGAGAGGGCCCATAACTTCCCTAGTCTTGCCTTTATCCCTGACATATCTATAGAAGTTTTTCTTATTGTTTTTGATGTCCCTGGCTAGATTTAGTTCTGCCTGGCCTTTCGCTTGCCTGATCTGGTTCCTGGCCACTCGGACAGTTTCTTTATATTCTGCCCATTCTACCCATCCCTGCTTCCACCCTCTATAGGCCTCCTTTTTGGTCCTGAGCTTGTCCAGCAGTTCCTTGTGCATCCACGCAGGCCTGCTGGCTATTTTGCCTGACTTCTTTTTTGGGATGCATCTCTCCTGAGCTTGGAGGAGGCGATCCTTGAATACCAACCAGCTTTCTTGGGCCCCTCTCCCCTCCAGTTCTTTCTCCCATGCTACCCTGCCAATCAGATCTCTCAGGAGACCAACGTCTGCTCTTCTGAAGTCCAGGGTAGCGAGCTTGCTGCACACCCTCCTCGCTGCCCTATGAATCTTGAATTCTACCATTTTGTGGTCGCTGCTGCCGAGGCTACCCTTGAACTTGACATTCCCCACCAACCCCTCCTTGTTGGTAAGGACAAGGTCCATCACGGCTCCTTTCCTCGTTGGGTCCTCGATCATTTGAAGAAGAAAGTTATCATTAACGCATTCCAAGAACTTCCTGGATTTCATGTGCCCTGCTGTGTTGTCCCTCCAACAGATATCAGGGTGGTTGAAGTCCCCCATGAGGACCAGGGTGTGCGAGCGCGATGCTGCTCCTATCTGTCTATAGAGGGCCTCATCCTCCCTGTCACTCTGATCTGGTGGTCTGTAGCAGACCCCTACTGTAACATCACCTGCCCCTGTGCTCCCTTTAATCCTCACCCATAAGATCTCTGTTGGGTCTTCATCCATCCCCAGGTGGAGCTCCACACACTCCAGCTGGTCCTTGACATAGAGGGCAACACCCCCACCCCATCTGCCCAGCCTGTCCTTCCTGAAGAGTCTGTAACCCTCCATTCCAACACTCCAGTCATAAGAACATGTTGCCTAAAAGTGATTAAGGGCATAAGAGAGATGTAAAAAACTGAAGACCGCATTCCTCAAACAATGAACATATATAAATACAAAACAGGCTAATGTAAGGGAAATATTAGCCTTTGCAGTAGGATAGCATAAACCCTCATAGACAGGGCAAAGCTGCAACCCCAGCAATGCTGACATGGTGCTGAAATTCTGATGCAGATATTTGGTTTTGCAAAGTGGCCTTAGGTAGTGCAAACTGTCCCATCCCTCCTGTGTTTCTAGAAATAAACAGATAGATAAGAATGTAGACATCTGTAGCTCAGGCTAGAACAAGGGCTCCAAGTTAGTCATTGTCCATAGAATGCGCACAGCCCAGCAGGAGAGTTAAATCCTGCAATCTTGCAATTTGTTGAAAGAAACACCAACTTTCCCTCTCAGTCTCCAGCCAGGAAAGCAATCTTTGGCTAGGGGCACTAGCTGCCATTGCCCCCTATTTTGGAGATGCACTTACCCACATGACACCACAATTCACAGAATTTGGGAATCATCACCAAAAAGTGTGACAGTAAATCAGACCCAACTGAAACCAAATTTTTTACAGCTGCTCCAACTGCATAACTCATTCTTGCTCACTCATGCCTCTCTCCCTCCTTTCCCCTAATAGGATTAACAGACATTTTCTTAAAAACAAATCACAATTTGTCAACTCAGTGTTAGTCAATTTGCTCACAATATCAGCTTTCTTCCAGTACTGAAACAGCACTATCCTCACACAGTTTAATCAAGATTCATATAAGACTTCTTTGAGGCAAACATTTGTCTTGGCAAAGCACCTACACCCTCCTTAATTCTTTACATCTCCTCAAAATACCTCTTAGCAGACCAAGATCACCAGAGCCTCAGGGACCCTGGCATCCTGATGACACAATTCGTGCACACTTTATTGTCATGAAAGGCTTCTTAATGGTTCTTGTAATCTACTTTCAACTATGTCCCAGGTTCAGTAATCCCCTTTGGAGTTTCTGTGCCGTGCAGCCCCAGCTGCCATGCCCATGGAGCAGCCTGTGGCTCTGCATCGCTCTCTCCCATCCCCTGTGGGCCCCAAAATTTCTTTTCGCTCACTGATAAATGGATAGATGCAGCTCCACTATCCCATGCTTGCAAAATCCATGCCAGTATGCCTTCCTCACTCTTTTGCTGGAAGATCTCTAAAAATTCCTCTTTCAGAGTGCAAGTACTAGTGATCTGCACTCCTCTGTCTGCTCGTTCCTGCTCCCCCCTCATTTGTATGAGGGGTTGTGCTTCCACCACCTCACTGCTTTTTAAGTCTGGATCAAATTCAAACTCAGTCTCAGAGCCTGAGAATTCACTCCAAATATTTTTATTCTATTCCTCAGGATCCCATGACCATTTTGTAGTGAGAGCATGAACTTGGGAAATCGAAAGCTTACTTTTCCCTTATTTGTCCCTTTGTTTATTAACAACACACGCTACCAACTGGTCTACATTATCTTGCATCTCATAGCACCGCTCTGCTTGAACAGCGATTACTTCATGTGTTATTACCTTTGCATCTTTTAAACTCCTGTTTTCCTTTTCCAATTCTCTCACTTTACTATGTAATGCAACAACTTCACAGTCAAGAGCTCTAAGTCTGGTAGCTATCAGCCACCCCAATCTACCTGCTAATTTGCGAGAAGAATCTGATGCCGTTTTCCATGGCAACCCATGCATAGCCATTTCACTGCTCTAGGGGGTAATCATGTCCCTGTCATCTACTTCAGGCCATGCCTCTGGTGGAGCCAGTTTAGCCAAAAAAGTCGCCACGGGGGTCCAGTGCTCCGTACTGGGCCACCCCGGAATAGGGGGAGTCACCATAGTGGCCTCCCCAGTCCCCAGCTTTTTTATCAACCATGGCATGGGTGTTCCTGAAGCTGCCGACTACGCCAAATGTGTGAGCCGATGCAGGCAGGACGCAGGAACAACCACAAAACCACAGATGAAAGGCAAAGAACAAATTTAATCTCAAGACCTCATGGATCGGGGAACCTCGGAAGCAGCACCCGGGCAGAGGCAGGCAACCAGGGGACGCAGGCACCGCAGAGCAAGAGAGAGTTCTTATTAGCAAGAGCGTCCTTGTTAGCAAGGGAGTGAGGGAGCGAGGGAGTTCCCACTTGCTGCTTGGGCCTGTATTTCAAGGATTCTGGCAGGCAGAGTTTTCTGCTGTGCTTTGATCTTCTTCAACAGCAGGGCAGGAATCTCAAGCACATTCGATAAGGTGCCCCTGAGTCCATCCCAGGCCTATGTTATCTAAGTGCAGATGTTCTCTTTGTTGAGCACATAAGACTTAACAACAATTAGTGTGATATATGTGTTTTCTGGCACCCCACATGTGAGTTACTTGAGCATGTTTACAGTCCTCCTCGCTGATCTTCCGTTACTTTCCCACACCCCATGACTACCCCCTCCCCAAGCCCTCTCCTCCTGCAGCATCTGTGAATCTGTGCCTTTGCCCTTCCCTGTGTGGCTGGGAATGAGAGGGGGAACTCATGGCTTAAGGATGGCAAAAACCTGGGTTTGAAATGAACCTTGAAGGGCTTCTTTTCTTTTCCAGAAGACAGCCTGTGATGTTAGAGATAACCTTTCCTAATGGAGTAGTCTTCAAACACCAGTGTTGCTCTCTGCATTGGAATGGTACACACTGCAGAACAAAAGAAAACTCTGCCCATCCAGAGGCAGGACTAAATCCTGCAAATCAGTATACCTGGAGTCCAGCTTTAAGGCTGTGTGTGCTAAAAAGGGGCAAGGCAGCTGCAGCACTTTGGCTTTGAGGCAATCACAGAGTTACTCTGCTCAACATGAGTGTTGAGAACCCCTGCAGCTCCTGGCAGTATCTTAAGAGTAGGTGCTTTAACTATGTCTCAATCTCAACTCTCTTCCAGGGATCTTAAAAGGAGATGCCACAAATATTGTTTCGCTGCAAAATTCCCTTTGTCTTACAATTTTTCAGTGGGAAGATTTTCTGGGTCTATTCTTGTAGATAAGTGCAGTTAGGCAGCAGAGAACCCCCAAAGACAAAATCTTTTATTGCATTTAAAATTACAGATAGATTTTCTTTGGTTAATTTAATCTATGAGTTTGCTACATGGTGTGACCCCTCTACCCTTTTCCGCGTCTGACCCTCCAACGGGGCAAATAACGAAGTTACCTGACCTTGGTTGTTATAGCGATAACTATAAGCAAGGGCCTCTCTGCATACCATTCCCTGGTATAATAAGGTCTGACCACTGTGAGAGTGAACAGCTTCTGAACAATATGCTGTTAATTTCAGAGTTTGGTTAGTTTGAAGAGGCCCAGCTTAAAAAGCAAAATGACTGAATAGAAAATTGGTTGTGCTTTACCTGAAACCAGGACACAAGGCCAACTATGCCCCAACTGAGAAACACATCTTGGCAGCATATGAAGCAGTTAAAGCTGCTTCAGAGGTAATTGGTACCGAATTACACCTCCTCCTGGCGCCCCAATTACCAGTACTGGGCTGGATATTCAAGGGTAAAATTCCTTCTACTCATGAGTCCTGAGGGATGCATCCATGAGAGCTGAGGGAGCTGACAGAAGTCATTGCTGGGCCACTCTCCATCATCTTTGAAAGGTCCTGGAGAACAGGTGAGGTGCCCGAGGAGTGGAGGAAAGCCAATGTCACTCCAGTCTTCAAAAAGGGCAAGAAGGAAGACCTGGGAAACTACAGGCTGGTCAGCCTCACCTCCATCCCTGGGAAGATGATGGAACGGCTCATCCTGGGTGCCATCTCAGAGCATATGGAGGGAAAGAAAGCTATCAGAAATAATCAACACTGTGGGAGACTGGCTAGCCGAGAAGGGTCACATAGACATGAATCAGCTAGCCCAGCAAGAGCTCGCTAAGCACCGTACTCAGTTTATCTAGCTGCCAGCACTGCAAGGACGTTCTGTCCTTGACGGCAGCTGTTGTCCAACAACAAGGTGTCTGTGGTTGCTCCTGCATGCGATAAGGAGAACATGTAACTATAATAAAGGAACTATGGGCGGAACTGACTTTTATAGAACTAACCAATAATGAGCTTGCATTTTGCAATATGTATGAGCTAATTATAAATGAGCATAAAAGAATGATAGTGTGTCTAAATAAACGAAGCTTGGTGATCACTCATATTGAGTGCGCTTGTCTTCCCTCCGTCGCGACAAATGGCGCCCGAACAGGGACCCCAGAAGGGCTGAACCTGCGAGCCACGGTTCGACGGAGTCTGGGTACCGGTCCTGTAAGCAGCGCAGGAGGCGAAAGGGACGAATCCCCGCGCCCGGGAGCACCTATAGAGGGTCCTGCGAAGGCGAAAGGGAAGGATCCCCGTGCTCGGGAGCACCTATAGAGGGTCCCGCCGGCCACGCGCCAACGAGGTCTTGTAAAGGCTGCAACAGCGCTGACGAAGGTATGAATAGACAAGCGGCGTATGATTTGCTCAAATGCTTTTTAGAAAAGCGGAGCGTTCAGGGTATAGATTGTAAAAAGGAGTTGCCTGAGTTATTAGCGTACGGAGTAACGAGAGGTTGCTTTAATGATCCAGATACGGTTGAACACGAGGAATGGCGTAGATATGGAGGTAAATTGTTTGATGAGGTTATCAGTGACAATAAAAAAGCCAAGAAATTAATGAAACCATGGCACATGGAAAATAAGGAGGTGATTGGAGACAGCCAACATGGCTTCACCAAAGGCAAATCGTGCCTGACAAATTTGGTGGCCTTTTATGATACTGCCACAGACTTGATAGACAAGGGCAGAGCAACAGACGTCATCTACCTGGACTTATGCAAAGCATTTGACACTGTCCCACACGACATCCTGGTCTCAAAATTGGAAACTAATGGATTTGATGGATGGACCACTCGGTGGATAAGGAGCTGGCTGGCTGGCCGCACCCAAAGGGTGGCAGTCAATGGCTCAATGTCCAGGTGGCGACCAGTAACGAGTGGTGTTCCACAGGGGT
>QJSC01012001.1:1181-49954 GCA_003697955.1 Calidris pygmaea
CATGAAGTACTCAAATCAGTTGTGTCAAATACAAAGAACAGTTTCCAATAACTCTAAAATTCACACTAACAGCAAAAGAAGCTTATAAATAATCACTCAGAAACTGAAATTAAAAGGAAGAGGAATAGAATTACACCCATAGAACTCCAGTCAACTTTGGTCTTCAGTAAAGCAAGAGCAAATTGCCTTACAAAAAGGCAATAAAGATACGTCCACACCACAAGCAAACAAATAGAAGATCAGCAGAAGAGACGGGCACTGGAATTGTCTTTATATCTGCTCTAATGAACAGAACAGTAACTCATTTGCTAACTTGAAGCGATCCTTAATTAGACCCTTTGATCTAGGGACAAAGGAAGAGTTTGGCAGGTGAAAAGTGAAAACTGCAAAAAGACTGAGTTGGCAAGAGCTAAGCGCAAGGCTTTCCAAATAGCACATACAGTTTAGAAGTCTGCAGAATACCAAGGATTCCACACTCACTTGGGTACGCACTATCTACACAGTCTCTTTTAAAGCTCGAATAAGTACATGGACTACTATATTAAACCTGCACGCATCAGATAAATCAGTGTTCCTTCTAGTGGAGTGACCAGCCCAGCTGGTTATAACGCTGAGACAAGTTGAGGATGCTACTTCTAAACATCACTAAATCAACTTGTACAAAGTCTTGGCCCATGGTCATGCTTATTTAGCACACATAAAACTTATGAGCTGAGAATTAAAAATTAAATAGGATTTGTCTTGAGCAAAACATCAGAGAACAGAATTGCAGAATAGCTACTAAAAGCTGAACTCCTCACCTGGTTTGTTAGATTGTCCTCCAAAATCTCGGACTGCCTCTGAACCTTTAACAAGTGCTCTTCCCTTTCTTCAGCTTTGGCCTTCTCATTGCTGAGGAGTTCTTGTTGCCGCTTCAATTCCTTTTCAGTTTCGAGAATCTGGAGTAAAATTAGAGCAACAAATAAAATATTAAGTTCCAAGATAGCACGTGAACCCACCTCTCACACAACAGGCCATTTAAAACCTCAAAGGAGTCAAAATATTTGGCACATAACACCTGCTTTAGTTTGAGTACAAGACATTTCAAATCCTCTCTTTGAAAGTTTTTCCTTTCACTAAGCACAGTCTGCCAATTAGCACATTGATAGACACTTAGTCATGTAAAGAATTAGACCAAGTTTGCTACAAACACATTTGGACATACTTTCTACAATCCCTGTTCACACAGATGAACACCACAAAGTAAAGATGTAAATTGAGTAGGGGTTCACATCAAGTACTCTCTAGAAAACATTACCTAACACAATTTTATGAGCTGCCTTGATTGTCAGTGCTGTTAAATTATCTTTGATAGCTTACTACAGAACTAGCATCCCTTTCACTAAAACTCTGAATTTCTAGAGAAGCTGAAGTTTTACAGCAGGACAATTGATACTCAAAACCAGGTGAACTGGAAGACATCGGAAGCAAGAGTAAGAAGACTCTATTCCCACCATAGATTTTAATTAACTACAGAGGTTTTCAGACACTACTCAATATCTGACTGCTGCTCGATGGGTACTACCCAGCTCCCTCGTCTGCGCTGTTAGGAAGGTTTGCTGCATCCAGAGGAGAAGCATCAGAACTTGTCAGCTTTAGTTTCAAAACTTTGGGGCTCAATTACAAAACGTACCATTTCATCAGATTCATTAAAAAATGCCTGCATTTTTGAAAAACCTTTACATACATCTTTAAAAACTATTCCACAAGACAGAAATGAAAGCATTCTTCAGTCTTACACTGATACTTCAAGATAATTTTCAAGACAGCTTTGAGAATGAACCAATTCTCTACCAAGCGTTTATAGTTACTATACTTTAATCAAAGATAAAGTACCTTATCAACACTCTCCTGTAGGTTAATCTCCAGTTGGTTCTTCTCTGCTTGAACACCTTCCAGCATTTCCTGGAGCTGATCTCTCTCCTGTACTAACAAATTGCATTGTTTCTGCAGCTGTGGAAGTTTACTGCTTTCACTCTCAGTCTTTTTCAGTTCTCCCAGCAGCTGATGCCTTTCCTGAGTTACCAAATTTAAGTCCTCATTCAACTTGACTACCTATTAAAAATTTTTTTGAAAGTATACAATGCTTAAAATAATTCGCAGAGCTTCTCTTACGAAAAAACATACCTATAGACTTCCTTTTGGCTTTAGAAATTATCAGTTTGATTTTTGTTAACTACGTTATCAGAACAAATATGTCTGAAATAGCATGTCAACCTAAGCACGCTTTTCATGCAAATACTTGGAATATTGAAGTCACTAATCTGCCAGGAAATCAGACATCAGGGAGGAGAACTAGGAGAGCTGATCAGTTTCTTTTCTGGGTTTAGCTTTCTCTCCATCAATCCAGAATGAGCTGAGTGGCAGGAGAATTAAGCCCTTAGGGACCAGTAGACCTGGGTCACCTCTACCGTTCAGTCCTAAAAGCAGAGACACTGTAGGTGGAACGGGACTTTGTGGAGTGTTTGCCCAGCAGGTGGCAGGCAACTGTGTCTAAACCCAGAGCGGCAGAGTGACCAGAAGGGCAGGAAGGGGATGGGGGAAGAAAAACTAACAGACAAGGTTCCCAAACCCAGATTGGATTAGTAAACTAAATTTTTAGTTTACTGCTGCTACAAGCAAGTGAGAGGAAGAGACACTGACTAGCAGAAGGCTTCGTGACCAAAATAATTTGGAGTGGTACAACCTGCCTTTAAAAGAATTTTTTAAAGAGATTTTATACATACCTTCTCCTTGCTTTCCAGACACTCAGCCTCTAACTGATCTCTTTCTGCTTTACAAGTCTCTACCACCCGCTGTAGCTCATCTTTCTCCTGATTAAGTAAAGTGATTTTCTCAAGCTGCTGACGGATATTCTCATTCATTCTTCTTTCCATTTCTTCTTTTTCTGTCAGTAGCTTGCCATATTCAGATGAGACACGAGTCAGGTTTTCAGTTACTTCAGTGAGCTGAAAGAACAAATAAGAACCAGTATTAATATTTCTAATTACCTCTAGCATAGGTAGAGGTAATTTGATAGTTTGGAAAAGACCCAGTAACATTCTAATTTATTAAATTTTGTCGCCTCAGAAATCAGACTCTGATTGAAGAGTGCTATTGGATCATATTTCACAAGCACTATCTGTGCATAAAGATTGTTATAACTGAATTATATTACAGAAGACACCTCTATTTCTTTACTGCTGTAGTAAGCAAAGAAGGACATATTGCTTAGAAGTCAAATTTCAGTGCTTCAGTGGTAGACAAAAGCGAATGTTTCAGAACCAACACGCCATTATAACTCCATAAAAATCACCACATTGCTATATCCAAGCAGATCGGCTTGGTTCTAACAGACGCCGCAATAGCTTCAGTCATGAAAATAATAGGTAGATAAGAAATTTATAACAGTGCAGCAAGTTAAAGCAGCTAAACTGCCTTTTAGTTGATCCATTATATCCAGTTACATAACTAAAAGACATATTATGAGAATTTTTTAAATTTTAAGACTTGAAAAATGCATTGAGGTCAGAGAGCAGCATTGACTGCAAATAATATTCTATTATTCAGCACTAAGGCATGTTTAGTTATAGATAAGGGTTGTAACTTGCAGGTGAAATTGCATTTGATCATCTTTTCACTGCTAATTTTTTTGAGAAGTAGTATAGGGGAGGGGNTTTACAACACTGCATCTGACCTTCTGCTGCAGTTCATCAGTTGTTTCCTTCAAGGCCTCTTGTGCTTTTAAGAGTTGATTTTCTTTCTCTGAAATACCTCCTTTCAGCTCGGCAATAGTCTCCTGATGTTGTCTGAGAGAGTTATGAGCACATCTCAACTCTTCCTGCATCTCTGAATTCTTTGGACATGAAACAGTTAAAGTACATCAAAACCTGAACAACACTTCCAAAGGTTACGACAGAAGTTTACTAAAACTGTTATCCTAATGGAATAGGACTATTTTGCTTACCTTGCTAGTTGTCTCCTGTACAGTTTCTCTTAAACGGTCTCTCTGATTTTGGAGATTCTCCAGCTGCATTTTAAGATTATCCTTCTCTGCTTCTGTCAGAGCGCTCACATCCTGATGATCATGCAATTTTGGAATCTGATCTGTTGTCCCCATTTTTTCAGATTCTCTTTGACATTCATTGGCCTTCGCTTCCTCCATTTCATGCAATTTCCTTTGTGCCTGGCTCAGCTCTTCTCTTAGAAGAAACAATTCTTGCTCAATGGATTTTTCTTGAATCTGTGGTATCTAGTTTATACAGAGATAGAGTCAATGCATTTGGGAAAGCAGCTTTAAGAGAAACATATCTGGTCATTGACAGGTTGATTATGTAAAACAAATAGAAACAATGTTTTGGTGTGATTTGTATTTTTTTCGTAATAGTAAGATTTGATTGAACTCAATATACAATTCAAGTTTATTGAAATCAAACAAACCATGTAAAAGTAAAATTTGGACTGAGGACTTCTGAACAAGTTACCAAAAGCAGAACTTCATGGCCATAGTTTAAGCCCAAGGAGGTAAAAAACCAAACCAAAACCACAAAACAAACCAACCACAAACAAAAAACCCAACAACAAAAAACCTCACAAACCAAACTACAAAGACTTTATCCATATTTGTAGTTTCAAAAGTAGAAAATAATGGCATCAAGCAATTATTTCCTTGAAATTTGTCTACTCCCCCATAAGTATTAAAGTATTGTACATTTTTCAAAGTGTTTATATACACACTTTGTATGTATACACATAACACACATGGGCAAAGAGTACATCCCATTGTGGAAAACATTGGCTGCAATGTCCCTTTTCATACAGTGTCAGGGAAAAAAATTCCAGTTCTATCTATGCTTTGAAAAAAGCAGAACCACCCTTTCCAGAAAAACAATTTTTAACTTCAACTATTTATAGAGTCACATTCTCTGTGCAGATCAACTCAGAACACCACCATCCTGTATCAAGTTAAAATTCTATTTACAGGAAAAATGTTTGTCATATCCTACTA
Source organism: Calidris pygmaea (assembly GCA_003697955.1). Taxonomy (NCBI): domain Eukaryota; kingdom Metazoa; phylum Chordata; class Aves; order Charadriiformes; family Scolopacidae; genus Calidris; species Calidris pygmaea. The sequence continues at coordinate 6,208 of QJSC01012001.1, forward strand.
CTAATTGCCCATACACAACAATATGGGTAGAATGTATAATAAGTAAGCGAGAATAATCCCGGTATTTAATGGCCTGCGGTCAAGTAGCAGGACCTTTTTTTGCCAGTTTGTTTTGCAAATTGTTTTCACTCAAGTGAAAGTTTAAATAAGCACGCTTTCCATTACAGCCTTATCATAATTACCAAAGTTCCTTCCCCATACTCTTCTTTTTTCAAATGCAAATTGTCCAACTTATCCTGCAATGAATTCTTCTCTTGTGTAAGGAAAAAGATTTGTTCCTTTAGTGCCTGAACCTGATCACTTTCTTTACAGGTATTTTCTGCTTTTTCTTCAGCAAGCTGGTCTCTCTCTGATGTGATGATTTTTATGTCTTCTGTCATTTGTGATATCTATTAAAAAAATATGCAAAGATGATATTTCTATTAATTTAAAGTCAAAATGAAATGAAAAACTTACTTGATTTGCTCTGCCACAGTATTATGAACATCAAACCACTGTAACCAAACTAGAAAAACCCCAGAACTGAGTCTTTGGCCTTTGTCACCTGTTTTAAATGCTAGCCTTTCAACGGTCTCTTCTGCAATATTGGCCAGATTTTTACTTAGAAAAAGTCTGAGAGGTAGAAACCAGATAAGAAACACCTGTTGGATTATTTTTTTACACATCTCTTCCAAAACATGCAAATGCTGAATTCACAACCATTGACTTAATGGGTCTGGCAGTTGATATACCTCAAGAAAAAAAAAACCAAACCAGTCTTACGTAGTATGGATTCTCCCTCGAGAGAAACAGTGCCACTGAAGCATCTGTGTAACATACAATATTCTCTGTCAGTTGTTGAACCAAAAGGCACAAAACCCAGTGCTGTATGTTGGGAACCGAGCTGCCATTTACAACCCTGTGCTGGGACTGAGTATTACAAACCCCTAGCCTCATTACTAGCCCCAGGTAACCCTTATCTCTTCTTCCATTTGCCATCTAATGTCACCATGCCAACTGACAACCACAGGGCACACAAGTTAAGCGAAGTTTTATTAGAGTGCACGTTACAGCTTGAAGCTCTGCACAGATAGATCAGCAACTGCTAAAGGCTTGGATCAGGCAGTACTATTTTTTGCCCACTTTCTACCACAGGCCTAGAAGTTTTCTAGGCACAAGCAGAAAAGATGATAAGCAGACTAAGTAGGCTTGTTTTCACAGTGTTGGAAAACATATTAAAAGCGTTTTTATTTTGAATTATTACATAACACTTTACCTGTATTTCGAGATCTTTAATGGTTTTCCCTAGTGCCTCTTCAACACTCAGAATCTGAGATTCTTTTTCAGAAATATTTTTTTTCAACTTCTTGACAGTGTCCTGGGATTGCTTGAGAGAACTCTGTGCATTTCTCAGTTCTTCATGTGCCAAAATGTTCTTTAGAATAAAAGGAAGAAAATCAACGTAAGAAAATTCAAGTATTCTGCAACATTAGTAAGCACTCCTTAATTAAATGAATCCAGAAAACCAACACACACAAAACCCCACTCCTCAATATAATTCGATATAGTTTGTAAGTGTTCTTACACTTGCCCCCTTAACATGTATGATCCATTTCTATTAAGGCAGAATTCATACCATAGAAACAGTGTCTTTTATATCCTCTTTGAGTTGGTCTGTCTCAGCTTGGAGAGACTCCTCTTTTTGCTTCAAGTAATCTCTTTCCTGGGTTAAAGCTTTTATTTCTTCCCGACATTCAGTAAGCTGCTGAAGAACTGCTTGGATCTCTGAATCCTTGGCCTCCAGTCTCGACTCCATAATCTTTTCACGTTCTTTTAATTGCTCCATTTCATTTAACTTCTGTTGAGCCTGAATAAAATCTTCTCTTACCTCAAGAAGTTGTTGGTGTTCTGCTGTCTTTTCTTCCAGTTCTTTCATTTTGCCAGAGAGCTTTAGTTTGTAAAGAAAAACGCCAGACTGTAAACACTGCAAAACTGTATAAAGTGTACATGTTCTCACAGAATCTTGTATTAGCTTAGAAAGAGTGAGAGATGCTGTCTTGCAACAAGAGAATAAGAAGTTCATCATTTCGCTTTAAGTCACTGCTTATATCTTGCCCACATTAAATAAGCATTGGTTTATGAAACTTCCCTGCGGCTGCTTCTTAGCAGCAAGTCTTACTAAAATGTTAACACCACACATGAAACTGTAGCATACCTCAGGAATTACCAAATTAGGAGTTATCAAATCCATAGCTGGAACACGACAGCCATATCAGTGCTAAAAGCCTTGTCAAAAATATGCATCTTTAGTTCCCTTTTTAAATGGGGAAATACATTTCCTTTCTAAAGGAAAAGCATAAAATTGCCAATTTATGCTGTGATTCCTTTGGTTTGAAAGATCTTCTGTCCTAACAGACTCCAGTACCCAATGAGGAAATTTTGTTTTTATGACTTTAGGTAGAGCGAGTCATAGCAGCCTATTTAAAAAAACAAAATCTGCATAGTAAAGATATAGCTTAAGAATGGGGAAAGAAGAATTAAAATATCAAGAACAGAAGGAGAACATAACCTGGAGTAGCATATACATTTCTTTGTCTATGAAGAAAGAAACGGTTGATAATAAACCGTTGAAATAACGGTTCTTATACACCTTGTATAGAATAAGTAATATTCACTCATGCTAGAGGAATTTCAATGATAATGTTATTTATAATTTTAAGACTACTTCTCCAAAAAGTTTTTTCTTTCTTTTCAATATTATGGATGAATTCCTTATGTCTTATCTGTAAAAAGGAATAAGCTGACACTGACCTCTAATTTCACTTCATACAAAGTAGTTCTAGACTCTTGTGCTTCTTTAGATAGAATATCTATTTGGATCTTCATTTGTTCATTGTTTTCTAACGTAGCTACATATTTTTGCTCTAGTTCTTCATGGAGCTGTTTAAGCACTGCGTATTCCTGATCAGACTTGACATATTTAAGTTGTGCATCTGCTAGATCGTCTTTTGATTTTCCAATTTCTTCGGTCATATGTTTAAGTCTAACTTCATTATCAGCTACTTCAGAAAGCAGCTTCTCTCGTTCCAATTTTAATATGCGTAGCTCCTCACATTTTTCAACGATCTGCCAGCAGAAAAGCAATATTAATAGCATTTTCTAAATCAGTATTTGTCATAGCTGCATAATAAAAACCATGGTCATATGAAGATACAGGAAAATGTACAGGCAAACACAGAACAATATATTGACTTTTACCTTGTTGGGAGGGATCTGTCTAGTAAAAAAAAAAAAAAAATCTTTCTAAGAGAAGCAAGACAAACAAGTCCCCAAACCTTGAAACCTCTCCTATAACTCTTAAGACACAGAAATAAACAACTACGTAAAGAACTATGTCTGAGCTAGGAGTGGACTGGTACACCTATCTAAAACTCTTAAACTGAGTATTGAGATGTGTGAATAATTTCTTCACAATAGAGTTTATGAAGGTAATAACATCTAATTAAGTTTTGTTTATTAGTGGAAGTATACAACTGGAAGTGTTTGGAACTTTTTGCAAAGCAATAATGACTTTGTGAGGTTACTTGCCCTGGATAATTTTCACAGCATATACTTACTAGCATTTCTTGAAGGATAAAGAAACCTAGAAAGTGTTTGCAAACAAACCCTTTAAGACACATTTAGAGCAAACTTAAGTCTACATTAAGCCCTGACCTGCCAGGAAACAGAGAATTTTATTTATAAGTTTTCTAGAATTTGCCAGTTGAATCTCTTACTTCTCAAGCAGTATTTCTGCTAAGAGGTCTCGAAATCTTTTCTTTGCCCAATTAGAAATATAAAATCAGTTTTAAAACAGTAAGCCAGGATCAAATAACATTATACATACACACAGTTATCAATGGTGACTATGACAAATAGGCAGGCAAACGTTGGACTAGAAATTGCTGATTAATTATAATAGATTTTGTGACCAAACATGTTACATGAAATTCATTCCTTTGTGCAAATATTAAATAGCCAAGGAACAAGAATTTCATGAACTTAGTTGCAAAATCTCAGGTTATTTGATTCAAGACAACTTTTGGCTTTAAATTTCATATCCACTAGGCCTCAATATATTACCAGTCAAGTACAATGTAAAAACAAGGAAGAAGTGTTAGACTATTTCTTTTTGTTGTTTTACCTCTTTCTGCTGTATCTCAACAGTATTTGGTAGAGACTGAAGTTCTGATAGCTCATTTACTTGTTTTTGTAGAAGTGCATTCTCTTTCAGTGCTTTTTCTAGATCTCCTTTTAAGTCAGTTGCCTTTTTCTCCAGTTCCACAACAGAGAGCAGATCTAGAGAATTAACAAGGTTAAATTAATAAGAATGTAGAAGAAAAGCATGTTTTAAATTAAGCAGAAGATTTATAACGCATTCTGGATGTCATATCAGCATAATTCGAGAAAAGCATATTTTACAGTGGCCAACAATTAAAAGATTAAAACGAATGGTCTGAATTTGGTCATCAACTGTTAGGTTGACATCCAGTTTATTTTAAATTCGCCCTGACAACCTTCACGAACTCAATTGTCTTTGCGCAAAACACAAAACATTCTGTACGTTGCAGCTTTTCTAACAGTTCAAGAAAGCGCTGAAGCAGTAACTATATGCCAGCAGTACCAGATACCCTAATATTTTATATTGAAAGAAGGCCCAAGTATTCAAGAAAACAAGACCCAAAGTCTTCCTAATTCCCTCACCATTACAGATAAGAGGAAGGAGAGGAAAAAAGCACCACTTGAAACAGTACCTTTTGGAACTTTACCCTCCATCAGTGAAGTTAGCCTTGTGTTTTCTTGAAATACAGACTGCAACTCTTTCTGCAACTCAGCTTGCATTTTTTTGTAACTGGCTTTTCCTGCTTCTATTTGGCTTTGATAGAGTTGAACATCCTTTTGCATTTGCTTGTAATTATTTAAGAGTTCATTCTTCAGGAAAACAAAACAACATACAGTTCACACACAAAAAAAATCTAGTTGCTTAACATTTAAAGATTGTATCTGCCACATTTCCTATTGTGACTGAACAACTATGGCCTTGATAAATAAGCTACAATTTAACAACTGCATTCCTGTTAGAGTCCTAAAACAAAACATACCTTACCTTAGAGGACAAGGCCATACCTGCTTCTATTATTTTGTCTTTACTTTGAGCTTTGAAGGAGTAAACCCCATCCCACTTCTGAGTTCACATCTCTTATCTTTTGTTCTCTGGTAAAATTAGGTTTGAAATCTTATGTCCTAGTAACTCCCTAAAGACTATTCATTTGCTTTCTCTCCCTCTACTGGTAAATCTAAAACTAACCACCCACTCCTGTGGAAGCAGACTTTATTTTCTTTTTATATTTTCTCCTGAAGACTCATTTTCCATGAATTCCATAATAAGAACGTTACTTGGAGCAGGAGTTACCAGCATTCTTCAAATGCTCTACCAGTCTATCAATTGCCTTCTTCATTAGTCTGGGAGCAGACAGGCCCTTAACAGCATTTTGTACAGCTATAAACGCAATTTAACAAGTACTTACCATCTTCTCCTTCAGCTCCAAGTTTTCAGTTCTGAGAAAAGCAGATTCTTTTTTGGCATCCAAGGCTATGGTTTCACTATCTAAGAGGGATTTATTCAGCTGCTGAATTTCCTCAATTAGCTTATCAGAATCTCCCTGAAAAAGACAGATAAATACTCAAATAAATATAGCCATAACAAAGCAAATGTGTTCACTACACTGTGGTTAAAATGAAAATACAGTCTCAGAAAACTTGGTAAGTTTACTTTTAAGAGGAATAGTAGCAGACTCATTTGAGAGACGGGACGAAGAGCAGCATTTCCCATAGCCTTACTTCACCACAGTACCGCTGTATGATAATACAGTAATTAGCATTTTAAGCTTTGTAAAAAAAGTATTCCTAATGTCTGTAGGGCAGCAGATTTCCCTTATACCAAGGTTGTAGGTAAATTTAACCCACCTCTAACAAAACCAAAACCATCTCTCAACCCAGCAGAAAACTCAAGTTTACCACTGAAAAAGATGTGTCCTTTTTTTCCGCTGCTGCTTTCTGTAGTTCTTCCACACGATTCTGTAATATCTTTATTTTGTTCTCCTTCTCTTTCAGCTGTTCCAGTTTGGAGTTTATTTCTACCTAAAAGTTGGAGAAAAAAAGGGAGAATGAAGATTCTAGTAACCAGTTTGTTTTTTCAGGTAAGAATTTAACAAAAAACCTGATTGTACATCATAAGTATTCATGGGTTTTAGCCATATTGTCCTTATAGCTGGTAAGACTAACCAGAGCCCAGTGTCTAGGTTGTGCTCAGGAGATACAGTATTTAAAGATAAACAAACCAAGCACATTCATACAAGTCTTATTACATGTAAATTCATGGACAGGCTCACCTCAAGTTCCTCATTGTACACTTCAGCATTTGAAACTAGATTCTTTAAGTTGGTAATTTCATGCATTAGTTGTTCCTGTGGAGCAGATTAAAGCAAAATTGCAGCAGATGTTAGAAAGCACCCACACCAGTAATTTTAGTTGCCAACACCATGAAAATAAGCAAGGTCTCTCTTGTGTTGTGTTTTCCATTAGTGGGCAAACCATATATGCACACATACCTATTTAAACAGCTACAAAGCAAGTTGGTACATATTCTTTCAAATGGATAGATGAGATGCAAAGCTCTGTTTTAGCTTCCCCATAATTAGAAAGGGTTCAAATACAATTTAATCTGCAACAGCTTGAGAAGCAAGAGCTGTGTGATCAAAGCCATTAATGCAGAAATTGTACAGACACAACACTTCAAATTCTGGTCATGTTAAGCAGCTTAAGACACAGTGCAGATATTTATGATTTAATCTATCCACTAACAAGAATGAGAAGGCGCCAAAATAAAGGTAAAGCAAGCAATGCATTCAGTGACATCCTCCAAATCAAAGCACAAGACTAGGTAGAAAAGCACTTCTACAATTGAAGAACTGTTTTCTTTTGGTCTTTGTTAGAAAAGCTTTACAATAGGCACTCATCTACAAGTACTTCTGTATAGTCACAAGTGTAAGTAAGGTGAAAATCCAATCTGTAATTTTGAGACCACTGAAAAGCTTTAAAACAAGCACTATCCTATGAGTATTTCTAGATAGTTAAGTGTATAGCTAGAAGAAAACCCAATCTGTAATCTTAAAATCAGAGAATGGTTGTAGAAGACGTGAAAGTCATTCAACGTCATTATTCAGAATAACAAAGTTTACCTGTATATATCTGTGGCAATTTAAATTGCTGGATTTCAACTAGTGTAATTACAGCAATACTGAAAAGTCACATACTTCACTGAATAATCTGCTACATGGGTATCAACAAACGCTTACATTTTGTGGACTGTCTTCAGATACATATCCAAAAACATGGATCATTCAAAAAGCAATTATTGTAATAGAAGCTACTTCAGAACATTGCATTTGTTATCAGGTACACAAAAGCTTTGCAGAGAAAACAGTAACTGAGGATTTGTTAAATGCTTGCTGATAAGGAACATAGCACAATTAGTCTAGCATACAAAGGGTCATCTAAAAAGAGTCATGAAATACAAACTAAATCATAACTTATTATGGATCCATTTTGTTTGACATCCATAAATCTTTGTTGGGAACACAATGGAAACCAGAAGTGATTTTGTTAATTTGTAACCTGAAACAGCAATGCAAAAGTATATAACTTCAGCTTCAACCTTAGTTTCATGGTCAGAAAATATTAAACAGACTAGCGTGTACAAGTAACCTGCAGAGAAGGTTTCAGGAAAGAAATGGAATAATGTCTCAATACTTCAAGTTGTTGGTTTTGGGGTTTTGTTTGTTTGGTTTGGGGTTTTTTTGTTTACTTGGGTGGTTTTTTTTGCACTGGGCCTTATTTTACAGTCTAGCCCTTGAGCAGCTAGAACCTAACAGAAGTAATACATATTTTAGGTTACAAAATCAGAGCATAAGGCATTTGAACAAACAAGGTACATCTCCTCTAACAGCACAAAGAAGCTAAGAGAGTCAGGCTTACCTTTTCTGACTTCCTGGCACAAGAGACAATGTTAAAATTTTCCATAGACATTAGTAGTTAAATAACATGGTAATAGTCAATGCTCACATAGTTCAATAGATTACCAAAAGTCAGAGCCACCTTGGATTGTAAACCAAGATGTTTTGCACGAGTATGTGCAAAGTGGTTTAGCAACCATACTTTAACTTCTGAACAGTTCTAAGATGTAATTTACACAGCAAAACAACTGTCTCTTGCAAAAATCTGGAATGAAATTCAGATCATGCATACATAAAAATAATCTTTGGGTACATATATATATACACACACAGACTTCAGTATGTGACTCCAAAAATTTAAGTCTGAATTTTATACTCTGAGTAAATCCAGTTTAAATCCTGGGTTTGTTTATTCTGTTGCTGAACACTGACAAACATGTTGTTATAAGCTATCAACATCCAAGCATATGTACACCGAATAAACTCTAGAAAACATTTGAGCATAAAGAATTCTTCTCCCTCTGCATTTATTCAGTGTGCCTTACCTCATGATCTTTTTGTGTTTGTTTTTCCAGTGCTTCAAATTCATCCATTTCTATTTTTTCCTTCAGTTTCTCCTTCATTTCATTTATTTCCAATTTCAACTGCTCATTTTCCAATACTAGATTATTAAAGTTAGCTTGCAGGGTGTTGATCTCATTTACAGCAATATCCTGAGGAAGCGGCACAAGAAACTTTAGAAGTTGTTGTTGGAGTGTCAGTCTTGTTTCTAGACAATAAAGAACAGACTTACCTTTTCTAATGCTAATGCTTCACAGAGTTGCACAGATTCTTCAAAGTCTCTCTGAATCTAGAAAAAGAATTGCTCTCAGTTAACTGATCTGCAAGATCAAGCAAGTTTAGTATTATATTCCTTGTTGCCTTTCTTCTCACAGCTAGTCCTGCTTAAATACCAAAACTTACTGAATCACTTGCCACAAAACGGTAGACCCATAAAACCATCCCACAACTTCAGAGATGACCAAGACTGGATGGTACCTTCAGACATGACTTACTGTCTAGCCAGTTCTAATAATTCTTGAGACATATAGAAGAATTTTGGTGTTCTACAGAAGAGTAAGCATGGGAAACATGTAATGTATATGCACTGGATTAGACAACCAAAATAGATTATGATGTTACCCAATTCATGTTAGGTCCAGCAGTCCATTCTACTTCTGAAATTTGATCAGGAACCATCAGACACTGATTGTCATGTTCAGAATTCTCTAACATAGCTGAAAAGAAAGATGTATTAAAAAAAAAAATACAGACTAGCAGTAGATTTTAAACTGGACAGCAAGAAATATTTTCTTATCAAAGAACTTTATCACATTGGAAACAATCATTCAATGGCAAAGATGTAGCACACTGAATAGAAATTCTGAATCTCATGATTTTCTCTTATGAGAGGGAAAACACTGAAGTCCAGTCCCTATGTTTATGCTGATCACCTTATCATAATTAATACTAAACCAAATCAAGAATATATACTTAATTACTGACTAGGAAGAGTGTTGAAGTGCCAAGAAAAGAACCACTCAACAGTATTCTACAAGATTTAAAGAAAAAAACACCACCATCCTCCAGAAAAAAACCCAACCCTGACAATCCATATACAAGCAAAAAGCTTGACAGGAGGATAGGTCATAAGATTGTAAGATGATGGAGTTCACCAATAATACTGTCCCATTAATCTCTTGTCTCCAACTTTCTCACTCCTCTAATAAGTCCTTGAATTTCTCTGTATCTCAATCTGATCTTTTAGTAATGACTTCTTTATTCTTGTTGAGGATTTTGGAATTTCACACACACCCTCTTCCTTCCCCCTCACCTACTTTTTGGGGAAATACATTGTTTGAATTGATAGTCTGTGTTAAAGAATAACTTTCACTACTTTTATGAAAAACTAAAGGGTTAGAGTAGGCCACACAGCAGAAGTATTTGTAGACCCTGCTTTCTACCTTGCAGCTCTTACCTTTGGTTTTAACATATTAAAAGCTCAATATCCAGAAGAGAAAAAAATAAATAGTAGTAGTTTCCTTGGAAAGTGTGTTCAGGGACTATTGGTGGTGGGGTTTTTTTGTGTGTATGTGATTTTTTTTCTTTACTCTTTAATTGCGCTCTCAGAGAGTCAACTTATTTCCCTTGGGGAATTAAATAACACTTGCAAAATTATCCACAGGAATTTGCTACACTTATTTCACCTCGGATAGAGTAAGATTTACAGTCACACTTTTTGAAATAAAATTAACCTTATCTCCAGCACAAGACCTACCAGCATTACTATGCTACAACCACTTCCCTTCCAGGCAGCATTCTTTGCTGGCAGGCAAATGTAATTTCCCTATGGGCTATAGGTAACTCTTTCAGAACTGAGCTCATTGAGTATAATTTGAGGAGTATAGTGCCAACTATATGGAGCTTTCATATTGCTAGCAAATTAGTTTGTTTTTAACTTAGACTTACGAAAAAGGGATTATTTCTCATTTCAAAGCTGCTTTGCTTCCTTATTTTTTCCTGAAGATACTTACAATCCTCTATGTCTGGCAGTGACAACAGAGACATTTTCATTTTTTTTGTTTCAGTCAGCCCTGGTTTTTCAAAGTCTTCAAACACATTCGCCTGGTTTATTTTACCAGGAGCCCAGGTAACTCTTCTTCTCCTCTTGGCCTTTAAAAAAGTATTTACAGAAAGAGTGGTACAGTCACAGCACTAAGACGACAGTAGGTTTTACATTAGGCTAGTTCTATAGCAGTACCAGCAGCTAACTAGACAGTGTTTAGCAGTTTCTTCAAAATTAAACTACAGCATAACAATTTGAAAGCAAAAGTCTTTGCAGTCCGTTCACTGCAGGGCAACACTGAATTGATACTCATTCAGAAGTTATGTTAAAAGTCATCCCTTTAAAAATAAGAAGAGTTATGTGAAAATTGCCTATCAAACTTATGCTTCATTATCAGTATAACCCTACAAATTAAATATTACCTTTTGCAAATTATTTCAGAGTTAACAAATAAGACCAAGAACATGTGCTTACTTTAACATTTTGTTTCGAGGAAAAGGAGGCAGAAGTCACCAGCATCTCTGTTAAGTTTCGTATCCTATCTTCCTGTACTTTTTGAAGAGAATTTTTTTCTTCTAACAGTTGGGCCAATTGGTCTTTCTCCATTGCGTGAATTTGAGTCTTCGAAGACACCTTTGGTAATAACAATATTAATCAAACTGACATTTTTAAGAGCACAAACTACTCCTCTACAGAAGATACACAATTACCGATATTTAAAAACAGCTACACACATATATTATTTTAAGTCTGGAAGAGCTTTTTTTAGTCTTTAACAATGATGAAACTGACAGTTTAGTCTACAGTTTACCTGTAGACTTAGCATTTAAGAGGGTCAAAACTCCCCAAAACAATACAGCCTCATAGCTTTCTAGGGCCAAAAAAAAAGCATTCTTTCAACTGGAACGTAGTTTAAGATGACATTACCATGCTGCCAGAAGGTCTTTGAGAGCTAAGATTCAGTTGTCAAATAACAGCAAGCTACCCTAATGCATGCAGTGCCTTATATTTTGAAGTACTGAAACTTTATTCTGTTGTAAGGAAACTGCATGACAGTAGCTAGGTTTTTTGACAATTTTATCATAATCTTATGATACTTTAGAACAATTCAAAGTTCACATGGGATTTTTCCAACACTCTTCTGTACTTAAGTATTTTCCTCACCACCTACTACCTCAGAAGATGGCAAACACACTTCTAGGTGCAAGTTGATACTGCAAATTAATTCTCTTTAAAATTAAGAGGTCAGTTATTTTTCCTTAAGCTTTACCTATTATTTTTTTTTCTTTGCAAAAAAAAAAAACAAACCTATTTTGATACTTTAATTCACCAAAACATTATGTTCAGAATGGTGATTTTCCTGTGCTTTATCTTTTATCATCTATGCTCTAAAAAGACCTGTAAGGTTGCTCCTCAACTCCACAGACTTTTGGACAAAGATGGACTCAGGGTAGAGAGACTACACTGTTTGCTGGGAAGTTACTATTGTTCATCTTCTAAATGTATCTTCTGTCTATACATGACATAAGTTTTGCCTGTGATCTTATGCAGTTGCAACTTCTTGCAACTCAAACTAAAGCAACAGTACAAGGGGGAAATATTAAGTAAGTCGGAATCTTTAACTGACATTCAATAACTTCTTATACTGCAACTAAGTATTCCTTTTGATCTGTGGCAATATTAAAGTGTGCTATAAGGTATGAAAGATTTCTGTTTCTTAAATATGTTAACCTACAGATGGCAATTCAGGTATTCATTCAATTCACTGCTTTCATTCAGTGTTAGCTTTCACACAGATAATGTTGACTATCATCAGTTGTTCTAACCCTCACAGCACCTTTTCAATTTCTATTCTCTCAATAGAAATTATAGATATAGCTTTTAACAGTTTACCTACCCCTCCAAATTTAACTGGGTTTGATTTAAAACGGAACATTTCCAAATAGCTACTAGTACTAAGGATAGATTAATTCGAATAATTTTATTACATACTTCCTCCAGCTGCTTTTTCAAATCCAGAATTTCTTTGCGATACCTCTTCAGGAGGGCATCATCATCAAGTACTTCATTGACTTTCGGAGTATTCTTCATTCTTTTGGCTGTATTGGCAAACTAGAAGAATATTCTCTCATGGGCAATAGTTGAAGAACAAATATATCAAAACACTTACTCTGTCTTATTTCCCAACAGAATTAAAAGGACAATTTATTAGACAACTATCCACATATAATAAAGGACACAAATGTTTACATTTGCTTATTTGTCATGTACTCAAAGCTTTGAACAGTTTTCTTTGCTTGATATTAATACTTAAAGAGTGAAGCCTAACATAAGCAAAAATACACCAAGTTATCCTTATTTAGTAAAAAGCTCAAAAGACAATCCTAAAGGATACAGCTCATTAATAGTTCAATTACCCTCCTTTTTCGTAAGACCTGCATAACATCTTGTGTTAGCAAAAACTTTAGTTGTGCGTTTGGAAAAGGCAAGTGAGAAAACAGAGGCTATCTCCTGCCTGCACAGTGAGAGAAGCAGCTTTGTTCCGAGTGCCAGAAAGCTGTAGTTAGACAACTTAGTGCAAGAAAATGAAATATTTCAAGTTTCAAGTCCACAGAGGACCTTTAGAAGATTCAAGTGACTACAGATCCAGCAGATTATATTTTCCACCCCTCCAACCTGTCTACAACAAAGTGTTGACTCAATAATGCTTGAAAACAGGTGAGAAGTTTTACCTGAAGAGTACTGAGCGTTTCATCAAAAGAAACAGGAGTAATTGTACAAATAATAACTGTCTTAGCATTTCCTCCAAGGGAGTTCTGCAGAATTCGAGTCAGCTTGCTGTCTCTGTAATTTATGAAGCTGATGAAAAAGATGGTGGAAAAAAAGGAAAGAATTCATGTTTTTACAGAAAAAAACCACAGTAAATATATTTTCTAGAGGTAATAGGTTATTTGAAATAGTTATATACATAAAATAGCATTATATACAAAGGATTTTAATTTCTTAGTTTATTAGTGACTTATCTTAAAACAGGTATACAAACACAAGTGCTTACCCAGAAGGGTCATCACAAAGTTTTTTGATAACCTGACCCAGAATGAACAAGCTCCGGTTTATATTGCAGCCTTCTTTCAGTCGGACACCTAAGTATCACACAGTAATTTTTTTTTTTTTAATTTAAAACAATATTAAGGTACAATTACAATCTGTCAAATTTTTTATGCGATGTCATGCTCAGAGGGATTATCCAAGAGTTAAATCTCAAGTGCCACAATGCACTATCAGCAGCCAGTATCAAATCCTTTATAATAGTAGAAATGCATCAAAATAAGATAGTAACCTATCACAAATAGATATTAATAATCCAGTAAGCAAACAGCTGGGGGCATAAACACTTTAATTTTGTTTCCTGTATTGCAAATGCCCATATTTACACATGTAAGTATAACAAACGAGCCTTAGCTACAACTTTTGGGTTAGTTGTTCCTTGTAAGAGAGAATATTAACTTGTGTTCCTCTCAGATCACTTTTCTTTTTAACGTTAAAGGCATTTTTGTGCAGCTTCATGCTGTCACTGTTAACAATACAGCTTCCTCTTAGCTAAAGAATGAGCCATCTATTCACTCTCCACCTTTACATGAGTCCCTACAAGCTGCTAATGATTTCTTTGCTACAGAAGAATATGTACTTATTCCTCTTCAGTCAATTAGTTCAGTGCATGACTGTTGTTGACTCTGCTATTCTAGAAAAGCCATATTACTATCTAATTGTTTGCACTTTATGGCATTTTCAGTATTTTTCCAAGTATATCCTGCCCTACCAAGGGGAAAAGGGATTATTTATAAACAGTAACAGAATAACACATAGATCAAATAATTTCCTTCCATAAGTCTCTCATAGGTGTTAATTAGCAGACGCGAGTCATCAGGAGACTCATTTAACACTCACCTTCAGATCCTGTTTGACTAGCTCTTTCACTGCCTGCCAGATCTACCAAGTTCTGCAAATTCATTAAATATTTCATAAGTTAGTTCTGAGACAATTTAGTATTAGATCCTCTTAATTCTAAATCTCTTCTAAGAATTTCGTAAAGTAAATTTACACTTAGGAAAAAAACAAGAGGTCTGTCATTACTGGAAGCAATCCACAGCTACTGTGCACATACCAACCAATACACGGACATAGAATAAGTTTGTATGAACTCTATTAACACCACCCTGAAAAATATTTCAAACTTGCAGTGCAATTCCCCCTATCCTGAGTAACAAAAAGAAAAACATCGTTTCTCAACACAGAAGTATTAACTACCGATTCAAGCCGTAAGAAGCTTCACAGAATCACAGATTATCTGATCCAATCTTTCACAGGAAGAGAGTCTAGAAGAGCTTATTTAGCACCCTGTCCTGAATCAGCTTTATGTCTCTGTGCCTGTGTCATAAGAAAATGAAGAAATTAAATACCAGAAGGAAAGCCTCACTCTGAATCTGGTTCAAAGTCAACTAGAACTTTATAGCATCCCATAATGATTTGCCTGAGCAAGCAGCCCTCATTAATTAGTTATTTCACTGGGCTTGTCAGTAGTCAGGAGCAATTGTAGGGGAAGCTGTGTTTAACAAAATGCAAGAACGCTCCAACAATAGGCTCGTATGCTCCTCAGAAGGAGCTAACAGTCCCCAATACAGCATGAATTGTCTAGGAACTATTCCCATGTCAGAATTCTTTGGTGGGAAGATACACTCTAGATACACCCCAGGAATCTCCTTCTGTACAGATGATCAGAAACATGATTTCTGCTTAAGTTAATAACAAAGCATGTTTGTAATGTCATTATAAAGTAAAATTCTTTCAAACAACTGGTAACAGTAAATTCTCAACTTAAATGCCTATTTAATAACTTCTTGGAGTGCGGCTTACCAAGTGAGATACCATCACTGCTCCATCACAGTTCGCATTTGCAGGGTCACTTCGTTCTCTGCTTTCAATGATCTACAAGAAGAGGATGCAATAGTTTTTGTCACTTCGAAAATAATAAAATTCCTCCTAATAGTGAAACAGTTTTTACCATTCTGAAGATAGTGTGAGAGCGGCTGCTGTGTTCATTCATTTTTGTTTCTCCATAATGGCGATTTTCTGTCAAAAAGCAATATTAGAATACTTTTACTTATACTCTGATAAACTGGAGGTAACATACAAAAAAGCAATTGTAAAAATATCTGAAAAACATTGATTTCTAAACATAATCTTAAAGAGATACTCTATGATTCTAGATATACCCCATTCACCAACACATTTCTAAGATATCAGTTGACATTGGTTAAACAACTTACTTTCTCCTTTCCTAATCCATTGCATAACTTGTTCTGGGGAAACCACCACCTCTTCAATCAGATCTTCTACATATGTATTTCTCTTAAGAACAAAAACAATAATAAGTTTTACTTAACTCTGAAAATAACTTCAATGCATTACATTAGCATTACCAGCAATTATGGTATTTATTCCAGTTTGCTTCCTCCTTAAATGGAAGCAACATCAGTTGAATGTTTTTTTCAGTCTGAGCACAAGGAATGGGCAAAGTTTAGACCTTTATCAGAATGGCAGCCAGAAGGCACCAAAAAAAAAAAAATAAAAATCGAATAACAGAGATCTAGAAAGTTTCCTTAATACAAAACTGGTAAGGGAAATATCCTTCTGGACATTTTCTGAGGGAATGTAGGAGTATATTTCTCAGTAATTGCTATGTGGCCATAATCTTATAACTGATAAAAATCCCTTCTTCCCAAATTCCAAAAGCATTGATCATTTAGGCCATTGAAAGAAAAAAACCAAAACTATACAACTACAAATCCCAAACTACTAATTTTTATTATTTGCTATAAAACTTAATATAAAGATACTAAGGATGGCCTTAATATAGATTTATTTTTCCCTACTGATCATCTTACTAAATAGTTTTAGTCTGATGGTTATTCTCTGACTACAATAGAATAAAAGCATGTCTACTTTGTAGCTGACATGAAGATGGCATGAAAGTAACTCTGTATATCCGTTGAAGACTTCTAACACATTAAGCTAGAGGCTTAATATCATGTTTGTAGAAGCTGTATTAACTAGACAATTCCAAGTATTCACTGTTAAAGGTATATAAAATAGACTATTCTGGATAACTTCAGAGATTGTCTACTTTTACAACGTTTATAAAGATAAATCAGCAACAGCAAGCCCAACTTCATTGTGTTTATTCTACTACATCAAGTGTCCTGCTAATTCTGAAGATAAAAATTACCTAATTTGACACAGAAAAGTTTTCAACTAGATACCTCTGAAGACTTTTTTTTTTTTTAAACGACTTCTTTAACATTAAGCAGATACAATACTTACACTAAATTAATGTCCACTTACATTAACATCCTCACGAATTCCCAGAGGCTTCTTTTTCCTGATATCACAAAGCAAATCCGTAATAGTTTCATTGTAGATTTCCATGTAAGAAACTCTTAGCAAGAATTCTCTCTCTGGAATCTAATGTCCAAAGGGAAAAACAAATAAGAAATAAAAAAATAAGATTATGCCATGAAAACCTTTTAATGCAAGGCATTAACCTTAACTCAAAGGTATACGTTTGGATATCATTCCACAGATTTCTCCCACCCCACATCCTCTTTGCATATTAGCACCTACCAAGAAGAAAAATGATTCTATATATCCCACTTCTTTCCAGCTGCATTAATAGTATATCACTTTTAGTAGGTTATAAGAGTAAGATAACTGCCCTACAGGAGCATGATAGTAGTTCTCCCACTTAAATGCCCTTTCCATATCTAATTTCCTCCTGCCTAGGCTCATTCCTCTCAGTGTACCTAGCTTCTCTCTCTGCTTGCTTAGACATACTTTGCTGCTGCTTCTTCCCCTGCCTTCCTAGTAGGGAATACTGGGATGAGTAAAGGCTACACAATGGACTCAAGGACTACAGTACCACAGAAAGATCTTTTGGCTTCAGTTACTCGTATAGATCCCCAAGGGCCCTCTGCACCTCCTCAAAGGAGCAGTGACCATTTCACACAACTGATAACAATTACCTGAAATCCTCGAGGCAGAAGCAAGTGCTCTGCAGATTTGTGTTTTGGAAATCACTATTTTAACTTACACCTTCTCCTTACTTCCTATTAGCATTGAACAATTAGCCTATGATTCTTTTGAAAGCCTGAAATAAGTAAATTTAGTGTCATATTCTTCCCACTAAGAAGTCTTTAATACTGTTAATTCTTTAAAGTTTTAAAATAGCAGAATAAACACAAAGCTTTACATTACCTTATCTCCCACATTAATGAATGAGCATCTGTTTACATTTATAAACAAGGTTTAGTATATTTGCAAGTTTAATAACCTTCCTCAGTTTTGTTCTGATTTGATTCCAACCAGTAGTGTCCCATTATCTTTTTTTTAAAACCACTCCTCTTCACAAGGCTAGTAAAGCAACACATAGTCCACTAGAAATTTGTTTTGTTCATAAGCTCCTTGATACTAAAATTAACTTTTATGTAACAATCACAATTATCAGTGGTCCTTCCAGAAATTTCAATTTAATGGAGTCGCTCACCTCACAAATAACTTTGAAAACATGTTGAATTGCCTTAGGAATAATGCCCACAGAATCTTCATTTCCCATCATCGTGTATGTCTTCCCTGAAGCAGTCTGTCCATAAGCAAAAATTGTGCCTAGAAGGATGGTTGAATTTTACTAATGACTTAAGCAATACATTACAAACAGGATTTAAACACAAATTTAAAACTTACCATTATAACCTTGCACAGCTGACTCTATAATTGGAACAGCAACACCTTCATATAACTGCTGAGTGTTGTCACTCGAGTGAAAGACACGATCTTAAAAAAATAATAATTTGAAATAAAGCATGTGAATCTATTTTATTGCAAGCCAAAACCAAGCTGTGACATTATTCAATATTGTTGACTTCAAATCCAATAAATGGGCATCAGAATGCTTGTATTATAATTCAAACATAAAATGTGACACTACTAACACAGGCTGAGTGTTTTTTATAAAAGAAATATTAAACGCAGAACCAAAATAGAGATGACGAACAGAAAAAACCCTAAGAACAATGGACACAGTTACACAGTCATCCCATTTAATCCCAAAACCAGTTATGGCTAATTTATCTGCGAGGATTGTAAACCTGACAATACGTGCTACTTGTTGAACTCCTAGCTCGGAGCACGTTTTCATTGAATCTATAGTTTGGGAAAAAATTTTGTAGCGACTACGTTCATATAAATGAGTAGATCAGTAGGAAGAGACTCAAAGCAAGGAAGTTAGTTATAAGCATCTAACATCCACACTAGGCACTTTTCGATTTCGTGTTTGGGTCCCCCTAGCCCCTTCTCCCTCAATGCTCTGGACCAGCCCTAGTCTAGTCTATTTGTGACTGGAATTCCTATGAAAAGAATCCAGCTCATAGGGTTATCAACCATTGGAACAGGCTGCCGAGGGAGGTGGTGGAATTGCCATCCCTGGACCTATTTATAAGATGAGGAGATGTGGTGCTTAGGGACATGGTTTGTTTTAGAGGTCATTTTGGCAGTGTTAGGTTGATGTTTGGACTCGATCTTAAAGGTCCCTTCCAACCTAGACAATTCAAATTCCAAAACCACTCTTACAGCGTGATCCAGAACAGAGAGCGATGTCCATCACGAAGCTGACTTCAAAAGCACATCCCTTGTACTGACTGAAACCCTGCTGCCCCAATGGCACTCTGTTATAGTTTGAGAAAACGTATAACAATTTTATTGTTGTTTAGTTAACTATTCTATCACCCAATGACCCCTCTGAACCCGGGAAGGGGAACCAGGGAAAACAAGGAAACACGAGGGTTGAAATATAAATAGATTTAATACAATAAGACTAAGTAATTTACAATAATACTAAAGTAGTAGTATTGATCCAGATACCAATATAAAATATACAGGAATTATATTCAGCTAATTCTATCAGTAGGAAGCCGTGCCCTTCCAGCAGTGGACAGCAAATGTCAGACAGTGAGTGCAACAGCTTCAGGAGGAAGAGAGAACTATGCAGCAAATTTTCTAGTTTATGTCAGATGTGACGTTCATAGCATGAAACAATCCTGTCAGCCAGCCTCAGTCAAATCCCCAGGCCTCACTCCTCCCTGCACCCAGCAAGGCTCAAAAACACAGAGACCTTGAATCCCACATAGCCTAGCTGGCTATAAAGTAAATATTTTCACAAACTCAGTCTTCAAAAATAGTCATTCTCCCAAGCATCAGAATAGAAATCAGTCCTGTGTCGCTCAACCCAGGACAAGCCCCTTCAAAATTATCGAGTTGGAAAAAAAGTTCATGGAAGTTGCAAAAAGCTAGGGTCATTAACGTTAGTTGATACATCCAAGTAGCACAGTAACAAAGATCCACGCAAGCATCAAAATAAAAGAATTGCTTTCATATTCTTACCATAGGTGAATACTTTTGTACCGTTTACTTCAGAAATAGTATTATTTTCGCTTTTCCATTGGACTGACACTTTATCTTCGAGAGCATTTTCTCTAAAAGAAGAGATATTCTGTTAACCTTACGAGGTTAGGGCTCTGCTCCTGTGACGCGGGCCTTCCCCCTTTCCGCGAGGGCCTCTCTCTCCCTCAGGCCCCCTCCAGCCCCGGTAGGGAAGGACGGCGCATTGACTCCCTCGCCTCGCTTCTCTCTTCATAGAGCGGCAGCGGCACTCCCGGGGGCCTAGCCGAAGCCGGGGGAGGGGACGGTGGTACAGCAACGCCCGGAGAAGCTGAGGGGGCCCGCAGGCCACACCGCAGCCTCCCCTCAGGCAGGGGTGCGGCCCTCCCGCCCGGAGGGGAGCCTCACCTGGCGATGAGCGGCCGCACACGTACGCAGACGGTCACGGCTCCCTCGTCCCCCATCCCCGCAGCTTTTGGGCACACACCGCCTGGGGAAGAGAGGCCGCTCTCCCCTTTCCTCGCCCGCACCCAGGCGAACGCAACGCAGCGACCCAACCGCCACCGGAGTTTGAACTTCTCCCCAGGTCGCTTCCTATTGGCCCGCGCAGGGCTGACGCCACGGCAGAGCGTACCACTAGCCAATAGATGAGGGGAGCAAGGAAAGCGGAGAGAGGGAGAGATGGCTGAATGGTTCCGGCGCGGAACCACTCAGCCCCCCGTCTGTGGCGAGTGCTGCGATGGTGCCGGCCGGGGCTGAGGCGCGGGCGGTGAGGGAAGGCGGCCGTCAGCGGAGTCGTTACGGTGCGTTCGGCGGGTGATTTAATTCGCTGCCTACCCAACCCGATAGTATGATTTCACAACTAAAAGTGACATTGTTCTGTATTCACGGGTTTGTGGTTTTTTTGGTTTAAGTAAAATTTGGGAAGGTACTGAAGTGCTGGTTAGAAGAGCAAGGCGAAGGCGCGTTGGTCGGTAGTTAGTTGAAAGCTGTATTGTTTTAGGAAGGAGACGCAGACTTTTTGCCTTCTCCCCAGTTCAAGAAGGACAGGGAACTGCTGGAGAGGGTGCAGCAGAGGGCTAGAGATGATGAGGGACCTGGAGCATCTTTCTTTTGAGGAGAGGCTGAGGGACTTGGGTCTTTTTAGTCTGGAGAAGAGAAGGCTGAGGGGGGATCTGATCAACAGCTATAAATACTTCAAGGGAGGGTGTAAGGAGGATGGGGCCAGTCTTTTTTCAGTGGTGCCCAGTGACAGGACAAGAGGAAATGGGCACAAACTTGATTAGAAGTTCCACCTAAACATGAGGAGGAACTTCTTTACTTTGAGGGTGGCAGAGCCCTGGAAGAGGCTGCCCAGAGAGGTGGTGGAGCCTCCTTCTCTGGAGACATTCAAAACCCACCTGGACATGTTCCTGTGCAACCTGCTCTGGGTGGACCTCTTCTGGCAGGGGGGTTGGACTAGATGATCTCCAGAGGTTCCTTCCAACCCCATGTGATTCTGTGGTTCTTGGTGGTGTCCTCCAGTGAGGCAAGGCTGGCTTGGCGCCAGCGCGGTGGACTCGGGGTGTGGGGAGGAGAGGGAGGGAGGCAGCTCTGGAGAGGAGCCTACAGACATCAAAAAAGAAGGCGTGCCCCAATTCCCTTCCTCTAACATCAACTAATTAATGACTAATTTATGAAAAGACTATTTGTGTTCAAACGTTTAAAATACATTTCTCCCCCCCCCCATATTTTAGTCATCGTCCTCTTCATCCTCAGCACCTTCCTCCTCTTCCTCTTCCTCAGCTGCAGCTAAGGCCTCTTCCTTGGCAGCCTTGAAAGCCAGTTCCTCCTGCACGGTGGGGTCTCTCGTCTCGGTGATTTCTGGCCCGCTGGGGTACTCTGCTTGCGCTGGCGGAGGCAGTGTGGGAATGTGGTTCTCTGGGCTGTATTTGTGACCCCAGCCAAAGTAGATGTTATCAAATCTCCTGAGAAAGAAAAGCGAGAGATCACACATTCTCTCCCCCCCGCCCAGCAACAGAACATCAGTGGAGGTGCTGTCAGGCTTCCTTATTCTGCTCTGCAAAAAGACACTGTGGTGTCCAATAACACAAACATTTAAAAGAAGGTGCCTCTTTTTAACTGCTCTAATTGTTGATTATATCTTCCACTTAAAAATCTCCAAATGCTAAAATGATGAAGGCTATGCACTGTCACTGCATTGTGTTGCAGCACAACTCCAACCCCACGTTGGAGCCCCACATAAAGCCGTTTCTGACACCAACTCCAGTCCTGCCTGCTTTTAGCAGGTAGAAGTTGTGACGGTACCATGCGTAGTGGAAACAAATGAACATTAGAATCCCAGAATGTAGCTGTTTTTGTAAAAAGTACCACAGACTGAAGAATATAGGTTTTAAATCAAGGGCCATGCCCAAATACTAACTGGACATTTACATCCATTAACTTTATACTAGCCTTTCCAATGATTATTCATTTTCAGTCTTAAATACATATTTACTGTTGCTGTGCCGGAACAGTTAGAAATAATGAATTAATATAGTGAACTAATAATAAGCAGCTTTGACTTCATTAGACAGGTGTCTGTGGTCCAGTCTGTGTTGTAACCATGTCAACTAGCTACTCACTTGCCAGATGCAAAGGCATACGCTCCGGGCCATCGGTTAGACTGGAGAACTGCAACAGCGTATTGCGGGATCAGGTTTGTAGAAGGCTGAGCTGTCCAAGCAGGGATGTTTTGAATTCCTGGAGGCAGCCAAACGCTCAGAGTCAAAGAATAAACTGGCTTTAGAGCCTCTACAAAATATGCCAAAACGGAGCTACAAGACTTTCATAGAATTCAAGCAATAGCTGGAGTAAGTTGCATGTTAGAAGAGCTGGAAGTCAGAAACAGACGTAGGCGCTGTATTCCAAGAGGTGGTTTAGGTGTATGGGTAGGTAGCACTGGAGTGCTAATACAGCCACATACAGAGAAGATCGTGCTCCTGAAATTCAGTAGTACTCACCTTTGTTTCTTTTGTCAAGGACTTTTTATCACGTATGGAGAAGTTATATAGTTATATTTCAACTTAATCAAATAATGGTGAGTAGGAAAATAGTTTACTATTGATGTAATCTAATATTCAAATTCCCATATTCCCATGATTTGCTGCAGTAATGTGCTACAGGATCTAAATTCTTATTTGTATATCTATATATGTGTGTACATATATTACATTTGCACACACAATTTTTTTTGTCTAAAAAGATGATGGAAAAATAGCAGAACATATTTCATGTATGAGCTGTCTTGAACTTGCAGTAGCCTAACAAGTCTGAGGTATTTTTTCCTTTTATTGTCAATGAGACTGTTAATTAGTAAACCCAATTATTTAAATTTTAATGTCGATACTGTTAACCATTTTGCTTTTGATCAGTTTTGTAAAAGGATGTGCTTACCCTACAGAGGCAAATTATATTGCTCCATGAAGTGCCGGAGTCCTGTAACTTCAAATATTTACTACCTAAATGCTAACATTCCTAGTAGCTCTCTATGAAAGACTTCATATTCCATGAAGAATACCTTCATCTTCAGAGAGTGGAGTGAGAAGAGGAGGTCCTATTTCTTGCTGTAGTTCTTGTGGTAGTTCCTCTGGCGCCTCTTCTTTCTCCTCCTCTTCGTTTTCTTCTTCTTCCTCTGATTTTTGAAGAGGATTAAGCCAAACACAGCGACCCTATAATTGATACAGAAAAATAATAAATATATGTAACAGTCACTGAAGGAATGTGAGCCAGTTAAAACAATTGGCTTGAGCACATGAACGCACAGTTAAGGGACAGGGGGAAGAAAAGAAAAATACAGATTCCATAATTGACATATTGTTGGCAGAATATTGTATCCTCTTGGCAGAGTGTTCCCTATATCCCTCATTCCTCCCTCATTCATGTTACTACTTCAGAATAACCTCATATCTCTGTCATCAGCTTTTTGTTATTTTGTAGTCTTCAATTTCTCACCAGTTGGGTTTGTATCCTTGATAGATTACCAGTTACTGCAAGCTAAGAAGCTACCAGTAATGGACTTTGCTCCTTCTTTTTAAACTCCACCTTGATATTTAGCTATCAGTCAGAGGAGTTAACATTAACAAAATGTTCTTAGGATTCTACTGCATATAGATTTTATTTTTACAATTTTATTTTTCTAGTAATCATTTTAAACCTTATTTCCTACCATTTGCTGTTATTTTACACTAGCATTCTTGAATTGGTAAACTGGCCAGCAAGTCATCTAGCAATGATCGTCACATTAGTAGTACCTCTTTCCAGCACTGGTCTGCTAGCACAAATATTTAATGCTGCAATTTTATGTACAATATTTTGGTTTTAAGCTTTTTCATTTGCTCGTTTTGCAGAAGAAAGTAAGTAACAAAAAATTAAACAGAAGAAAACATAAAATAAGTTCCATTTAGCGTACAATCATAAGCTATCTGCATTTTATCTTGTCTACTCAAGAAAAGACAATTTAAAACATTTTGTCAATTAAGAACCTCAAAAGAGAAAACGTAATATAGAAGATTACCAGAAGTTATTGTTATCTATCAAGGCCTAACTCCATACAGATAGGTAAAGATAGGTTTCAATCTCAAGAACACACCATTGAAAAAAGTACTAAACCTAGAAGGTTCCTAAAAAAAATATAAATAAGCATATATATAAATTTGGCTATATATTATATACTATATCAAATATATTTTATGTAGAAAAACATTTCAGTACAATACTGTTTCTGGTGAATAGTTCCAATATGCAGGTGAGGAGTGTCATTTACAATGTGAAACCCTAGGAGCACTACAGTGTGAATGGTACCCAAGGTCCACGTAAGCTATGCCCGAACATACCTGCTTTAGAATACTCTGTACATTGTGTACCCACGCGGAGAGAGAATCCACCATTTCAGCCACAGAAAGAGGCTGAAAGTCGGGGTTTTCTTCGTATGTATCTCTTCCTCCTTCCATCTCCTCCTCTTCATCTCCTTCTTCCTCTGCAAACTGGTAAAATCCAATGGGAGAGATCTGGGTTCCTGCTGAGATCCGAGCTATCTGTGCACGCAGGTAATTGGCCTCGTTTCCAGGGAAAGGAGGAAAGCTCACAACAGGAGCATCCAGCCTACCAGTGAAGAACTTCTTGATTTTCCTGGCACAGACAATTTGGGCTGGTGTCACTGGAGGCAACTTCACCCAGGGTTTGCCTGGCTCATTACAGACAAAGTAGACATATTTATTAGCCCCAGTCCCATTTTCTTCTTTTGGGATGACAGGTGGGGGCTTATAGGTGGACACTGGTGGTTCATATTCTTTTTCTTTCTCTTCTTCTTCTTCATCCTCATCCACTTCTTTCTCTCTTTCCTCAGGAACTTCTTCCTCTTCTGTTTCCTCCTCCTCTTCCCCCTCAAGGTACTGTACTTCAGCTATAATATAGTTCATCTCTAGGCCCAAAATTTTGCCCCAGAAGCGACAGGTCTGGACTGGCTGAACACTAATTAATTTTTTAAGGGCAAGGAATATATGATAAGATTCATCTTTGCTCAAACCTATTCCAGCTTGTTCAAAATAAAAGGCTGTTTCCATCACATTAGGTAGAGGGCTCTCTCCCTGGGAAGAAGATCTGGAGTTAGAGCTGAAGAATATTATAATTATCTTTTTGAAAAATTAAACATGTTATCCACCGAATGTTACACTTCACTTTCCTGTAGTGCCACTCATTCTCGCCAAGTGCTTTGCAGACATTCATTCACTACTTCTTCCACTATCATTTAGAAAAATTAAAAATGCCATTTTAAAGGTAAAGAAGAGAACTGCAGCTTTTGAATACAGGATTTCAAAATTCAAACTCCTAATTACTGCAAAATAAGGAAAGTCAAAATTATTGCACAGGATCTACAACAGACTTCAGTGCTAGGGCATGACACCTACATAAGAGGCCTTGATGCCCACAAACGGTGTCACCGTGTTCCCTTATGTTTGTGACAGATGTATTTGGGGAAAATATAATACATATTTTATATATTTAGACACCAGACCAGCAATATCTCTCTGGAGTGAATGTTGTTCTTTTGAAAACCTTTGCATAAAGCTCTCTGGATTTTTAAAAATACTGGTCTCTGCTCTTACTGAAGTGCATACTAAGACTCCAACTGGCTTTCAGGGATGCAGAACTAGACCAATAATGAAAATTTCATTAAATATTTCCATTTGCTTTATCATCTCATGGGGGTAAGGTGATTATATCACACAGATGAAGATATTAAAAGTTCTACACGGCAGGGTAGGGAATTTGGAAGTAGTGCTAGTTTTGTTTTGAATTCCTTTGGCCCTTCCAGGTTCCTTATATCAAAGCAAGACAGACAAGAGTATGAAAAATTCCAAATTCCTTTCTGAAATATCCTACTTTTTTTTCATTTTTACCATCATATACTCTTACTGTAAACTAAGTAATAGGCTATCGAAAAGTTGAAAGACTGTCTTCTGTTGTTAGTATTTGTATTCTCCAATGGCAATTTTAATATATTGTGGTAACGTCATTGGAAAATCAACATCTTGTTGATTAGTTTCCCTTGGCTACAAGGATCCTCTTAATTTTTCATTGGGTACAAATGCTTCTGCATGTAAACAACTGAATTCTGAAAAATACCCTATTTTAAGAAGTGGCTTTTCAATTCTAGCAGTTCTTCATAACAACCATATTTTTTTTTTAGTTGGAGAAGGATAGACTGGAACCACAGCTGGAGCTGGAAGGATCACAAAATTCTCCATTCTCTATTTTACAGTAGCAGCTGTGCACAATATTCTCAAACCAGTGTCCAGAATTATGGTCACTTTAGGTAAAGAAATGTCACTTTTAGATAAAGTAAAGAAATTCGGATGCAATATTCCATGCTGAACTGGCATATGGGAGATATTGTAAACTTTATCTGTTAATCATCTCTAGAACATCTGTGATTTTAAAGGCTTAGAATATTAGTTTTACTACAGGAAAAAATCCCAACTAAGTAACCAGATGGGGTTTCTTCTTCACAAATACGAAGAGGGTAGATGGTACTGTGACTGCAATTATTTACATGAGAGGCTATAGTACAAAGGAGACCACAACTCCCTTCCCCTTCCCCTTCCCCTTCCCCTTCCCCTTCCCGATATCTGTTTTTCTCTGATAATAACTCACTATCTCTTCTTCTAATTCTTCA
Organism: Calidris pygmaea; assembly: GCA_003697955.1. NCBI lineage: Eukaryota > Metazoa > Chordata > Aves > Charadriiformes > Scolopacidae > Calidris > Calidris pygmaea. The sequence continues at coordinate 33,551 of QJSC01012001.1, forward strand.
TCTCCTTCTCCATTCGGCTTGAGGAACAAAGCTTTACGCTTTTCTGCAGCTTCAAATGTTGGAAGAATCTCATGTTCATCTCGAAGGGTGTCCATTTTTTTCCGAAACTGAGCCCATTTCACATCCTTGCTGATATTCTCAATGATGTCTACTGCATTTGTGGGCTGTTCATCCAGGATCTTTGTTAGCATATTAGCAAGATGATCATATCTGTCATATAATTGTAAATATTATTGACCTACTATACAAAAGTCTTAGGATATTATGTTTTAATATCAAAAGTAGAAGGTAATCACCTGGATCTTTGGAGAAATTCTTGCAATAGTTAGATGAGAGGGAATCATAGATCATTATGGGAAATTAGACTTGAAACTAGCCTGATTGTAACATACTTAGAAGTAGTCCCATCTTCCATCTTTGGCACATACCACAACTGCCTCAGGAGCTGAAGCTGAATTTAAACTTGCTCTTAATCAAATCCGTTTTCCTTTGAACTCTATAAATTCCCTTAGAAATTTTGATTCTGAAAGATGTTGGACACACACAAGTATGACATAGTGATGACCTAAGCATTTATAACATCCTCCCATTCTATATATACCCTCCTGGTATCCCTCCCTTTCTTAACATAACCCTTTGCCCTTTTACCAGCACTATTTTTCTCTCCACTCATACTTCCTACCCTTTCAATTGTGTCCCTTTTTCGAACTTACAAGTTCAGGCCAGATGTTGTGCTGCTCTTCAGTAAATAGGCCTTTGCATTCTCAATTGCCAGCGTTTGGGATTTGGGATCGGGTATCTGATCATCATATGGACCGTATCCTGGCTGATAAAGACCGTAACCTGGTTCATGGGGCTGATAGGGGCCATGCCCACGTTCGTAGGGTTCTTGTTCTTCTAAATATCTCGGATAGGCACTTTTTGGTTCCAGTGATTGGTAAGGGTCCAGTCCTAGTGTATGTGGCTGATACATGGTGCGCCTTGTCTCCTGTGCCTGGTGAGAGTCTTGTCTCAGTGCCTATCTCCGGCTGTTTATTTCTGGCACCTGTAGCTTGTAAGAGTCGTCTTCTGCTCCCCGTGGATGACAGAGGTGTTGAATTCAGGTCTGTGATCTGTATGGAGCTTGTCCCGGTGCACAGGTCTGGCCTACACCTCCTCTTTAGTCTTGTGATTGGTAAGGGGTCTTGGCCGGGTGCCTGGGGCTGACAGAAGTTCTTTCTCAGTCCTGGTGGCTGATCAGCCCCCTTGCCTTACTCCTTGGCGTTCATAGGAGGCTGGGCCCGGTTCCGGCTGCTGAGGCGGGTAAGGGTCTCGTTCAGGCCCGGATACTGCCTGGCCGGGGGAGGCGCGGGCCGAGCCGGGGGCACCAACCTGCCTTTTAGCCGCCGCCGGCTCCGCTCGTCGCGCAGCAACGGCCGCCGCCGCCGCCGGGGCGGGGCGGGGCGGGGCGTCGCTGAGGTAAACCCGCCGCCGTTGCTCGGGACGCCCGGTGGGGCGGTGCCGGAAGGGGTGGGCCGGCGGCGGATTTTCTGTCGGGACCTCGTGCTGGGGCAAGGGATAGTGGCCCGTCCCGTCCTTCTGTAGCTTAGGGTCCTTGGGGGGGGGGGGGTTGAGGGAGGCCGTTGGAACCGTTGGCGGAGCCCCGCGCGCCGAGGCCGGCGGTTGAAACCGTTGGCGGCGGCGGCGCCGCCGCGCGCGCGCCCCCGGGGAAGCCGCCCAGGCTTGCCGGCCCCCTCAGCCTTCCTCAGCGGCTCCCTGAGGGACCTGTCGCTGTTGTGGGGGGAGCCCGAGGGGGGCGGCCCTGCCGGCCTGGCTTCCCCCGGCCCAACAGATGCGGTGAGTTTGCAGAGTGGGGATCCCCAGCAATCTGCCCGAGCTCTTAGGGCTTTTCCAGCTTATTGTCTTTTCTCCTGACCCGCAACCATGAAGTTGAAGTTAGTACTCTTGTCTCGAACGTTTGTAGTACAAGAATCTTTCTGCTGTCTGCCGAGAGCAGAACGGATCTTCAAAAGCTTAATTTTGACTTAAAAAGAAATAAGTGGCATTCATTTGCTTTCACCGCTTTCATTGCGTGCACTAGAACATGCAGTTTAATCTGCATTTTAGTGGTGATATATCACGCTGTACAAAGTTTTTTTTTTCTTCTAGGAGGAGAAAATTTTTGTCAAATCTGATAATTGCTTTAAAAAACTGTGTTCACAGATCCAAAGAAAAAAAGCAGATGTAAATTAAGTTGGAGTGAAGGGCTTCTGGTAGAAAACAGTTTTGCCATGCGATGCTATCAGTGTCAAGGAGCCAGCTGTCCATAATGTGAGTAACTTCTGTTTGCAACAGTATTCAAAAACTAAAACGTGAAGGAGAAATGTTACATAACAGAGGAAGAACCTGCTACCTTTTATTAATTTAGATACTTGAGATTTGCTTTACAACACAAATTTAGTAGTAGAGAGCTGTATGCTTTTGTAGTCCCTTCAGGTATTATGTGCTACAGTGCTATCTACTTGAACAGGTATTCAAAGTTATGTTAATATCCAGAGCTCTCATCATGTGTATAAAACCTGCTCCAGTGAACAGTCTTCTTAATTGTTTATAATTAAATCAGTGAAGAACTTTTATTGTTTGAGTAAAGTTAAACACATATCTAGTCCCAGCAAAATGCCCTATTAAGGTTCTAAGTTGTGTTAAACAAAGTAGTGCAATACCTAAACTGTTGTCACGGTTTTGGCTGAACTGGCCAATGAATGAGATGATGGATGCTCTACCCCACTTTCTCTCCAAGGAGAAGAGGAGGCGGGATAAAGAGATTTATGAGTTTAGAAGGAACTAAACTACTTTAAAGAAATATTAATAACAAAATAAAAGGAAAATAATGAAATAGATGCAATATATAGAAAACTGTATCAAGCTCCCAGGGTTATGTCACTGGCAGTCACCTGGGAAGTCCCAAACTAGACTCGACGACAGATGGGAACTGGATTCTAAATCTGGCATCAGGAACACACCGACTGGCATCAAAGGCAGATGAACAGACAGCGTCCTCTCTGAATGTCAGCTGTTGAAGAAAGAGAGCTGACCCTTTGATCCCTCAGCTGGTTGGTCAGTTTTGGGTCTCCTGTCCTGTCCGCTTCTCCCTGCAGGTGCGACTTTTCCGTTTCTGACCCTCCAATGGGGGCAAATAACAAAGTTAGCTGACCCTGGTTGTTATAGCAATAAGTATAAGCAAGAGCCTCTCTGCATGCCATTCCTTGGCTTTAACTGTAAACGTAGGTCTTACCACTCTGAGAATGAAAGGTTTTCTGCACCATATGCTGTTAATTTCCAAGAGTTAGAAGAGGCCTAGGTAAAGTAAAATTACTGAACAGAAAGTTGGTTCTGTTTTACCTCAAACCAGGTCAACTGTAAAATATGCTTCTCTGTCATTGATGGATCAGTTAGTACAACTTTTAAAAAATCCAGTTTATCTTTGATATTAATTAGAAGTAATCCAAAAAAAATTCTCAGATGGGGCATTGCAAACTTCTGTCAAGGTCCAAGAAAGTAAATGCCAGAAGTATCAGTGAGGAATCTGACCCATTCTTAAACAGCAGCAAAACATGTTTCCACATCCTTTAATAGGCAGATCAATTATATGAAAAATTTAAAAAATTCTGTATTGTGTTCCTATGATTCCAACTAGTAAGACAGAATCATTAAAATGTTACTTCTGCTGGGTTTCAACTTGTAGAGATTTTATTAATGACCCATTACCAATCTTCACAAGACATGCACAAGTTCGTTTTGCAGATGTATTTGCAGAACTTACACATTGACTGCAGAGGGCGGTACAGTACTTGCAAATTACTTGTGAATTTCTCTTTATTTGATATCCATATTATCTATTTGGAGGGGAAACTTGATTTGTTTAGTAATTCACTTCTATAAAAATTGTATGGAATTATGTTATCTTTCTACCTGCAATGTTCTGTGAAGCAGCTGCTCAAGAAAGGCCAACTGCTTTATCTTTCCAACCATATTCAGCAAAGAAAGAGAAAATTAGAGGCACCTATATTGCATTTATGTAAGTTAGGAAATGTGTAAAATGTACAAAGGCTCAGGGCTGAGAGTACCTCAGTGCAGAAGGATGTTTTGGCAAGGTGCTGTGATGATCTCTTGTTGATATGGAAAAGTAGGAAATGCATATATGCAATATTGCTGCAGAAACTTTCTTGATGAATGCTGTCAGTAGCATGGACAGTAACTAAATTAGCTGAACAATAACTAAAGTATTAATGCTTTCTTTTTCCAAAGGAGATATGTTAATGGTTTGTATTGCCTCTTCCGTGGCCAGTTAGCAATGGTCTCTTGTCCTATGGATTTAAGTTTGTTTTTCAGTAGCCCTTTTTAAAAAAAAAACAAAACAGCACATAACCTGAACTCTTGCCTGTTGCTGATTTCCAAGTGGAGATCCAAAGATAGTATAAAATGTTGCATGTAGAACTGGACATCTGTTGCATTTCTATATGGCTTCACTGGTGGATTTTGAACATGCTTGCACTGGGAAGGGAATGACAGGCAATCGAATAGAGCTTCCCATTTTAAGTGGAAATCCTTCTGTGCTCTGATGATTTCTGTGCAAACAACTGTTGAATTGCAAAGCCCGGATTCAGGTCCCATGTGTGTCCTCCTAAAAGAATGTCTTCCTCATCAGACCAGTAAGTAGCACCTGTAACTACTGAGGTGAAGTTGTTCTTTACTGTGTAGCACACAAGGCAACTTTAACTGAATTCCAGCCTATACACTAGGAATCAGGTGCTACTGCTTTCTGTGTGAAGCTTGTTCTAGCAAGTGGCTGCCAGGTGTGCTGTCAGCTCACTTAAGAGGAAGGCATAATTAGTAGATTCTTAATGGATTCGGTATAACATGGGTTTCAAACTGCATACCGTGGTCAAGACTAAAGTGCCTGAGCATGTGAAGATGATCTGTAGCTTTTCCTTTTTACTATATTTATGAATTAAATACTTCTGCTTACTCTGACTGCTTCTAAGTGACTTCAAGATGAAAAGACTATTAACTACATAACTCCTTTTAATGTCTTTTTTTTTGTTCAGTGATACTCCTGCTAATTCCAAAAAAGCCACATGCAATTCTTATGCTAAAACATAAGAATTTGTTTTCTTCAACCACCAGAAAAGTGGTTTTAATTGTGTAACAAAGGTGTCTCTCTTTTTTTTTTTTAATCCAGAGAGGATCAAAATTTATTTCTGCATCACTTTCAGAGTATAGTTTTCCATTTGATTGAAATTCTTCTTTTTAGGTCACTTCTAATAGCAATTTCTTGCTAAATATCTAAGTAACTACTTGTATATATAAAAGCAAATATTATTCTGTGAATCTTAGATATTTATTGTGCAGAGGGCAATAGATGCTTGTACAAGATTTCCTTAAAATATGGAAATGACTTGTTTGTGTTAGTTACAAGGTTATTATTGAGTCACTGCTGCTGGTATGCCTCTTTCTTCTTCCATAGGACTTGATCCTTTTCTCTTCTTTGGGTTATATGTTGAATTCAAAATGTATTCCTCGGGTGGTCATAGACATTAGATTAGTGCTGGCAGTCTGAGATGCTTTTCTATGAGGCAATATTATTGGAAAGCCAAGAGACCGAGACCATCATCCTTCTGCAGGGGGTAGATAGGAAATGAATATAGTGCTCTGAAGAGAATAATAACCATTTTGGAGATCTAGTGCTGGCTTTTGGTGTTATTGAAGTCAGTGGGAGTTTTGTTACTGACTTCAGTGAGAGTAAGATTAGGTTCTTTGTTGCTTCGTTACCATTTTTCATCATAGAGCAGGTTATATGCTGGCAGACAAACTGATTTTAGTCCTGGCTTATAGTGGTTAAGGCCAACAAGCACAATTTTGCATCCTAAGCTGTCAGTTCTGTATTTCACATCCTCTGAGTTCAGAAAATCTCTGTGAGTTACAGAATAATGTTCAGAAGACAGTAACTATAACTGCGTAGTGGCAGCAATGTTGGTATGGATCAGCAAAATATCAATGGGATAAAATTTTATTTTTAAATTACAGTGGACACCATGATTGGTGCTTTCTGGGTGTTATACCTCTAATGTATTATAATTTTCATTGACATTCATATACCATTTCTTACCTGTCAGTACCATCAGAGCACAGTGTTTTTTGGTTGTTATTTTTGAGGAGAAAGCTTAGTTTTCCAGCAATGAAGGTGTGGCAGTTGTGCATCCTTTAAATACATGCTGGGTTTAACCAGTGTCAGCCTAAGTACCTTGTGCTGGTGCTCAGAACTGGCCATTTCCCACCACAAGTGCAGATTTTGGAGGCTGTGTGGTGTGATACTTTCTAGGCTGAGATGAAAAGCAGTGGTGATTGATCCTTGCTAGCACATTACAGATGTGATACAGAGTTCAAGTGGGCCTGTTTTGGATCCATGTAGGGCCAGGTCAGCTTCTGTTAACGTCTTGCTAACTGTTATGCAGAGAAATGTGAATGTCTGTAGGGGACAGTGCCTTCTTTTTAAAAGCTCTCACTATGCATAATTGTGTGTGTTCTTATCGGCTGAAACTCTTTCAGTGGTTAATGTTGAAGATGTCCAAATTTGTTCCTCAGAGCTGCATGGATCCTGATGATTGTGGTGTTGCAGCAGTGGAAAAATGGGCTGTTGGAGTTTAGGATCTTTGGTTGCTGCAGCAGTGTTACCAGGTTGGCAGTAGTGTGGTGGAATGACCTTCAAAGAACCCTCCTCTGCTCTGGCTGGTTGTAGGTTTATGAGTTCTTAACAGGCTTGTTTCTCCTTGCTGTGCATCTTGTTCTACTTTCTTGGGGGGCAGGAAGGTGAAAGGGAGAGGACATTTTGTTCAATGTAGAAATTCTTGGGGATTTTGTTTCTGTTATTTTTTGATTAAGTGACAGTTAAAATGGAGTTAACGATTTATTGTCATTAATAAAAGGGCAGTTCACTTCTTGCTTTGCAGATCTGTAACCTTTACTGTATTTCTCAGTGATAAAAGAAACTTTTATATTTATTAGATACTGCATTCAATTTACAACATTTATATGGTTTATTCTTATGTGAAGCTGAGCAAGTGCAATCACTTCAAGAGGATTATAAATTTCATTTAATTCCTATTTTGCTTTTCCCTAGCCGTGTGTGTTATAGCAGTTCTCGCTGTAGAGAGAATGGATTTGATAATTTTTTTCCCCAACTGTGGTAAACCCTCTAGTCTGCAGCAGCAGTGAAAAATAGGTTATAATGATTCAGCAGCATTTTACAAAACTACAAAACATGAGGAAACAGAAACCAGGCTTACATTTTACCCTTTCAAATGATTAGGAGAAGGACTATTTGATCATATTCTTTGGTATCTATGAAATACTTATTCTATAAAATAAATATTCTGAAATCGAAATCCTTCAGGAGTGTAGATGGCATTGTTTTCATTAGGGATTCTGGAAATGGCTGGGAGGTTTTGTGGTGCTTAGGAATATACAGAAGAAGTTTCAGTATTTCACTAGGATTAGTTATATATGTAATTTCACATTTAAATTCTCTACAGGAGGAGTTTGCCATGTTAGACTCAAAAATTAAATTGTGCTCAAAAATCCATCTTTATATTGCGGTTCTGTCAGAAAATCGATGCTACGGAATACCACTTTTAAAAAATGCAACTTTTCAGGCCATGTTTTTTCAACAATGTCCAAGCAAGTTGTCCCATATTATGCTATTTTGACTGTGTGATATGTAATAATTGACTTATTTGAGGATAGCAGTATGCTCAGAACCAGTATGTTTAATTTATATCTACTGAGCTTATAATGCAATTTCATTCTTCATTTGAAATAATACTCAAAGCATAATGGGGAATCAAGCGTATGAAGTTCACTTTGTGATGATTTTCAAAAAAGAGAACTCTATCTCTGTCATCGTTATTTCATGCATCACCATGAGATCAACCATTTTCTCTGGAAAGAATTTCTGTAAGTTCAAATGCACTTTCATTGTAAATTGGGCGTCTAGGTTCAGGTTCCATTGTTGCAGATAACCTTGTTCCATTTTCTCTTTCCAGAGATGTAGAACTTCCTTATTCTAGGAACAAACATATTCACTTGAAAAGTAATTTCCCCCCCTTCTTTGTTTTCCTCTCTATTATTTTGGATAGGGCTTCTGTTTTCACTTAGTCATTTAGCCTCCACAGCTTTTTTTCTGTCTGTGAAAAGCATGACAGGAGCAAGGCAAAAATTTGCATCAGCAATCAAAAGACTATATTTAGGTGAAGTAAACAGGAGTACCTATGAAGTGTGTCTGAGATGTTTCCCTCTATTTTATGTTAGTAACTTTGCAATATCACTAGATCTTTGGTGCTACAATTTCCATCCCATTTTACATATAAATAAGTTTTCCATAGAAAATATACTATGAATTTAGATATTAGAATAGATTCTGTTAGTCTGATTTTCTTGCAAAATATTTTTGTAACCATTGTAAACAATGTCTTTCTCATCTGCATTTGAAATTTGCTTCCCTCTTCTACATTTCGTTGATGAAAACTGCTTCTTTAGCTGCCAATCTTAGTAAGTGCTTAAAGCATCCATACTAAACCATAAATTTATTTGTATTCCTTTGTCAAAATAAAAAAATATTGTGTCCCTGTAAGAAACTCTAAGAGCATCTTAAAAGGTGCCTTTAGGTATGTAAAATTTAGGGGCTATAAGATTTTACTTTTAGCTCTCTGGAGTGAGATTGGGAGCTGTTTGATGCTTAGACTTCATATACATAGGGTAAAATGTTTGGAAGTTAAAAAGACATGACAATCCATGCATTGAGCAAGGATGGATTAACTGAATGATGTGGAAATTCCGTCATGATATGCTATAAACTGAGCATCTCTTCACACTGTTGTTGCCTTTCTCAGAACTGAAAGGGGTTACAATTATCTATTTCAGACTCCCAGGAGATCTTCTACTGAAGGAGAAAGCAACTTCCCCCCTTTTCCTTCACTGTCCAAAGAAATAAGTAGAACCTATTTTTTAAAGAACAGCTGCTAGTAGCATACATCCTTTATACCAGCCCAGGTAGAGTTTAGGAGGGGAGAGACCTGAATTCAACTCTCTTCAGGCTGAGACTCAAATCATATTCCCCACATCTTAAATAAGGGAACTGTGTCTTTCTGAGGGGACTTGTGCATGCTACAAAATTCTACTATCCTTTTCCTAGCTTAATATTAAAAATTGCTTTATCTTTTATAAAGCAAACCCATGATCTTGGAGCACAGTTATGAGTGACTTCTTGAGAGATTCCAGTACAGTCAATATAAAGATGAAAACAATTAGAGTTAATACTTCATAGCTGACAGTAGTTTTTCCAGGACATAGTAATAACTGTAAGAAAAAAACACGGGGAGCAAAATGTCAAGGTATTAAAATATTTCACAATAGAGCTTGAGACTTCTCTTAATCAGATAGTGGTTTGCTTCCTGAAGTGACCATGATTTTATTTAGAGGGACAAATTCCATTGTGGAGTTAACTAGTGAAATTCCTTCAGTGAGGCAGTTATGACTCAACCTCTTATCTACCAGGATAAGAGGTAGGGTTTTTCGTTAATGATATTCCACAGAAGGACATACTAAGTTTATGCATAAAAGTATTTTTTACTTTTTGCACACATATAAGTGTGAAACAGTAAGAATAATGCTTCAAGTTTTAAAGAACAAAAAACCTGCCCAATTCTCTTACTTACAAGGTGGTGCATTTACAGTTTGAAAATAATTCATAACAGGAAAAACTTCAGTGGGCTTATTATGTTTAATATGCCTCTGTTGCATTTCCACTCTCCTTGACAACTCATGGTAATTGATATTTTAGGTTAAGATTTAATAAATACTACTCAGTGTTGTGCCATGCTGCTTCAACTACTGCTTTGAAACAAACATCAAAAACTTGGGTGAATAGGTTTAGTTAGTTTGTTATTGGTATTCAAAAGAATGTTATGGCTGTGGAATTCTTAACTAACAGGCTTAATTTTGTGCCATTTGACTTTGGATTTGCTTCCCCTGAGCCCGAAGACACATCTTATTAACAATCTTCTTTCTATGGAGATTAAAATACCATCCAGTTGTTTTCATTACCAGGTCTGTGAATGCTCTACCTGTTAGGAAAAACGTTTCCTCAGCATGAGATCTTAGAGTAGCTCTGACTCAAAACTTCTTTTAGTACATAATCCAGAGTTTGAACTTTTATTTAAATGTGATGTGTAGATGTTGTATTGGTCCCTGTATGATGATTAATTCAACAATTTTCGCTTTGTATTCTTAATCAACCTTTCACTCTGTATTTATTCAATAATTCTGTGATCAGAAAGTTAATTTTGAATAATTAAAGCTGGTAATAAAACTACTGGCTTTTTGTGATATTGCTTTCAAAAAAAAATCAGGGCCAGTTTTAAATAGTCTAGTTTGTGTTGCCTTTCTCTTCATTTGCTTAATACTAAAGCACAACAAAAATGGTGGTGGTGGGGGAAACGTTTCTAAATAGAAGTATTAATTCTTTGAGGTTTAAGTCTCTTAATCTTAAAATTCTTACAGGGTTTCAGTCTGTATTATGAAAACACAGATATCCAAATATAATAGGAATCAAGAAAGAGTAATGGTAAAACTTGCCAAGTACTTATGTTTGAGTAACTTTGGGGAAGCAGTGTAGTGTGTGAAATTCTGGATCTCTTCTAGAAGATGCATTTCTTCCCTAGGCCTTCTCTGTTCCCTTTTTTAGTTGTGGTGATAGTCTGTGGTTTGTTTTTTTTTTTTTTGAAAGCTGTCACTGTCGACATAGGTGTATCTTGCATATGCAGCTGTTACACTGTTCATTTCCTCTAAGCATGTGCTATAAATTCATTTACCTACCACCTATGTTCTATTCCAGCTCTTCCTCCTGAATGTGGAACTTGCCTTTCAGTGACTTTGAGAGTTCATAGGGTCTATGAGCTCTGAATAAATCAACAGATTCACCTGGGGTGGGTTGGGAGAGGAATGAAAGATTGTTAATTAATTTCCTGTTAAAGAGGACTCAGTTACTGAGTTACCGAGTCTCTCCTGTCAGTTCCCCCCAGCAACAAGTACAATAAAGTCACAGATTACTATTTGCCCTGGCTTGAGATTTTTTAACATTTTTGGTCCAGTCTTAACAGAAAAGTCATTCTGATAGATTGACAGCTTTCATTATAGATTAATTATACAGATGTTACAGCCTGAATTATGGGACAAAGAGAAGAGCACTTTTAGCAGATGACACTTGTAAATGTGCCACTGTTTGAAGGTATTGAGTTTAAGTAAACCCCATTTGTAACTCTAAAAAATTTTTATTTTTAATTTTGGACTAATAATACTGACTTTCTAAATGGTTACAATTGTAATTATAAGGCTATTCTCAACTGGTTTAAATCAGAACAATTTGATTGCAATCAATGAAACTGCATGTTTTTGCCAGCTGAAAACCTCTCTTGTGGTGTCCGTCTCTTAATGTTTCTCAATGCTGTCTTCTTCCCTTCCAGTTTCCTCTACCTTTTTTCATTCCAAAGTGCAGGAACAAAAGTTTTTTGAGATTAAAGTCTCAAGCTTTACTAATCCACAAGTTGATTAACTCTCAGGAAAGGCAAACAAATTTTGCTAATAATATGCCAGAAGACAGGAAAACACCATGCCTAAAATTCAACAGCTAAATATAATGTGAATTTCACTTGTGGAGATACCTCTCTTTCACGAGGTTGGAGTTGCAGTAACAATGTCTATGTTCCTAAAATGGATTTCCTGAATCAGAGCTTTCTGGATAAACAGTTGCAAGATTGGAAGCTGAGGTTTTCCTGGAAGGCTTCTGAGGTCTAGCCCAGAAAGAAGTACAGTCATTTAACAGGCAAAATCATGGTAAGTTTAAAAAAAAATAAAATAAGAGACATGTTCTGACTCTATCATTTCAGTTTTACACTCTTTCAATTTCAGTTGGTTAGATTCATTCTGGCTCTGAGATTTAAAGGATTACAGGAGGCAAAATTTGTAGAAAACATTCCTCTAGTTAGATGCAATGTACTTTCAGGAGTGTGTTTCATCTAGTAATGCATTCGTTTCTGTAAACAGGCAGTATAGTGAAGTAACAGGATTTAGAAGCAGTCATTGCTCAATGATGGGAGAATATAATTTATCTCGTCAGAAATAACAAATGGTCCACCATGCCTGGTTTATATTATTCAGGCACTGAAATCTATTAAATCAGTAGGCACACAAGAGTAAAAAATGAAAGGGAAGCATTAGTTTTCTTACAGTTATATCGTGTGTTTTATCTCAAATGTATAAACTTTGCTGTTCAAACAGTACCTCAACCTCTCTTTAAATACTGCAACTGCTTTCCCCCTATTATTTTATATATCCTAATATAAACAACAGTTAACAACCTCCCTCCTGCCTCATTTAATTATGTTTAACAAGTAATCAATCTGAATTAACAGCAGGAGACTTCATGTCAGTCACATATTTTTAACAGATGTGTTCATATCATTCTGTGAATATATTTGGCAATGAAGGGAATCTGCTGTGATTCACCAGTTTCCTGGGAGAAGACTCAAGGCACACATTATCTTAATTAAGCATTGTTGTTTTAGACTTCTGACACTTGTGATGAAGTTTAAATAGTAGTTCATTAATTTCTATTTATCGAATACTTGTGCTGATGGAACCTTTTGATTTCATCTCTAAGAAGGGCCTTCAAAATTCTCTCTTGACAGATTTTTCTGCTAATGCCTTTAGGGGATAGATGAAAAATACGCTAACAAATGCATAGTAAATAAATCGTATAACTCCCAAAATTCAAACACCACATATCGGCTTGCCTGAATTATTCAATTTTCAGTTAATATACCAAACAGTAAATATAACAGGGATTATTTATGCGAGAGAATGTTCGGCTTGTTATGGATTGCATAGCAGCCTTTATTTTTGTCTTTATATACTGTTGTAACTAAGTCTGGATTTTTAGCTGATTAGAATGTTTGCCCATACTGTCCACCCATGACTGCATTTTATTCACTATGTTGTCTTTCTTTGACATCGGGCACTTCCCATTTACTTTCTGTGAAAGAGCTGTATCTAGAGCGGCAAATCTCGTGCTTTAATTACATGGAAGATTTAAATCCCTAACATGACGAAGCACTGTAGAAGATTGACTCTACTTCTAGATTTTGAAATGTGGGCTGATGCTACTATGGCTGAATGAGTTTTGTAACTTGAAAATAAATCTAAACTAAATCCATGTTGTAAACCCTATGCTTCACCTACTTGTAACTAATGTCCACCAGTGCCAACATTTTCCCACTAGCTGATTGGGTGTCACAAATGTTGATGCTATAAAAGCCTCACCAGTGGACAGTTTAGTCAACCTCCTAGAAAGAGTACATAGGATTTCCTTAAATGACTTGACAGTTACATATCTATATACCATCTGATAAGACCCAGGTGAGAAACAAAACAAGGAGAGAAAGATTGGGGCCGGGATGGTGGTGTTTGCAATTAAAGAATGCACTATTTAAATGATTTTTTTGTTTTCTAGCAAGCTGACTTGTAGAAGAAGTTTAGTAGCATTTCTTTAAAGATGTATTTTTGAACTTGATATAGAGAGCAGTTAGGAAAACCCTGTAACTCTTGGGGAGCTACAAGAGCAAACATTATTTCTCAGATGGCTTTGTCTGCATAATCAAGGAGCTCTTTCCCTTCTGTCATAGGTAATTTTGTCTTTTTGCTTTAGGTATATTTGCTTTATTTTTTATGTTAATGTGCAAGCAAATGGGAACACCAGCCCATGTCTTACTTGTAGAGGGCAGGAATTCATCCTTGCAACAGCTGCTGTGGAGACTGGCATCTGTGTTAGTGTGTGGGGTTTTCTTGCATCATACTTGTGTAATCATGGCAGGAACAGTTTGAGTATTGCTTAGAGCATAAATATTCTAATAACTCAACTTCTGTTGTAGAAGAGATACTATATTTGAAATATATAATTTCTGTCACTTGCATGAGCATTTAAAATGAAATTACTTTAGTCTTGGAAATGAAACATTATCATAACAGTAGCAAGACTCATATAGCAATTGACCCATAGGTTAGATGGTCAATGTTTCAAATATCTTGAAGTCTAATAGGTCAGAGGCAGCCTAATGTGAAAAAAGATTGTTTCACATCTGTTAAGTGCTGAACTTCTGAAATTAGGAGCGTTTAAAATCTTGTTTGTTGTTGTTTTATGAAAACAAGCTGCATTATAACTCCTGTTGAACTGGATCAAAGATTACAAAAGCTAGTATTGCACCAAATGCGGTTACACTGGCTCCAGTGATTGGTCTTTTAGGAGGGGCTGAGGCTGGGTAGAAGGAGGAGTAGAACTCCTTAAGTAGTAAAAAAGAGCATGGATCTCATGTTGGGCTTTCATAGATGAAGGAAGTGCCTTTTCGTTGTCAAATCCTGGATTTTTAGTCTTCCTGCTGAGGAAGTAATAGCAACATTCCCTAGCAGTGTCCAAGCATGGCCCTTTAGTCTTCTTTTTTTAAGGGAAAGAATCAAGGCTTTGATTTCCAGCTGTAATTTTTTTTTTGCCTTTTCAAACTCACAAAGTAAGCATGATATCTTACTTACAGCAATCATCCAAGAGATCATAAAAATGAATCATTGACTTACAACACTGGGAACTATTTTGGATCAGTAGCACTATTTTGATAAGCATACTAATGCAAAGCTGCTTAGATATATTAAAAGTGATGTGGCAATGCTATTCAGGGTCATGATAATATATGCAACAACTCAAGGGGAGCATTAATGGTGAGAAAAAGTATTGCAATATTTGAAGGCCTCTTAGATCTCTGTATTCGTATTTCACTGAAATTCACTGAATTTTTAGAGTTGGAAGGGACCATAGAGATCATCTAGTCCAACTCCCGGTATGCTGATATTAGTATTGGCAACCTGAAATGGGCAACTGGACTGGACTCTACTCTCTGCTAACTTTTTTTCCCCATACCATTTGAATTAGCTTAAATGAAAAATAAAAAGACAAACCATGATACTGCTTTAGGTAGATGGCCCAAGCAATATTATAGTTTTACCAGTAAAAACTATTTTTGAGAATTGTTCCATGTGTGTAGAAAAGCTTGCATAAGTATTATAGAATGGTTTAGGTTGGAAGGGACACTAAAGATCATCTGGTTCAACCACCCTGCCATGGGGAGGGAAAACTCTAACTAAACCAGATTGCTCAAAGGCCCATCCAGCCCAGCCTTGAACACTGATGAGGTCAGTACTGGAAATGATGAGTAGGAAATGATGAGGTCAGTACTGGAAACTTAAAAACAATTAAAAAGGACTTTAAAACATTGGGGAAACTGGTTGAGGGATCAGGGGCTCAGATAATTTTTTCAGCAATACCCTTAGTTGAAGGCAAGAATACTGAAAGAAATAAAAAGGCACACATGATTAACAAGTGGCTCAGAAACTGGTGCCACCAACGAAATTTTGGGTTTTTTGACATCAGGGAAGCTCACATGGCACCAGATATGACAGCAGCAGACGGAATACACCTGTCTCAGAGGGGTAGAAAGATACTGGCCTGCAAGTTGGCAGGACTTGTTGAAAGAGCTTTAAACTAGGTCCGAAGGGGGAGGGGGTTAAACACAGGTCAAGCAGAAAAAAACTCAAGGAGAGCCATCAGCCTACCATCTCAGCTAATAAGTCAGCCCCTTTAGGCACCCAGCTGAAGTGCCTATACACAAATGCACGCAGCATGGGGAATAAGCAAGAGGAATTAGAGATGTGCGCGTGCCTCCAAGGCTATGACCTTATTGGCATCACTGAGACATGGTGGGATGGCTTTTATGACTGGAGTGTTGGAATGAAGGGTTACAGACTCTTCAGGAAGGACAGGGTGGGCAGAAGAGGAGGGGGTGTTGCCCTCTATGTCAAAGACCACCTGGAATGTATGGAGCTCCAACTGGGGACGGATGAAGACTTAACAGAGACCTTATGGGTGAGGATTAAAGGGAACACAGGGGCAGGTGATGTTACAGTAGGAGTCTGCTACAGGCCACCAGATCAAAGTGACAGTGAGGATGCGGCCCTCTATAAACAGATAGGGGCAGCATTGCGCTCACACACTCTGGTACTCATGGGGGACTTCAACCACCCCAATATCTGTTGGAAAGACAACACAGCAGAGCACAGGAAATCCAGGATGTTCTTGGAATGTGTTGATGACAACTTTCTTTTTCAAATAATTGAAGAACCAACAAGGAAAGGAGCAGTGCTGGACCTTGTCTTTACCAACAAGGAGGGGCTGGTTGGGAATGTCAAATTCAAGGGTAGCCTCGGCTG
>QJSC01012001.1:51413-86424 GCA_003697955.1 Calidris pygmaea
ACTATGAGGGTGGTGAGACACTGGAACAGGTTGCCCAGGGAGGTTGTGGCTGCCCCATCCCTGGAAGTGTTCAAGGCCAGGCTGGATGGGGCCTTGAGCAACCTGCTCTAGTGGGAGGTGTCCCTGCCCATGGCAGGGGGGTTGGAACTAGATGATCTTTGAGGTCCCTTCCAACCCTAACCATTCTATGATTCTATGACTTCCAGGGATGGGGCATCCACAACTTTCCTGGGCAACTTGTTCCTGTGCCTCACCACCATCATAGTGACAAAAAATTTCTTCCCAGGATCTAATCTAAATCTACTCTCTTCCAGTTTTAAGCCACCACCTCTTGTCCCATCACTACATTCCCTTGTAAAAAGTCCCTTTCCAGCTTTCTTGTAGGCCCCTTTCAGGTCTCACCTACAATGAGGTGTTCTTTATTCTCCCATTGCCTGCTTTTCCCTTCTGTGACTTGGGTGGTGTGGCTGGAGTCCTTGCCAGTGAAGACTGAGGCAAAAAAGTCTTTAAGTGCCTCAGCCTTTTGCATATCCCCAGAGACCAGGTTTTCCATTTTCTTCTGGAGAGGGCCCACATTTTCTGTGCTCTTCCTTTTATCGTTAATGTATCTGTAGAAGCTTTTCTTGTTGCCGTTGATGTCCTTGGCCAGATTTAATTTTATATGGGCTTTAGCTTTCCTAACCTGATCCCTGGCTGCTTGGACAGTTTCTCTGTATTTCTCCCAGGCTACCCGTCATTGATTCTACCTTTTGTTGGCTTCCTTCTTGTCTTTGAGTGTGTCTAGGAGCTCCTTGTTAATCCATGCAGACCTCCTGGATTTTTTGCCTGACTTCTTCATTGCTGGGATGCATCATTCCTGAGCTTGGAGTAGGTGATCCTTAGATAATACGTAGCTTTCTTGGGCCCCTCTTCCCTCCAGGGCTTTATCCCATGGTACTCTACCAAACGGATCCCTGAAGAGGCTGAAGTGTGCTCTTCTGAAGTCCAGGGTAATGAGCTTACTGTGCTCCCTCCTCACTACCCTAAGGATCTTGAACTCCACCATTTCATGTTCACTGCAGCCAAGGCTGCCCTTGAGCTTCACATTCCCCAGTAGCCCCTCCTTGTTGGTGAGAACAAGGTCCAGCATAGCACCTCTCCTTGTTGGCTCCTCTATCGCTTGGAGAAGGAGGTTATCATCAATGCATTCCAGGAAACTCCTGGATTGCTTATGCCCTGCTGTGTTGCCCTTCCAATAGATACTGGGATGGTTGAAGTCCCCTGTGAGGACCAGGGC
This sequence comes from Calidris pygmaea, assembly GCA_003697955.1. Lineage (NCBI taxonomy): Eukaryota > Metazoa > Chordata > Aves > Charadriiformes > Scolopacidae > Calidris > Calidris pygmaea. The sequence goes on from QJSC01012001.1 coordinate 52,690, forward strand.
TTATGAACATGAGGCTGTTCTTACCTGTTTATAGAGGACCTCAACTGTTTGGTCTTCCTGGGTGGGTGGCCTGTAGCGGATGCCCACTTTAATGTCACCTGTCCCTGCCCTTCCTTTAATCCTGACCGATAAGCTCTCTGTTGGTTCCTTATCTGTCCCCAGGAAGAGTTCCGTGCATTACAGCTGGGCCTTGACATAGAGGGTGACACTCTCCCCCTGTAGCAGTTGTGGTTTGGGCTGGGCTGGCCACTAAAATCAATTACAGATGCTCTTGCCCATGAAGAACAGCTGTTACCTAAAGCTCGCCAGTTTCTGTGGTATGGTGAGATATTTTGTTTTCTGCCACAGGCCATGAATCACTGTGGCCAATAGGTATGTAAATTGCTGGTCATCATTGTTACAATTTTGGCTATGATCTTTAGACAAAACAATCTCAAACTTCCTATGAGCCACTTGGCATAGGAAAGGGTAGAATCCAGCCATTAAGTGTTCAAGGTATATGGGATGGCAGTGGTAAGTAGTAGCTTTCACCATTTACAACTTCTGAAAGGAGCGGGTATGAAAAGGACACTTTGAAGTATCCAAAAGGTCTTGCTAAAGCCAAAGTACCTATATTTCAGGTCCGAAGGTTTTAGGTGCTCAGAGCTAATGGTAAATTAATTGCGTATGCAATCATTCTTTAAAGCAGACATTAAGCCATACACATTTTGTGGGTGGTAATTTATCAAACTGAGCTGCTTTTAAATAAAAATGATTCTGTGCCATTTTTTGCGATGAACAGGTTTTTTTGTTATATGCTTGGATCTGACATAGTTGTTATGAGCAATTCAACTTAATTAGAAGATCATTAATTGTTGGTTTTTTCCTATTCAAAATGGAAGTGCTTTCAAAATCACCATTTAATGAAAATGGGTTTGGATAATTTTGAGCCTGTTTTATTCCCTAGTTTTTACTGAAGTTAGCAGATCTCAATTCTAGAGGATCTGCTTGCTTGCTTAATAAAGAAATAGTCCAAAAAAGCCAAAAGCAAAACCCCAAAACACCCTTGTGTTTTCCTCCTTGAGGAAAAGCAGCATTTAAAAAATCCCTCCTTATCATATGGTTTTCTCAAGTCTTGGAAAACGCATTCTACTCCTTCATTCTGAGAAGAGGAATGACACTATGCCTTTGAGTGCTGGGCACCGTGCTTTTTCTCAATGGTAAAAATGTAGAAAATTCTGGAATGTGGTTGTGGTGGGTCAGTACATTTCTTTCCCAGTCTTGAAAAGGCAGTGCTGTCAGTTAAATCTAATCATTTTACATAAAAAAGAATACGACTAACATGTAATTCCAAATATAAAGCGTTCAGTCTGCTGTGTGAGTAGAAGTTGTCCTTCGTGTGCAATGGTTAATCTTAAAGTGTTCATTGATCTCCTTGATGGCACTCCAGAGGTGACTGCTGTTTCAATTTGTGGGAACGCTTCAGGTTTTAGGAAAGGTTACTCCATTTTGCCAGAAGCAAATGTTCTAATTATTCTCCCTAATGGAGGCAACTGTTCGATGTCTTATTGTGAGGAATAAGTAAATGCTGTAAAATTTGCATTAACTCCAAAGTTGAGTGAAATTCAAATTTAGGATTTCATTTCAATTCTGTTAAAAGAAGCATATTTGCCACAAAATCAAAATCTCAAATTATGTTCCAAACTCTCTCAAAATTAGGGATTATACTAATGAAACTGAAATTGTACCATTAGGATACCTTTTGGTACTGAAATATACAATGCACTTAAGTCCTGGACTTGTAGTGTTTTGGTTATTCTTTTTCAGAAAAAGATTAAGTTTCCATTTCCTTCCTACTTTATCTATATGTAAGTTTTTTTTGCAGGTGTTTTGGTAGCTCTGCTTTTTTTGTTGTACTAATCCTTTCTCATAGGCTTGGCAGTCAAGTCTTGCTGTGTTCATCACACTGAATTTCTTCTTCTCAACATCAGCTAAATTTAATCACTCCCCTGAGCAGAGATGGAAATTGAACTTGCCTCCAGCACACTTCAACTCAGTAAATACTGGTGTGATAGGAGTGAGAAAATGAAAAAGGCTGCAAAACCCAGTGCACATAATCTCTTAATCCAATATTAAGCATCCTGGGTTTGTCTGTACGAATACCGAGTGCTGTCCAAGAACATAAAAGAAGCAGTTCAGCATTAAAAGAGATACGAGCACTATTCTTTCTGGGGAGAATATTGGGAAAGAAAATATTCTCCTTCAATAAAAATTAGAGGTGTGGGTGGCCAGATGGTATTTATTGTTCATTAGGATATGAAAATTTATGTGATGATACCATTCTAGTCTTCCTTTCTTTGGCCCACAGCTGTCCTCTGATTAGGTAACATCTGCCTTCTAGCATTTACAATTGGTTTGAGTTTTGAGTTTGAATGATTTGATTATTTCTTGTTCTTACCCATGTTAGTTAAAGTCTCAGCATAATTTAGAGCCTTAATTCTACACAGGAGCTGAGGCTGGGATTGGAGAAAAGTGGGAAGGAGAGAATTTTTTTTGAGATAGAAAGATCAACTTGTCGGCAGATATTTCACATTTTTATCCTAACACAAAATCAGCTTCTCTGCTCTGCTTGTGTTAGAAGAAATGATGAGATAACTTGAACATTTCTTAGGTAAAACTACGAAGTGAAAACAAAGCCCCTAAATGGATTCAGTAAATCAACGAAGTAATTCTGAAATTAATGAGACCCCCACCTAATTTCATAACTGAACATTCATGTACCTGAGGATGAGTTGGAAGTAGCTTTTATCATGTGATGATCCTAAAATATTAAAGTGCAGTTCTACACTCATCTGCTCAGACGTTAATCTGGAGTAATTCTGCTGAATAAAGTTTAGTCACTGGAGTGGTGTGAGTATGAAAGAGGTGCAAGAAAGAAGAGAACTGGCTATATGTTAGAGATCCTACTGTCTTTCCTTTCACATCAGTCTACTTGTGGCATGCATTACTTTACTCGGAGAACGGTCTAGGAATCCAAGATATGTTTCCATCGCAAAGTTAACCTGTGTATATTGCTGAGGAGTTATGTTTTAATTCTTTCTCTAGGGATGTAACCTGTAATTCTTTTTCCAGGTACTTCAAAGGAGATTTTTTGCCTGCTTCTTTCAAATACTGGATCTGTCCATGTTTTTCCATTTTATTTTTCTATGACAGAGGATTTGAAGTTCACTCAGGGGTCTCTGAGCAATGGGCTCATTTCATTCAGGAACAAGTATTCTGACCACACATCAAGTTAGTTCATGGCAAAGTTAAATCCATATTCTAACCTACAGGTCATATGAAGTTAGAATTAAAAGTACTTCCCCAGAGTTTCTCTGTATCTTTTATGTGTGTTTGGGGTATAGGCTGAAGTCTAAGCCTGTCCTGAAGCCTTTGTACTTGAAGAGACTTACTGCTTGTTTTGCTTTTAAAATGTCAGGCCCCATCTGTGCCTATGAATTTTGGCAATGAGTTTAATATAATTCCATTATAGTCAACTCTAGCAAAGCTAAGCACAGATTCTGATTCTAAATTGGTGTAGAATACAATACCACTGACAGAAGATCAATATAGGAGAGAGCACACACAAAAAAAAAACTTTTTTTTTTTAAAATCAGTTTTGTATATGTTTTTTTCTTTCCCATTTTTCATAGGGAGACCTCATTGAAGACTTGAGCAGAGGGAAAAAGTGCAGTTATTGGTTGGGCCTGGTATAACGTACATTTTGAATTGCTTTGCTCAGTTCTCTGCATGTATGGGACAGTAACCTGAAAGTCATGCTGAGAAATTGTACTAGCAGCATTTTGTGTCTGCTGTGATATTTTCCACCTATAGTTTAAATTCTTTCTGTGCATACTTCAGTTCTGAGTCTGTTTTTTACATCTGTTCTTTTGGCATTATGGATCCTGATGTCCTCCACGAACACAATGGATTTTTTAGAATGCTGACTGAAAGGAACTGATCCTTAAATTTTCTTGAGATTCACTAATGCAATCTTTCAGGTTGCTACTTATTTTGATTACTTTTTGTATGATTTCAAAAATTTTGATAATTTCAACATCTTGTTTTTTATTTTTTTAATGCTGAAATCTAACTTTGTGTCCATTATGTTTTCTCATTCTTAGTTTAGGGAAATGGTTATAGTAATGGATTTTTCCACAGCTCAATTTTACCCTAAACTACAGAAGCAGCTTTTCAGTGGTGGTCAGTCATGGTGACTCTTTAGTTGAACAGCTCATAAGCTTCTCATCCTTCTGGCTGCTTTCCTTGAATATGAAATGGTCCTCATAGAGCGGCGCAGCATGTAATTTCTAATAGCACCATTGGACATTTTTTGATAGGTAGCAATTTTAAAAATGTAGTGTGCAGCCAAATGAATGATTAGTGCTTCTAGCAAGAAAGCTAGAAAGAAAGCTTTATGAACTCCGTCTCAGGAGTGACAGATAGATAACTCTTCAAGACTTTTAAGGAAGGCTTTGCATCTATAAGGTCTAGATGTATGTACAGTTTTGGCGGTGGACCAAGATATATGAAAGCTAGAGTTCAGATGATCTGTAAGATGCTAATGCTCTGGTCTTAATCTAATACAATACTCTGTCCATGGCATCATTTCCCTTGAGATATAATCTCACCCTACATGCACTTCAAACTGTCCAAAACAATATACTTCAATGAGTGTGGCTCTGAGCCTGAGCCAATAACCCTTGTTCAGGAGTATACTGCCTATGGTTAAAAGCTGCACCCACAGAGTTACGTATATTACAATTGGCTGCGTGTAAGCAGAACTGCCCAGAGAGCAGGTAGAATGTCAGCCTGTGAGAGATCAGTTAGACACCCCTTCACCCACTTAAATTTAAATATAACAATAGTTCCACTGAAGCAGTATACTGCAATGAATACATAATGTACCACCATGAATACAGGTTTTGAGTGCTTCACTAGAGTGGTCATAAAGGACACTGGACCCAATTTGTTTGGATTCTCCTTGCTTCCCTTTGGTAAATAAAACAGCCTTTTTTGCAGAAAGTGGTTGGTTATTCAGCAAAAGGACTGGCAAGGGAAAAAATTTTATCAGTACTTGGCTGCTAGTCTACCTATCCAAATAAAGCCCCATATTTCCTGTGTTACCAGGAATCTTGTTCAATCCTTGATCATTGTTTTTGTTGTTTCTTATGTTGAGATAGAAACGCTGTAGGGAAATTGTACTTCTCATCCACTATACACTATACATTATACTTCACTGTTTCCTACAGAGCAGAGGAGATAGGTCACCTTGCTGCCCTTGAGTTGCATACAATGTGTGTGTGCAGTTTACTTAGCATAGAATAGCCACTTAGTTGGGTAATTGGAATCATGAAGGAAATTAGCCACATATATCATCCTGGGAAGAGGAAGGAAGAAAAAGGTATCCTCTATTTCCTAATCACTAGCAAAATGGGATCTGGTTTTGGTTGGACCCTTGGCAGGAGTGTAAAAAAAAAATAAAATTGAATTAATAAGTAACTTGACTATCATCCAGTTTCTCTCCCTCTACTCCCCCCATACCCCCTGCCAAAAAAGAACAAGCCCCAAAACAAAAAACAAACAAAACCAAACACCAAACTCTGAAAAGGAATGTTCTGTTTTCCAGAATGAGTGTCCTCAAGAGACCTGATGGGTTTTAGCAGTTTGCAGACACAGAATAAAATGGAATGTTACTGAGAGGCAAGGAAGACAAAAAATGAGTTTTCTCAGTAGAGCAGTAAAATGCCAAATAACGCTAATGTGCTTTTATCAGCTGTCAGTTTTCAGGTTGTCTGTACTTGCCAAATCATTTTGTGTGAAGCTAGCAGGGTGTTTGATCAAATCTGCAAATTTAGATAGGCAATTTATCAAAAGAGCACATACAAACCTAACAGGTCTTTTTTGTCTATAGACTAGAGTCTTTAATTTGTTAGTACTTTGTATTACTCCTATTTATACATACAGCTGAATTAAAATATTGTATTCCATTGCTTGCTACTTTTACACACTTGTGTGATTTTGGACTCCACACAGGGTAAAGTGTTACTAAGTTGTATGAGTGGTGTTACCTAGAAACACGGTCGTGTTGAAAGATATGGTTAGTGCTGGCGATTAGATGCTACATGCTTTCTCACCCTCCTTTCTCATCATGTCTGCTGATGGTGTTAAGCATATGGCTCTCAATCAGAGCTTCAAGTGGACCTTGTAGCTATGATGAGTCTTTAAAAAAAAACCAGTAAGCTGGAAAGCATAATATAAAAGAGCCTTATGCCAAAATCGATTTGGTATGACAGCATTTTGCCATCATCTCTAGCTCTGGTTCTTAAAAATATCGTTGCATGCTACTGAAAGCAAAGAGTAGGGTATGTCAGTAGGTGTGTTAAACTGGCTCAGATGTTTCTTCTCACCCACTGAGCCTGATTTACTGCTTTCCTTGTTCCTCCAGCACTGCTGTGCTTTGACTACCTTGGACTTAGAAAAATGGTTTTATTGCTATTTCTTGGCTTTCTAGAGATATCTCTGTGGAGTCTCTACCAGTATATTGTGAAAGTTTTGTATGCTTTGATCCAGACTCATGAAAAGTCAGTAATCTTTTACTGCATGTTATCTTTTTGGAGTTCCCTGGGGTATAAATGGATAGGAGAGCAGAATGCTGTTTTCCTGCAGCTCAAATGCTACACGAAACTAAGTCATTTGGAGCAGACAGGTATCTTCCACATTTTGAAAAATCAATACACTGATCTATCTTTATGTGCTGCCCTTGACACATTAAAAGTATGTCAGATAAACACCGTCAACTTCAGACTGTATTATGCTTTGAAGCATAAACATAAAGTTAATACACAAATTTGGCTTCTCATTGTTTCCAATCTAGTGTTACTTTGTGTTAGACATGGAAATTGTTATCATTTATTTATCAGACTTATCAGGCTTTGAACTAAATAAAAGGAAAATACATTCCTTGGCAAGATGCCTTCTAAGCCAGAGCCAGTTGCTTGACTGTTGGCACATCAAAGTAGAGTGCACCTACTCTGCTGCTCAGGTTTTTTTGCATATTTCATTTCCATGTTTGAGTGGCTACCTAACACATCTTGACTTTAATAAATATGCAAAGAAACTGAAGTGCTTGAAAACTGGCAGTTAGGCTTTCCCCTCACATTTTCAAGCCCCAATTCAGCTTGATCAACATAGCAATCAGATTATGTCAGATACTTTGTTGGAAATTTGTGTTGAGTTTTCCAGAGTTGTTCCATATGTGAATGTTGTGCATAGTGGTATATTAGTGACTATAGTGTACAAGCAGGGAGCTGTATGGCTATATATTTGGTGTATGAATTTGTATCTGTCCATGGACAAAACAATGTGAATGTTTTATGTAGGTCTTGGTTAGTGATTAATTAGCAGTGTTGGTACTGAAGTATTTTTCAGGTACAGTTTTTGTGGCTTTGTGTAATCTCTTTCCACTAGGTTAGTGAGAACTGATGGAATTCTAAATGTTTCTGTATGTTCTCACACTAGAATACGTCAGATAGCAGGCAAAACTTGGAGCTGACTGTATGGTTTGATTTTACTGGCAGGTAAGGTATTTTAAGGTGAGCTGCAAGGACTTATTTTTAAGTGCAGTAAGATCATAAAATATTACTGCAGCTCTTGCTTTTCTGTCTGCCTGGAAGAGGGGGAGGTATCTTCAGAATTTAACATTTCCAGAAAATGTACATCTTACTGAGATTTTTAGATGGAGTAATTACTAGGAGTAGAAACAAACAGATGTTGTAGTGGTTTTGTTTCCCTACTAGAAAGCTCAGAAATCTGACAAAAATTTGTGAAATAAATTATTGAGGTTCCATTAGCTGTACTTGGTAAAACTTTACTCTGTGGCATGCATATATAGTTTTATTTTGCTACTCTTTTATAACCCTTGTGCTCTGATTTGCTTTCTGACACTTATTATCTGTAAATATATTTAATTCATAAAGCTTTCAAGAATATTCTTTGGAAAACCTACTGCGAATATTTTTGATATGGTAAACTTTCACTGCATTATCAAGAGACTATAATTTTGATGCTTTTGGGTGTAATTATTTTAACATAGTGCACATCCTGCTTTTTCTTTCTTTTCTCCTCAGTGTATTTTGGTATGTTTTTGTACCTTGGCATGAAGCAGCTGTGGCTACTTAAATGCAAAAAGACTGTTTTAACTTGAGGTTAGAAAGTATTGGAGAATGGTCTTTCCATGACTTTCTAGTCTTCTATCAATAGATCCTTAGTCAGCTGCAGAGTTTTCCACACTCTAAATTTCTTCAGATCTGTAAAGCCCAATCCCTAACTACACTCTCTCTACTGAGTGCCTTAAAATTCCCTACTCTGTACACTAGCAATGCTTTCCCCAACATAATTGCAACTGGCATGCTGCTAATAGATCTGGGGGCTCTTAGCCATAGGCACTCAAAGATCTCAGCCCTGTGTCTGAAGTATATAATAAAACAAACCTGTCAGTATCAGCAAAGTTTTGATAAGCACACAGTTGTGCTTAATTGGCTTCTCAGTAATGCACAGACTGGATTCGCTCAGCTGTAGATTGTGGTGCAGGAGAAGCCATGAGAAGAGAAGAATCTCCCTGGAGTTCAGAAGCATATTAGAGTAATGGAGTGAGTGAAGGACTCTGAGGTCCTTTTTACTGACTTAAGCAGCTGCTACAGTGACCACACTGCACATTGGTGTGCTTCTGTAGTGGTTTGTACATCAGAGTAGCTAAACTGGGAGCTGGAAAACATAGCAAGGGGGAGACCTGTGTGTGTTTGTGTTCTCAAGGCACTTGAAGTAGGCTATTCACATTTAATTGTTCTCTTCTGTAGTCAAATGTGCCCTTAAATTATTATCTTCAGATGTATGATAATGCTCCATCTCTGATTCCTTATCTTTCCCTTAATTTTTTTCTTTTAATTGAAAAGAGGTAATTTGGAAAGTAAATACTACAAGAGTAACAGGCTAATGATTTATTATGTATATGAAAAGCAGCAACAGTATAAAAAAAGACAAAGGGAGAAATCTTCAACCCTTTTTGTAGATCAAGAAAAAAAAACAGAATATGATAACACACACAATCTAGCTTCATCTTGCAACAGAAACTCAGCTTATTTCAAAAGTATCACATTGAAGATGGAAGTCTGTAAATCTTATTTTTCAGGTAGTTCTGTTGTTGTGTGTTCACTGGGATGAAAAAATGGCATTTTGCATGAGTTAGGACAAAATAATAGCAAAGTGACTTACACAATTGAGAACTGTGACTTGGAGGAGAGAGAGGAGGGAGAACAAGAAAGTGCCTGAAAGTGATATGTTGAGTTAGGTCCTTATGTAAACTGCATTTTGAAAGGATGGAGAAGGTGAGGAGTATGGAGTTGGTGATGAAAGCCTGGAGGAAGAACAGATAAATTAGCTGAAAAAAATCAAAACTTTATGACAAATGTTATAAAGCATCCTGTAAGACAAAAGTAAGCATGTACTTCTTGTATGTTGAGGTTACTGGGAAATTTCTTGGTCGTGTTGGATGAGAAGCTCGGCCTGAGGTAGCAATGTGCATTCACAGCCCAGAAGGCCAACAGCATCCTGGGCTGCATCAGAAGAAGCATGGCCAGCAGGTCAAGGCAGGTGATTCTTCCTGTCTGCTCTACTCACGTGAGACCCCACCTGGAGTACTGCATCCAGCTTTGGAGTCCTCAGCACAAGAAAGATGTGGACTTGCTGGAGCAAGTCCAGAGAAGGGTCACAAAGATGATCAGAGGGCTAGAGCAGCTCTGCTATGAGGACAGACTGAGAGAGCTGGGGTTGTTCAGCCTGCAGAAGAGAAAGCTTCGAGGAAACCTTATAGCAGCCTTCCAGTACCTGAAGGGAGTTTACAAGAAAGCCGGAGAGGGACTTTTTACAATGGCATGTAGTGATGGGACAAGGGGTGGTGGCTTCAAACTGGAAGAGGGTAGATTTAGATTAGATACTGGAAAGAAATTTTTTTCATCATGATGGTGGTGAAATACCAGGAGCAGGTTGCCCAGGGAAGCTGTGGATGCCCCATCCACAGTTCAAGGCCAGGCTGGATGGGTCTTTGAGCAACCTGGTCTGGTGGGAGGTGTCCCTGCCCATGGCAGGGGGGTTGGAACTAGATGATCTTTAGTGTCCCTTCCAACCTAAACCATTCTATGATTCTTCTTTATTCCTTCATTGCTTCTGTGTAGACGGGTTCCAGTGAAACATAAATTAAACAGAACTCTTTTTGACTAGCAGCAGCAGCATAACTAAGAGTCGCAATTAGCAATATTTTGGATAATTAGCTTCTACCATGCTGGAGCATCCTGTGATTGCGTTTGGAAGAGTGCTAACTAGTAGAATCCTTTTAAATCAAACTCTAGGTGTATAAATGCTTTGTAGTCCCTTGGGAAATAATCATGAAAGTGTTTTTAAAGGAGATTTTATTAACATACTTCAGTTCAGAAATGATTCATAAATTATTCTTCCCTGCCTGGGTGGTACATCCACTTCTTGTCTGTCATCAAATAATTTGGGTTTGATTGCAGAAACACTTTTTGGAATCGTAATTCAGACAGTGGACTACTTATATTCTTAGTGTTATGGCTGTGCATAAATAATAGTAGGATCAGCACCTAGCATTGTGAATTCTTTAATGCAGAGCCGTACTGTTACTTATCTGTCTACAGTTTTCACAGTAGGGCTCTAATTGCTAATGCTTGTGTTTGTGTTGGTATGCACTTAAGACTCGGAATTCTCTATATTTATATATAAAAACACTAGAATTAAATCTTCTCCATCTCTATGTTAACAGTGATAGGATGTTTATTCTCTCATAGCACTGGTGATGGCTGTAACACCACTTTAGAGGAACTCCTCTTAATTCCTTTGAGGTATTTCCCCAGTGTTTTCCTGTTGACTCCTATTACCTCAGGAGCCCCTTGATCATCTCTGTAAGACTTCAAGTATGCTGCAGTGTAGCCAGCATGCCTCAGACCAACAGGCTGAGTGCCCTTGGTAGCGCCCCATCCCTCTAACCTCGGTGTGTCATCCTTCAGTTTGTCATGGGCAAGCCTGATATTATCCCCATTGCCCTTCAGGCCTTGTTTAAAGCTCTGTCAATGAGCTCCACCAGCTCATGAGTGAAGACCCTCTTACCCCTTTAAGAAAGGTGAATCCCATCTGATACCAGCAAGACTGGTGCCATGTGGGCCATCCCATTATTGAAAAACCCAAAATTTTGCCGGTGACACTAGTCATGGAGCCATGTAATCATAGACTGGGTCCATCTGTTTCTTCATTTGTGTGAAGAAGGTATAATTTTTTTCTGTCTATAGTTTATGCTTCATGGACAGGCCAACAGAAAAAGCAGGCAGCAATTTAACCCCATGAACTAGTAATTAAAGGTAAAGAACACTTCTGCGTTGCAGAATACTATTTTGTGGAAAATGCAAGACAATTTACTAACTCCAGTCCCAATCTCTGTTAATAAATTTAGTTGCTACAAATTTTGTTGTTGTGGTGTAAACTAATTTCCCCTGGGGAAGTCTAGACATAAATACTGACCAAATTAAATTATGGACACAGATTTAGTGAAAAGCAACTTTTAGCCAGAAGCTATGAGATTGGTGAACTAAATTGAGGATTGAAGCAATGATTCTGTCAATGATACATTCTAGCAAGTTTGACCTATGTTTATTTCCACATGTTGAGTATAAGTAGGTATCTAAATGGAAGTAATGTTCTAATGAAATGCAATGAAGCAGTATCTGGTGTATTTTGTTGTCTCTTTTAGCAGATACATTGGTTGTGTTTGGTCTAATTGCAAATTACGTAGTGGAGAAGGTATTCCCCTTTGTGAATTTTGTTCTAACAGAAAAGTCCGAACACAGGTTTTACGTATAAAATCAGACTGAACAGAACATTGCTCTAGAGAAGAAAGTGGACAAAAGACTCTAGTGCAGCTTATGTTCTGTGTGGACTTTAGTTTGAAGACTCAAACAGCACGATATTGCAATTTGACCTGGTGCTGGAATCCTTCATTTCTGGGGAATGGAGAAGCTACTTGAAAGTAGTAGTGTGTTAGGTAGCCTTGAAGCACTAGTTTATAGGATACCAAAGCCTGTTCAAAAAAGCAAGCAGAAATTCATTAATACAGGAATATGATAGTAGTGTAGTAAAGGAATCTTCACTTAGCTGTATTATGTTAAATTTTGTGGTTTGTGGTGGCAGCTGAGGTTTGCTTTTTTGGCTTTTCTTTTTCTTGAACTCTACTAACCATGTTTCTGTGCATGATAAGCTAATTATCCATTTCAACTGATTATACTCACAGTGCAAAATTCAGTAATGATATATTTCTTAGACAACTGGTTTTCATAGTAAGGCCCAGTCATGACTGTCATCCCCTAAAGATGTCTTTGAAATACCATATTGGTAATTAACACTGGAAAATAAGAAGCAGTCTCAGTGGGAGACTGAGGAGTAATTTTTATTTCTGTAGTGTTTACAAATGAGAGTAGTAGTATCAGTAGTGATAATAGAGTGAAAAATTCTGGAATGGGAGTGTAGAGTAAGATAACAGAGGAAATAGCAAAATGGAAATAATAATCCACCCAAAAGAGGTTATCAGAAGATTAATTAAATACAGTAGTAAAAACTCGTCCTGGTTTTGTGGAATGCCTGGGGATTCAGTAATTCAATTAGAAGTACCATAGTAATTAAAACTTGGAGCAAACTATAAAATTCTACCACCCAAAAGATCCAGCTGGGTAATGAGGCAACTAAAATCATGGCAGGGTACCTTACTCTCCTACACAAAGTTGGCAAAGTAGTGGTTTCCACAAGTTAAGCCCTGAAGCCCTTTATGAGAGTGAGCAAAAGAGGAATTTCTTTGAGCTATATAATGAGTATTTGGAAAAATTCAGATGAATGCACATATGAAAACCGAGGCAAAAATTAGTATTTTAGTCTAGACCTGTTCCTATTATAACTTCAGGTTTTTAAACCATGTGAACCTGTGTCACCTAACTTTTTCTCATGTGCACTACATGTAACCTGTAAAGAATTACATGTCCAAAAGATAGAAAAACTGTAACTAGCCACCTAACAAAACCCTTGCAAGCCGAAATTGTCATGTTGATTTCGCTGCTGTGTAGGGGCAACTGCTCAATCTCAGTAGCAAAAAGGTATGGTTGAAGTTCCATTGTGTTAAGCTGCTATTTAAATACCTAAGATTCAGTAGTCAAAGTTTATATCAGCACAGAGATAATACAGATTTCTCATTTCCATTTGGCTTTGAAATCTGGTTTTCTGCCTTTTGCATATATAGATTATTCCTGTGGTTTTTTTTTTTTTTAATTCTATTCTTACCCAGTTTCTGCATTTCTGCTTATCTTCTTCACTAAACTGTTTTGTGCTTTGTGTGATACACATTTTAAATGATTTTGTTTATTATCTCTTAATAGACTTTTTCCTCATATATGCATAGTAATGTGAAACAGTCATGAACTGATTTATGGACAGATAAGTTATATGATGATCTGTTTAAAAAAAAATATTGATAATTCATAGAAGTCTGATCTGTCCTCACAGAAGAGAATCGGATTTAATAACATCCATTTTTCAGTCCTTCTGTGTCATTCTGGAACTTCAAAGATTAACAGGTCAGCAATAAGTCACTTTATTATTGGTGTAATGTAATGCTGATATTTTGAGGTAGGACATTTATAAAAGATAGGTGATTTAGAAGAATATAAAATTAAAATGAGAGAAATGCTGAAATCTACCACACCTGAACATTATGTCATAGGAATTTTGCCTGAGTTCCAAATAAAGGTATAACCTTGATCTAATTCCAAACTACTATTAATGTTTGCGTTAATATGCAAAACCCCCAAATCCCTAAATAAACGCACCAGCATGACACCAAGTACAAGCATGTTGATTCTAACAAGCTATTTCTCTCTGCTGGTTTGTCCTTCTGTATCTATTTGTTCATTCTTCCTTCTTGACTCATGAAGAAACAGCTTTAGCACATATATTCTTCCAGTATTAAAACTTGAAAGAATGCAATTCTGATTATTACCCTTGAACTATTTTGAAGAAAGCAAGGCAAATGTGTGTTTTTACCTAACTTTAATTTTTTGGGTTTTTTTGTTTTTTTTTTTGTGGTTAGAAGACCCTTAACTTTGATCCACTTCTTTTTTGTTTGTTAAGATTTTTTGGGAAGCCTTCAATAACTTTTTTCTTTGCTTCTACTGTCTCAAGAAAGGTTAATTTTTTTTTTTTCCTTCTCATGGTTGTTGACACTGTGGGCATAAATTATTTCCTTTGAGGCAGTTTGAGTGACACTGTGTCTCAGAGAAATTTTGCACGTCTATCAAGGTGGTTTTCTTTTTTGAAGGCTGAAGGGAGGGCTGAAAGCTTGGCTATATATTTAAAATAGTATAGTTCTGTTGTGCATTAAGAACAATTTTCTGTAACAGAGTGCTTGAATAAAATTTTTCTAGGGAGAAGAAGAGAAGAAAAAATGATTACTGCTAAACGAAGTATTGCATCTTATGCCACATAAGTGGATGTTTTGTGATGAGTATAGTCTTTATTTAAACAACTGTATGATCTTTGTGATTACACAAAAATCTTCAAAATGTGAGTCACTGATGTAACATGCTCTGTCTGAATCTGTGAACTATTGAATAATAGCTGCGTGACAGCAGGTGCTGACTTACAGCCTCAGTGACACATCAGACTTCAGTATCAGATGACTGTTTAATTGCTGCTAACTAGGAAAGGTAGGAAAGGAGAGGATTGGTCATATTGCAGATTTACAAAATACCTAGGGAGCATTTTCTTGCAGCACAGCCAAGGGGAATACCATTTCTTATTTCCACATTTTATGATGAATAAAGAGCTTGCGCTAAAGTGTTTAAGTGAGACAATACTTCACTGCTCTTGAGAGTTCATAACACACAGAATTGTAAATAATTCTTTGTTTGTCAGCTCAGGTGATGACAGACATCTGTGCTCATCTTCTTTTTTTGGCCCTTGTCTGCAATGCTTGTGAAGGGGTAGACCTTCTGTTTGTTACCTGGTCTATGAAGAGCAGGGCTGAAACACAAAAGCTAATGATTGTTCCGTTGTTTGCAGCCCAGTTAGTCAAATCCTTAGAAGCCAAAAGGCTTGTCATTAATACTGAAATTTGAATGCCTGTTTAAAACAAAGCTTTATATCTTACAGACTGCTTATTCTTATGTGTCAAATCCCACACCCAAAAATTGACTATAAGCCATTGTTTATTCTTCTAGCATTTTCATATGGTAAAGAGAGATCTTGGGCTAATGGAAACTAAATGCATAATAGTATGGTGCGTTCTGTCTAGGATCCCTCCTGAGTTATTGCTTTGCTTATGTCCACCTTCCTTCCCTATTCCCAAGGTGCTTTTATTTCTCAGAGTTGAACTCAATCTGAATAGGAGAACTCCCAATCTGGGAATTTGACAGGTGTGAGTTTTCAAATATGGTGTTTATGAAAAAGATTGAATAAGTAAGAAAGTGGGAATATAGAAGAACTTAATAAAGCTAAGAGGCAGGCTACAGATTTTGGGTAATGTAATAGCAACAGTTTTATAGTTGTTGGATAAGGAATTTTCTGTGAACTGCCTTTGAACGCAAATGTGTCAATTTAGCATTTAGACACTAATTCATGAAAGCTAGGACTTATATCTTTGAATAATAAAACTCAACTTTACAATAGATGAATCATAAGGATTAGAGCTAAGATTTTCAAATGGTAAAATTTAAAATGATAGACTGGAGGTTACAACTAAATTGTACAGACAACTGTGGTAAATTTTTTTCAAAGACAATTTATGCAGGAAAAATTATGGATTTTCAAACACTAATTCAAAGCTTATCAGAATTAATCAGAAAGAATACAGAATTGAGAGTATCTTAATTAAAGTAACTCAGTTACCAACTGATCTAATTCAGCGTGAATCTAAAACCTCCCCCAAGAAGGACAGGAGCTTATATTCTCGAATACAGAGTAGTTTTCTATCTCTATTTAGCAATGACATGTTTAAGTCAAGTTTTTCTTGCCCCTTTTCATGCTAACATAAAACTGTATCTGGTTATGTTTCATGCTAACATAAAACTGGCTTCTAGGGAGAAGAAAGTGAGACTATAGTGTCTCTTTCGAAAAACATCTATTGATAGCAGACTATATTATATAATTTTGTGGGGAACAGTAAAATAAAATTCTTTTCATCACTTTAATTGGAATCAATGGAATAGAAATAAGAGTAGTCTGATTTCGTTTTAGTCTCTTCATGGTCCAAATTATGACTGGTACATAATTACTGAGATTATAATGCATAAAAGAAGAGAAAATGCTAAATATAATCTTCAGAAAATATTATTCTAATCTGAAGGTTTCCTGGTCGTGAAACTGTCTTTCCATGTTATAAAAGGCTAAGTTGCGTGAAGAGGGAAACAGTGTAAAGCAATTATTTCCTGGAAGCTGACTACTAGTTTGTCAATAGCAATGGCTTACTGCTGGTAGACAGGCTGATAATAATGTTCTCACAAATATTTAAGATGGGTGTTGTTAAGCATTCCCATGTTTGGGAATGTGGGCAAAGCTGTTGGAGAGATGTAATCTTGATGTGGACAGAAGCACTTAATAGGACGTGTAAGTACTTCTACTTCGTGGCCATAAGATAACTAGTGATAATGCAGCGTAACAACAGGTTTTTTGATTAAAAAATTGGTATTGTGTGTGGAAGAAAATTGTCAATATATTGGTTTGGTTATAAATAAGTGGAAATTTGCTAGAGATTTAATACAATACAAGTAAAAGCGTGCACCATGTTTATGTTACTGTACCAAACATCTTAAGAATTTTAGACATATGCATTTGTGTTGTGACCAGATCGCACACTAACAGAATCCTGAAAAAGATGTGTCTACGGAGCTGCTTCTTTGTTATTTTTGAGTGTGATGCAACAAGTTTTTACAGTAATAAGACGTGGTTGTGTGAATTGAACATGGTCTCTATTTTAATGAGGTTGAGATATGGTTTTGTAACAGCAGGTGCTTTAGTTGGAAGATTTTGGAGATGACCTGGCTGTGGAGGTGGATATATTTCCAACTGAACAGAGGCAAAGATGAACTTCCTGCCAGTCCTGCCAGGGACTGCTTTTGAGGGAAGCAAGTGGTTCTTGCAACAGAGTATTTTTAGACAGTATACTGCTTTTCAGGTATTATACACTGATGAATAGGAGTGAGATATCTCAAATATTTTAACAGTTTAGAAATGTAAATGGAGTGAGGACCTAATGGAGATCGGATGTTCACTTTGGCAACTCTGTTTTATCACAAAACTATTAAAAAGTTTTGAGGGGACAAGAGCAGAAGCTGAATCCCAATCTTAATTTCCTGGAAGTTATACTCCGTGTGAGAAAACCACTATGATGCTACACATTTCCAAGATGTAGGACATGTCTATCCTAAACCTTTGCCTTATTTACTTTATGTTAAGCTTGTGATTCTCTTGATCTTCCATATCCTGTAAGTGCTTTGGTGAGTCTGAGATCTGTCTGTCACCAGTTCAGTCTTTCACTGAAGATGAATGAACACCGAGGCAGTTTCAAAACTCATACAAATCTATAGCTGTGACAAGTATGAAATTCCAAAGAAGCACTTTTTAATACTTCTGTTCCATCTTCGGTTTCCACTAAAATCAATCAGCATTGAGAATGTTCTATTCCTTATGGAGATACTGTGAAAGCAGCAAACACATTATCAGGAAACTTCCTGCATGGATTACATGCATGACTATTTTAATATCTACTATTTTCAGATAGGCAGGAATGAATTTTCTGAAATCCCAAAAGCCAGAATGAAGACCCGGTACTGGCTAATGAAAAAGAATAATAATGTTGCCCTTATGGTTGGTTCTATCTTGCATTTGCTTCTAATAAATACTTCCTTGGAGCAAGGGAGAAAGGCGTAAGGGAGATGGTAGAGGGTACCGTGTTTCTTCCAGGTCTATCTTACTCTGCAAGGTGGTATCTCTGGGAGGAGAAGTGCCACTAGCAGAACGTATTTAATGACAGGCTCAAACTTTAGAGCTGAACATCACCCTCTGCTTAACAGTAGGATGAATGCATTTATAGTTTTTCAGATTTGAAGAGAGTGCCTTTACTATTAGTTGTTTGTCCCAGTGGACTAATTTCAGGTGGCAGAATAACTATTTAGAATCATGTGAGTTTCTTGTTTTCTGGCCCACAGAAATAAATCAAACTTTATGCTAAATTTTAGATGCATTAGTACATTTGATCTCTTCCAGTTAGAGGCAGACTTAATTCTTTTGTATGCTTTCAAGGGGAAGATAAACCTCAGAAAATGATCCTTTGAAATTCTTCACACCTGATGGCTTATCCTCTGTGATTCTGAGGGTAACTCTTTCTTCAGAGGTGGGGTTGTTATTTTTTGTTGTATTCTGAGATGAGAAGCTGACCAAATCTAGAGAACCTAGCTCCTACTTCAGTCAGATGGATGATCTCATTTTATGTGAGACAGAATGAGTAAGGATAATCAAAGTATGGGTGTGTGAAAGGCAAAACTCATTTCTTTTAGTACTTTTAGTAATCATAAAATAGTTTGATAAGGGTATGAGTTTATTTCTCATTTCGAAGTGCCTTGCATTCCATATTCCTTCACCAAAGATCTATGAGTGGGAGGCAGTATACAGATGCCCTGTTACAGAATTTTCCTGTGAGGTCAATTCCGGCACAGGAAGACAGCATAACCTCCTTGTTTTTCCTTTTGGTGTAGCTTTTACCTGTTTTTATCACTATACATGTAAAACTGCAGTAAGATGTCCATACACAGTGCAGGAGTTACCATAATTAGATGCAATCTTACAGTCAGAAGTTTTAAAGGACTGTTTTATCAGGAGTATTATAACACAATCTCAGTTGTCTCCGGAGGAAAACCAAGAAGGTATATCAAACAAAAGGAAAATTACTGGTTTATAATTCAAACAAGAAGTGAATGAGAAAGGGGATTCTTTAATAGACTCTGGTCTTTACTGGAGCTTTTTGGATTAATGAAGTAGAATTCATTAGGTTTTCTCTTCAGAAAACTGGTAGGACATCTTGTACAATGAAATTATTTTTATCTTCACATTTAAGATATGTTGTAGGGATTACCCACAGAGTGCTTTAGCATTTTTTCATTGTAGGAGAATCTACTTTAAATCATTTTACTGTATGCTAAGTAGATGTAGGGAATCAGATAAATTCTAGACGGATCATCTGACACATGGCAAATTTTTGTCTCATGATAACTTGTTTATGTGTCTTAGAACTTAAATTAGCCTAGCAGGCTATAATTTATATATTTCAAAGTTGTATTACTAATTATGAAACACATTTTAATGACATTTAAAAAAAAAAAGCCTATAGGCTAACTCAGTAGTTTTAGACTGTTTTCTTGCAATTCACTTTGAAGCAACATAAAGCCAGTCATTTAAAACAAGAAGTGAAACAAAAAATTCATGAAAGTAATTTTGATCAGAAAGTCCATTAAATAGTATTCCTTTCAAAATTAATTTTGCTGTGCTCAATTAAAAAAAGAAAAAAACAACAAAAAACAAACCAACACACAACAAAACAAACAGATGTGTCAAATTCCATGTTGTGAGAGAAATCAATGCTAAGAAGCAAACACACACATGAAGAGAAGTAACATTTGATGTACTATCACACTGTCTTTGGAGTGTGTATATGCTTTTTTTTCTGGTTATTAGATTTTTTCTGTTGTAGGGAAATATATATTTCAGAATTTATCAAGACTCTTAGGAACTAGATTTTTATATTTTGTGCTTCTGCTTTCCTATTCATTTTCAAGCTAGTCTGAGTATTTTCAATATTTTAGACAAATATCTTTTTCTGATTTTCACTGTGTGTATTTCGTCCCTTCCTCCTCAGCTGTGTATAGCTTTCACTCAGACAGACATAAGGCTCTTCAGCATTTTCCCAGCAGTGTGCTTAGCTGTTTTGTTTAAATATATATGTTGGCAATTATGTTTCTGTAGATTAAGAGATGGGACAAAATAGATTTTGCTATATTTGCACAACAGTTTGGCTGACTGTTTTTGATAAAGGTGACTATTATGGGTTTGACTGCTACATGATGCCCAATAACTTAAATGTGATACTGGAAAAATCAGAGGCAAAATCAGAAAGATTTCAAGCCCCTAATTCAGCAATAGTATGGACATGTGTATATGATAACTGTTAGTTATCACCTCCAACTATATCTGCCAGCACATCTAAAACTGTCATATTTAACCATCTGATTAATTTCTGTTTAAACAAATGCTGGATGTCTTTACTGTGGAATTCCATTCCAAACATGCCAGCAGCTGGCAGAGTATTTTGCAGCGAGGCTGAGGCAGATGGAGAAAGCAGGGTCTTGCACTGATGGGCGGTGTTAGAGAATGCTCAGAGAAAAGGCTATGGGTCGGGGAACAGATGATGGAAGCCAGGTCTTGTTCCTAGTTCTCCTGCAGTCATTGACACAAGAAGAAGGAGAATTGATATAGAAAGGCTTTCCATAACTTTTTAACTGTCTCTATTTCCAGACTTTGAACAGTACTTCAATATTGTTCAAAGTGAAAAGGCTAAAATCACTCTTACTATAAAGAAGTACAGCCTTTCCAAATTAAGAAACAGATTGGTCATATACACCAGAAAAGGCTCTGGCCAAAGTAATCTCTATTCTAAAGTGTTCTTTATATGAATATGGGTGGAAGCTGAAGCCTAGTTAGGGCTGGTGTGAGTTAATTCATGAAGAGCACTTACCAGGGAGCCTGTCCCTGTGCTGGAGGCTAGTTAAGACTTCCATCACTTTCCACAGCAACTCCAGAGGAGAAAACTGCAATATTAAACTAAATTTCTATTGTGGCAGTGGTTTGATATTTATACTCCTTGGGTGGTGTACAAAGAGATAAAATGACTTAAGATATGACAGGTGGGAAACTCTCATCCTGTGACAGTGCCATGTGTTTATTGTTACTGGTTTTTCATTGATCATCGGAATGATGGGAGTCCTTCCAACCAGAACTGACGAAATTGTTAATTATTGAAAGATAATTTACTGGAAGAGTTTCAGAGTATAGCTTTTTCCCAGTTTTGATATTCCAGACAGAAAAAATTAATGGCTTAAATCAGTAGTTTTATAATACTAGCTATGAAAGAATAGACAGAAGTCAATGGATTAAAACGTTAAATGACTTAAATGAACAGAAAGCAGAACTAAAGCAAACTGAACTGGGATAACAATTTAATTGATATTATATAACCTATTTTCTTTTATGTCAGGTGACGTCTATATGGTTTTCATTTGAGCCCTATACTTTGAGTCTTGAACTGTGGAACACTTTTGTGTGGAATTGGGGAAATAGTCAACATCATGTAAAGTAGCAGACTAATTCAAAGATGAAAGCCTCAAGGGGGTAAAAATTCCTGCTAAAGCACATGCAACTTCAATGCAAGCTTGTTACATTTCTAGATCAATTATCCAGCTTAAAAGAATGGGAAAATTGGAACAAACACATAGAGAAAGTACTGAGGAGAATATTGCTGTTGTACTGCTACAGATACTCATATGTTATCAAAATGTGGTCTCCAGAAATCTCAAATTCCAAGTAGCATTACAACAGTGTAACAGGTCAATTCCTTAATTCCTCTGAAATGGATGAAATCGACAGTTTGGACTACTGTACCCAATACAGGATTATCTCAGAAGTTTCCTGTATCTGAACAGAACACGTACTTGTGATGATGATTCAGCCTAAAATTATTGGGAGAATTTTCATAGACGTATAATGTAGTTGTCTTAGATATTTGTAACTGAAACAACCGCATACAATAATATTCTTAATGAAATTCTTTATGAAAAATATTCTTTATGAAAAAACCTTTTAGTAAGCATCAAGAAAATGTTTTTTTCACAGGCTTTCTTTGACATACGTAGCTCAGCGGGAAAGCCTTTGCTGGCAATCATTCTAAATACTTTAGTATTTATACAAACACTCAAGATTGATCATGCTAAAACAAAGAGGCAAGGGAAGACTTTGGTCTGCTTCTACTCCTGCAAAAGAACTTTGTTTTAGTTTGGGGTCTTTTTTAATAATTACTACTCCAATTACAAAATAAATATCTGATAAATATTAAATATATTGCCCGAACATTCTTAAATTGCATCAGTTACCTTGGACTCCACTCTCCTCTAACACACAGACAGTATATTCCATTCTCAAGTAGATTGTATCTAATGATATCCTTAAGAAAGCAAGAACTAGTAGACAGGATGTAGTCTTAACCTTGATTTCAGAAAATCTAAACTTTTTTTTAATACAGAGACTATCCATATTTAAGCATCTACCATGTTTTTCATGAAAGAATCCCAAAAAATTGTTTGTTTCTCCAAAAGATGTGTGTAAGTTATGTATTTAGATTATTTATTGATTTACTTTAATAATTCAGTATTGTCCTTTCTAAGGACAAGGAAAGGCTACGCTCCAAGATGGCCTTATCTTTATATTGCTGTAATAGAATTGAGCCCAATGTGGCAGTCTCTGGAAAGGATGTCAGAGTTTGCTCTGATTGTTTAGATTGTTTTGCTTTAAAGAACTTATTGCAAAAGTTGGTTTCTCTCTGACATTTTGTCACACTTCCAAGTCTGATCATGAGTGACTGGCAAACATACTGATCACATATATTAGATTTTTTTTCTCTTGTTATTTTTAACCTTTCTTTGATCTACTGATGAAAAGAGGAAAAGTGAACAGCATACTAAAAGCATCACTCACAAGAGGACATTTTAATATTGCAGCATGCAGACAGGAGCTAATCTCACTAATCATATATACTACTATGGGACACCTCGCTCAAGGTGCATCTTTCTTTTCAATTAATTATTATTGCTCTATTCAGTAATCCCATGTGAAATTTTGACAGATTCACTCTAACTAGCTTTTCTGTAGTCCATAGGGAAGAGGGTCGTGTGTTTTTTCTTTCTGTAATTACCCTTTACTCCCTTGACTGAAACACTTGATGTTAGCAGCTGGTGAAAACACAAAATAATTTTGTCAGTGAAAGTTCTGTATATGCAGATTTTGTGACAATCCTCTAGCCCTTGTTCTATGCTATGATTAGTCTAAAGGCAGGTTTCAGTTTGACTTAAATATTTCAAGCTTTGCCACTTTTAACAGCCTGGTGGAGGTTCTGATTTCTCCATTATTTAAATGATAAAGCATTGCAAATAAATTCTGCCTTTTTCTTGCTGTGCTTTGAAGGCAGCATATCCTGGAGAAACTTTTGTCAAGTTAATGTATTTGTTCCATCTTTTAGGACATTACTTGCATGAGAATTCTGGAACAAGAGCAAGAAAAACTTGCTGATCTTTTAGTCAATGAAAATGTATTTCCCCAGAAAACTGGCCTTAAATTTATGGAAATAATTTATTCTCATGGAGATGCTTTATAACATTTTCTCCTGTGCATTATGCAGGAGACATCTACAGGAATTTCTTTTCTGTTTTTCTTTCTGAGTATCTTTTTCCAGACAAATTGCTGAACAGCTGGCTTGCTGTAAGTATCTGTATTCATTCAGTATAGTAATGTAGCAATATCGACTCCTTGAGCATTTATTAGTCTGCAGTGTAATTACTTCTATCAGGTTATAGGAGGTAAGAAAACTTTGTGGTTCTGTAAGGACTCTAATCCAAAAAGTAAGCTGTGAAGCAGAGAAAAAAAATACAGGCAGAATGCACTACGACACGGAACAGGCCAAGTATAGTTGTAACTGAAGTTTTGTAAAGAAACAAAAACCCAAGAGAAGGGTGCAGGCCAGTACAGAGCTCAAATGCATCAAACATGTTTGTTCAAAAGAGCTCAGGAGTCACCAGCTTCCAAACTGCTTTTCAAGGAAAAGTAAATAGGGTAGAATTTGGGAAGCCAAATGGCATGTGAAGATGCTGTGTGTATTTTTTAAGTGATGTTATAGTTTTTGATCTGTCCACCACTGTTGTATCAGTGTAGTGCTGATCAGGGGCTGCAATGTCAGCCTCGTTTGCCAGAAGGGAACAGTCATACATCCATTTTATGTGGTTCATGGTGACAGAAATGGATTACCACATTAACTCAAGGCAGTGCTAAGCCTTAGCGCTTGTCAACACATTTTATATTCCATTGATGAGTAAGAGCTCAAAGAACTTTTTCCCTATGTGTATTAACAGTGCTCAACTATCCTACCTGTCCCTGCCAACTCCTTCTGCAGTTTTGAGGATGTATTACTTCTGGGACACTGCACTCCAGCGGTACCATTCACCAGCCATCTCCATTCTAGTCTCATTTCCTAATCTGTTTCACACATTTTTGCAATGCCAGCTCCTGGTCTGTAGTTCTCTATCTCAGTGTGGTCCAGCCTGTGCTCTAACCCTGGTATCTTTTCTTCATCCTATGTTCTTGCAACTGTATAAGTCCTGTGGAGGCTTGATGCTGAACTGAGGGTTAATAATCACACCTGGTAACCAGACGGGGCTTTACATATCGAGGGTTTACCTTCAGGGCTGGCAAACCAATGAGATTTTCTAGCAGAAAACAAATTAGCTTTAAAAATTGTCCAGCTCTTTGTTTCCAAAAGCAAGCAGTTTGTCAAGAATAAATGTGGAGCCAGCAAGTCAGAGAATGACACAGCAGTGGTGGCTACTCATTCAATGAATTCAGTGACGTGTCATTATTCTTTTTTTCTTTTTAATCTTTTTCACTGATGAGTATTTACAGAAGTTGCAAGAAATATGCAGAAGAGACAGATGGACTACAGCAAACACCATATTTACATTTGAAAGGTTATATCTTCTGTCCCTTATATCTCAAAGATGTGCTTTTTGCCTGGCTAGAAATCTGGAGGAAAAAAATCCTTGGAATTTAATAGAAGCGTAGTATGTAACTATGAGAAGCAGCTATCCCAGGGTGACTGCTAAGAGCATTCACTTGGGGATTGTCATTTTAGCTTTGACAACAGTGCTACTTAAACTGTCTTAATCCTGCATCTATCTGCTGCTCCATGGCTTTTGTTCTTGCCTCTGTTCCGTCACCGGCTCATTAATGGAACTAATCTTTCCATAATGACTCAATCTGTTCTTTCGGTAAAAATCCTGCTCAATTTTTTTTTTCCAATCGGTTCTCTAGTACTGCTTGTTTGGAAGATGCCTGCAGAAATCCCCTGCCAGCAGAGTGGGTGTCTAGAGGTAGGAGCCAGTTTTTTTAGCAATACTGATAGCTCAAATGCAAATCAAGCATTTAGTGTAAACAGCACACGTTATTTCTTGATTGGGACTTGTCCTTTGTCTTAGTGAAACAAAAGGAAGATCTGGTTTTTTTCATGGTTAGACATTGGAAATATAATCAATTTTTCTCTTATGTTTTAGTTTTTCCCCACACTACAGAATGAAGCAGGATAAATGTAAAGTCCTGCTAATTGTGACCACATAACCATAGAATTATAATTGCAACACTAAAATAATTATTTTAATTCAGAATTGCAGTATAGGAGAAATCACCAAAAAGTTGTCGTTCCTTGATTTGAACTGGGATTTAGAGGCTGAAGCCTTTGAATGTTTCCAAGTTTTCTGTCAGTTCAGGCTGGATATGTCACTCTTAGATGTCCATTTCCGAGTTTACTATGGTCTTTGAGTTGGCTTGTAGAGCACGCTATGTAGCAAACTGAAGTTTTTGTGAAGGAAATAATTGTAATAATTTATAGATAATATAAGCATTTGTAGGAAATTGATTTATTCTTTTTATGAAATGCCCTCTACCATACCCAGATTTTGAAAAAAAGTGTATCCAAAGATGTATGAAATTACAGACAACACCTTAAAGAAAGAAATGTTGCCGGTATACTTCTCTTTTTTTAACATTGGTGCGTTCAAAGTCCTCATTTATATGGATAACCCTTACTGTCCTGAGGAACTGAGCTGACATCAATTTATCCTTGTTAATTAAAAGTACTTGTAAGACTGACTGGACCCTTAGGTACATCCTTAAGGCTCTATTAGTATGGTTTTACTATTGATCTTAGATGTCACCTAGGCTCAGCAATGACACTATAATATAAAGAAGAAATACAAGCAAAGAGAAATGATTACTTCTATGGATTGCAAAGAAAAGAAAGCTCTGAAACACAGTAGAATATTATTTTTATATACAATTAAATTCCGTGGACTTAACTTCAGGTTTACTGTAAGAACATGCCTTTAATTTTATGACAGTCAGTAACACAGTAAATGGAATTTGTTTAGCAATGCATTAACTCAGATAGTATTGTTGGCTAAGCATTTGCTGGATTTTGTGTGCCAAAATGCACTAAATAAGATCGTTCTGGGGGGAAGCCAATGATGGTGGATGCTGAGGTACAGAGAAATCTTAGAAGTATTTTTCTTTACCATTGTGATAAAACCAAAGCTGAAAATAATCTCAGCTTCGAGAAATGGTTCCTGATTGAAGAAGTTTGTTTACATTCTCAAGCAATGAGAATTAACTACTTTTCCTCAGCACAAGCTATTTACTTCTAATTAATTTTGTATGAGTTTAGAAAACAGGGTTTGAAGGCATAAGAGTCAACACATCTCCTGGCTGGTTGGAGTCTGTTCCATGCAGGTTCAAACTTGAAAAAGATATGCCAGATAGGAAAAGGCTATTTATAAGATTATTTATATGCTAGCTGTAAAGATTCTTTGGGCTGTTGGAGACAATACGTTGTCATTGGTGGTCTGCTGCAGAATTTCTTTGTTTTTACAGTAACACACCAAGGATAATTTTTAAGAAGCTTGTCTCTAAATTTGACTTTGACAGGTAAGTTAATAGAAGTCATGTGCCCAGGATATGTAGGGTATCCTACACATTCTTCTGTTAGGCTGTCTGCCACATTTCCTTCTTCACATGCTTTTCATTCTTTTTTTTCAACAAGCATATTTCTGTATTCAGGGACAGCCGTCTGAAGTATCTGATGGATTCACCATTTTTTGCTTCCTGCCCCGTAACTGCTAATGTTGTGCAAGAGAAAGAGCTTGTCCTATTAAAAGCAATTTCTACTTCATCAGCATCAGCGTTGTCTTTTTCTCCACCCTTCTTGGATGCAAATTATCTGGGTTGCCAGGTCTTGCACATCTCATTGTTATGTAAATTTATAAACCAAGACACAGTTCTCCAGTGCTGTAGATGTACAGGACAAAGACGGTCTATGAAACAGAAAATGGTAACTAAGCAGGAGGTAGTAAGGGAGTCTACAGAATGTGGACTCATGCTCAAGGAGAGTGGACTACATTAGGGCGTTGAGGTGGAAAGGAACTTTTTTTTTTCTTGTAACTCTTCTCAAGTGTTTTTGTTCAGTAGTAAAACTACTTTCTAGAGAAGTTTGTCAGGCACTCTTGTGGCAGTGTTTGCTTTGCATACTTCTTTTTCTTCTCATTTCTTTGGAAAATCCATTATCTAGATTTTCTAGGATACCTTCCACTGCATGCTACTCATTGGGATCAACCTTAATCAGTGTACAAGAACATTCTGTGGCAGAAGTCTGGAAATGGGAACCAGGGATCATTACTGTCCACTCTTTAAAGATGTTGAAACTTGATTAGCTGAAGCTTTTTCCCCTGCTCGCTTTATTCCAAGGACTTCCTTATTTCAAATTCTGACAAGGGCTCCAACATTTGTTTGTTTGATTTCTTTTTATGTTTTTTGTATTTACTATTTATATTAATGTTCATCCTCTTTCCGATTACTCCTAAGTGGAGCAAGCTCATGCTATAGCTTTTTCTTTTCTATTGGAAATGAAATTCTGGCTTCAGATGAAACCCCGGCTTCACATTAAAGAAAATGCTGTTAGTAATATTCTGTGTCCAAGGTTAAGCGCTCTCTAACACTTTTGGAGGAGGAAACTTTCCTGTGCTTTATATGATTGTGGTCACAAAGGCTGTGCCCTCATGTTTCATAGATAACATAGGTAACAATTCCTAGTGTCAATAGGAATTTAGATATGTCATTTATGGACAGTAATAAAGTCCTGGATGATTATATATATCCTGAACGCCTGAAGGAGAAGCATTTGCTGAATGGTCATACTTGTGTTTGCTCTTAAACAAAGCAAGGAAACAAAGCAAGCTTCAGCCCATCAGAAAGTGGGGAGCAGTTCAGTTATGAACTGCTGCTTCCTTCCAAACTGTTAATTGCTACAGTATTAAGTTACCAGAATGTCTAATATATCAACTATGAATTACATGTGTGGTGTGCTCCCATGCTACTTCTGAAATTTAGGCACCATACAGGTGACAGGAAATTAGTCTAATTAATGGTAGCATGAAGCAGAAGGCTGGGAAAAGATATTCTGACTTTAGTCAGTTACAAGACATGGAAAGCTCCATGCATTTTCATTAGAGTTTATTTGCAATACATGATGAAAGAAACAAGCCTTAATGCATCTATTATACAAATGCTTGTAGAAATTGTATTGCTCTGCTTTAATACTGCAGTTTCAGGTGCCCCAAAGTGAAAGCAGAATGTGAATCAAATCTTATGAAGTGTTTAATGCAAGTCATTTTCTCTAACTAATGAAAGAAGATATAACATACGGTAACTGTGGTCAGGCCAGTCACAGGGGGTGATAGACAGTTCTTTAGGTAGGAGCAGTAGGCAAACATAAGTATTAATCAAGCTTTACATCCGAGTTTGATTCAGATTGATTGTATAGAAATAACATTCAATTCTAATGCTGATTATCAAAATTAGAATACAGAAATCTGAATTTTTAATGAGTTCTTGCAGAAGAAAAGTTTAAGCGATGAGACTGGGAGACAGTACATTCAGAGCGCCTGTTGTAGCAAGAAAAAATATCTTTATGTGTGTGTATTTATGTAATCTTTTTATGATATACAGCAGCCCTTACACAGTTCTTATGCCTTCCCAGCAATTTACAAACCTTGACAAAATGATCCTGACAAACATGTCCACACACGCATACACATCCTCTGGTGAGACAGGGAAACACTTTTTCCACAGAAACACACTAAGCTTCTGAAATTGTCCCGCAAGGTGAGAATTGTATAGAAATTCCTTTGTGTCTTCCACAGCCTCTCTTATCCTGAATGCTATGCATTCACTAGGACTCAGCTCCCCCTTTTTTGTAAATCAAGGTATTTTCTCCTCCTTCAACATAGCTGTAATTTCACAGTTCTGCTCTGTTGTGACTGCTGTTGTTATTATTTATTTTGAGTCCTGTTCTATCCAGTTGCTCCACATTCAGAGTCAAAAACTGCCAAGATACTGCTCTCATATCAGCCTTACACCTTTTCCTACTGACACAGCTATGCTTTGAACTCATTTTTATACTACTAATCTGTTTATTTTTAACAGTATATCCCGTTCAAGACAGCTAGTAGGAAAAAATTAAAGATGGTATATGGTGGCAATGACATAGACTTTTTTTTCAATGCAAGTCAGCCAGAATGAAGTGAAAAGATACATGAAGAATAGCCAGGAGAAGGCCTGTAAACAAAAGGTGATGACCTGGTATTGAATGAGGATTAATGAGTCCGGATTCCTTGGGAAGGGCTTGCCCTGCAGAATAATAAAATGGATTTTTTGTTCACTTTTGTTCTAGAGAAAAATACTTCATTCTCTGAAGTACTACACAAAATATAACTGAAGATATGTCAACACAATGCAATTCACTGCTTTGCAGACATATACTGATTTAGCTCTGAATGTGTTATCTAGTTCCTGGCAGCATTATGATTGTGTGTTTTGCTATTTACGGTAAAGCCCCTGCCCAGTAGCCAAGGTGCAATATCACTCTGCAGTTACATCAACTAAGCAACAAAACCCTAGTGCGTTCAAACTGTCATTTGAGAGTATTCACTTGGCACTGCAGGTTCTACTTGAAGGAATTTGCAGAACTTTTCTTTGAAGAGAACAAAAGGAAAACAGGTGAAGTATGAAGGGAGCATAAAGATATTTATTGAGTAAAAGCAAGTGATCATGTGTTTAGATGCCTACCCATTGTAGGCATTGTGGCAGAGTGGAAGTGGAAGGAAGCGTTCAAGGGAAATGTTAAGACTAGTTTGGGGCTATATACAGGGGTAAAAGAATGTAATGCATAAGTGAAACATGGAAGAAACTATAAGATGCCTTTTTGGGGGGAGGGCGGGGGGAAGGAAAAGCATTTCAGCAGCAAAAAATGAGCTCTGATTTAATCATAAAATGGTAGACAATACACTTCGTAAATGAGATAACTAAGTAGTGAAGCCAGCAGGCAGACATTTGAATCAACAACAAGCTGAAACTGTTGGAAAAATTGATCTTTGGAACAGTGATATGAACGAGTCTCTTGACATATGGGAAAGAATGGAGTAAAATTCTGATAACTTGACAGTTGTTACTTGAAATCTGACAAACTGATTTTGCAAAGGAATCATTATTACTACTGAATATGCCTCATATAAATTATGCTAGTTATCTTCTCTGTTTCTTATTTTTAGGTAATGCCATATAGATGTTCTTGATATGACCAGGATAGCAAAAGGAAGTTTATAAAATTAAACTTCAAAAAGTATGTTTTGATTGGTAAGAGGCTTTGAAGGAAAGTCAGTGAAAAAGGAATCATCTTCACTTATGCTGGTCCAAGACACACTTCAGATACAAGCGTAAAAATTCCTCAGTGAATGGGGGGCAGAAAAAACCCTCAACATATATTAATATTTCACCTGCATTTATGAATTGTTAACGTACAAATTTTGGTGGATTAGCTAATGCTTGAGTTTCTATGGTAGAACATTGTGATTTTCTGCAACAAGAGGAATAGACAACTTTAGTATATTGCTATTTTTAAATTAATGGTTTGAAAAATATCCTTTGTTTGTTCTAACAGTTGGTAAACTAGGTAAGCAAAGCCTATGGAAAAGTAAGTAAATTCTTCTTAACAACCTGCTTGGAGAAAAAATAATCTCCATTTACAAACTGAACTGTGTGTTCATCCAGGCAAGGAAAAGACTGAATCATATGAATCATAATAAAAAAAAATCCTGTGTAAGATACATCAAATTTTTTGCAATAGATAGAAAGGTTATTGATTTTTTTTTTTTTAAATGTGTTTTGTCAGTAACTCTGGAACATGAATAGCTTTTCTTGTTATAAAGAAAATATTACACTTCTGTTACAGCAAGGCAGCCAGTTGATGTAAGTGGAAAACATTGACAGCAGATCAGAAATTTTGTCTTTCATCTTTCACTTCTGTTCCAAAACTGCCTCTGGTATTTTCTCAGTATTAGAACATAGTCTGGGAATCTGCACGTAGATGATTTTTCAAAGATGTTTCTATTGATTCTTATGTTCATGTATATTTGCCTTTTTTCTAATGCAGATGTTAATTGATTTTTATGTGGAAAAGATCCCAAGTGCATTTGTTTCCAGCTGTTAAGTCAGCATATATGGGAAAGCTTCACAGCTGGATATAATGATATAATGGACATTTTCCTTCTGTGATACGCAGAACTTTATTTATGGTGTTCTTATTGAGTAATATTAAGGTATGCATGACTTTGCAGAAGTGCCTGTGCCACAGCAAGGAGGATATTTCCTAGCTTCACTGCAGGAGCAAATGCAGACATGCTAGTAAGATTCCTTACCCGTACAATTTCTTTCCATTTGCAGCATGTCTGACTAAAGCTTTCTTGAAATTGTTATCACCGATGAAGTGAGCTAGGTTATTTTTGCAAGAGTGAATTGGCTTAGTAGTTGAATAGTAGTTAGAACTGGCTCCTGTATCTACTGGAGATCTGGCTTACTGTCTTATTACAGACACATTTATTGTGCCTTTAATTGGTCTTTCTATTCAGGTTCAATTCCTGCTCTCCTTCCCATATACACACCTTGAATTTGGTTGAAAGGAAGAAATTTCTTGTTATCACTTTTCTTGTCTCTTTCAGTTCACCTTAAACAAAACAGAAGTGCATGCTGATAAATGTATTAAACTGACAATACATTGTATTATTTTCATTCTATGACAATCTTGGTGTAATTACCTAAGTAGGTTAAAATTGGTACAACTTAAAGCGTTAACAGAAAACACCAGACTGACCAGAATAGAATTCTTCATGTTTCACTACTCTTTTCCTTTCTTTAGCTTGGTAGAGACAAGCAAACTTAAACACAGTGAGTTAATGTTGGACAAAAAAAACTAGAGAAAGTATGGTTACAAACTTATAAGGAGAAAAGTAAAATTAAACAACAGGATGAAGACTGAAAGTTAGTTGTTCATTCCTAAGGGAGAAAATAGCTCATTATTTAAAAACTGAATTTCTTTTTTTAGGAAGGTCTATTGCTGTAAAACCCTATGAATGTCTATATAAACATGAAGTGTAATGAAATAGACCAACTGCTAAAGCCAAAGATCTGTTCTTTCCTTGGAAGTGTCATGTAACAGAACAAAGAAATGACTTTCTTTTCTTCCTGTGCAAGCTTACAACTGCATGTTTAATTCCAGACATCTCATAACTGGAGCTAGAAAGTGATGCTAGAAGTAGGCAGGAAAAACCTCAATGGTACTAAGTTTAAAAAGAAAAAATATAAAAAAACTAGTAGAAATTAATTGAGGAGGTAAATACATATTGGAGTAAAATTAGCCACTGAGGGGCCTTATGTAAATGGAACAGAATGGGTTATAGAATCATTCAGGTTGGAAGAGACCCTTGGGATCATCGAATCCAACCATCTACCCTACTCTACAAAGTCCTCCCCTACACCATATCCCTCAGTACCGCATCTAAAAGTCCCTTAAACACATCCAGGGATGGTGACTCAACCACCTCCCTGGGCAGCCTGTTCCAATGCCCGACCACTCTTTCTGTGAAAAATTCCTTCCTAATGTTCAATCTAAACCTACCCTGTTGGAGCTTGAAACCGTTCCCTCTCGTTCTATCATTAATTACCTGTGAGAAGAGACCAGGACCAACCTCTCTACAGTGTCCTTTCAAGTAGTTGTAGAGAGTGATGAGGTCTCCCCTCAGCTTCCTCTTCCTCATACTAAACAGTCCCAGCTCCTTCAGCCGCTCTTCTTATGATTTGTCTTCCAGGCCCTTCACAAGTTTCGTTGCCCTCCTCTGCACTCGCTCCAGCACCTCGATATCTCTCTTGTATTGAGGTGCCCAGAACTGGACACAATACTCCAGGTGTGGCCTCACCAGTGCCGAGTACAGGGGCATAATCACCTCCCTACTTCTGCTGGTCACAATATTTCTAATACAAGCCAGAATGCCGTTGGCTTTCTTGGCCACCTGGGCACACTGCTGGCTCATATTCAGCCGCTTGTCAATTAGAACCCCCAGGTCTCTTTCCTCCAGGCAACTTTCCAGCCACTTCCCCAAGCCTGTAGTGCTGCATGGGGTTATTGTGGCCCAAGTGCAGGACCTGGCACTTGCCCTTGTTGAAACTCATGCCATTGATATTGGCCCAGTGATCCAATCTATCTAGGTCCCTCTGTAGGGCTTCCCTATCCTCCTGGGAATCAACACCCCTGCTTAACTTGGTATCATCTGCAAACTTGCTGATGATACACCCTATGTCCTTATCGAG
>QJSC01012001.1:86652-234247 GCA_003697955.1 Calidris pygmaea
TGGAAAGCGGTTTGGCGAGCACGTCTGCCAACTCTTTCAGCACTCTTGGGTGTAGCCCATCCGGTCCCATAGACTTGTGTGCATCCAAGCGGCTTAGCAGGTCACTGATCTCTTCCTCTTTGATAGTGATGCTCGCATTCTGCTTCCCCTCCCTGTCTCCTAACTCATGGGGCTGGGTGTCCAGGGAACAGCTAGTTCCTCTGCTAAAGACCGACGCGAAGTAGGCATTGAGCACCTCAGCCTTTTCCTCATCCTTTGTGACTATGTTTCCCTCTGCATCCAATAAAGGAGAGAGATTTTCCCTATTCCTCCTTTTGTTGTTAATGAATTTGTAGAAACATTTTTTATTATCCTTAACAGCTGCAGCTAGGTTGAGCTCTAGCTCCGCTTTAGCTCTCCTTATTTGCTCCCTACATAGCTTTGCTACATCTTTAAAGTCTTCATGAGAGGCCTGCCCCCTCTTCCAAAGGTTGTAGACTCTCTTTTTGTTTTTGATTTTTTTTTGTCTTTGTTTTGTTTTTTAGATCAATTTTATACAGTTCAAGAAAAAGCAACTTTTTGAGTAACAGGAAAGATCTTCTGACAAGCAGTTTCACTGGGCATGGAAAATTTCCAAAGGCAAATGCAGGAAACTGTCTTGATTCTATTTTTTAAAGGATGCTATGAAAAATACTATAGAACAAATCTTAAGAAGTATTTCTTTCTAGCAAAGCTATCAGCTAGGAAATTTAGTGGCTTTATAATTAATATATATTAATAAATCAATGACTTCATCATAATGTTAGTTCTGCTTTTTTTGCAGTTTGTTTTGATATAGTGTGTATGAAAAGTCCTCATTACCTTTTGATTTTGTTTGTAGCTTAAATGCCAAACAAAGAAAAAAAAAAGCAAACCAATTCAACCAGGCTGGATAGAACTGAATCTACAAAGATATTATTAAGGATTTATTTATTTTTGTGACTGTTTATTACCCAAGTCAGACACGTCTATGTGGTAGGAAACCAGCAGTGGTCATCTCTAATCCACTGCCGATAAAATTACAGTACTTGTTATTGCAAAGGAGCCTGCCTGTATGTTCTTTCCCATGTTGTATGACAGTATTGATTTGGCGAGGGAACAAATGAAGTGCAGAGGCGGAACAAGTAGCTAAGGAGAGTGGTATATGACACTCCATCTCACCTACAAGCTTTGTATTTCCTTTTGCTTTGTGAATCAGTGTATGTCAGATTTTTTGGTTTTCATCTGGTATGCTTAATCTTACAGATGTCTATGAAAGTAATATATGCTTCAGAAGAATTCTCTGAGTCCTGAGTCCATACTACTTCAGTCAAATGCTATGGGAAAGTAATTTACTTGCTGCAACAAAACCTTTAATGGGTGCTACTGAAGTTTCTAGTTCAAAGCTTATGAAACTTTTGCATTTGCCTGAGGTAGGTCATTTTAATTAAAAACATTAAAGATTCAATATGTTGTACCAGCTTCTAAGGAGAAAGGGATCAACTTTTATTAATTGTTCTAATTTTTGTCCCCAATTTACTGAGTTGCAATGAGAAAAGGAAGATGTTCTTCTAGTTAGGTATCTAGCTACTTGGCTGTGTCTCAGAACACCTAGCTGTGTGCCCAAATGCCTACACAGGAACATACATTTAGCCAGTAGATGAGTTGAAGCTTTCTCAAAACCATTGAGAAATCTAAGTCTCTGATTCTTTGGGG
Source organism: Calidris pygmaea (assembly GCA_003697955.1). Lineage (NCBI taxonomy): Eukaryota > Metazoa > Chordata > Aves > Charadriiformes > Scolopacidae > Calidris > Calidris pygmaea. The sequence goes on from QJSC01012001.1 coordinate 88,366, forward strand.
ATATTTTGTGCTTCTCTGAGCCCGTTTGTGATTTGATCCTTACGTTTTTAGTTGCATTGTAATTGTAAGATATTCTGCTACATAATGTTCTGTAATGATGACTTCTTTGCCTTTTGTTTAGTTGGCCTAAATGGTGAACGCTAGCAATCACAAAGAAATAGCTGAGGCTGAATAAGGGCTTTCTCTGATGCTCATTAGATAAAGAACTATGTCCCAGACATACAGATGTTAACTAATAACTCTTGGTACATAAGAGAAGTGAGTGATTGCAATAATGTAATATTGTAATAATGGCATGTGTGCATTTTGTAAGATACCTGCCGAAGAATAATTTTCAGTAATACTTTTGTTAGAGAGCTTTTTTCTTTTGTGCCTGTGATTCATCCATTTCAGTACCTGAGTTGCTCAGAGAATGTGCATTATACTGTTCAGCTTCCCTGGGTTTCACATGTAGATTAAGATACCTTTCTGCCTCATCTTGTGTGATATAATGGTTTCCATTACATGTACTTATAAGTTTCTGATTTTAAAAGATGATATTTTTTGATGAGTTCCTTAAACACCTTTAGGTACAGACAGGTATGGGACATCTTGTTTTACTCTTTTCTATCTTTGGTCTTCTGAAAAAAAGCTGGGATGAAATCTTTTTTAAAATAAAACTAAAATGCAGATTAGGAATCTATTCTTACACTGTATTGTGCAGGTTTATACCTGAATGAAATATTAATGTATTCATTAAGGTACTCATAAGCATTGTTTAGTCTAAGGAGTAGAACTGTTATAACTTCCTGAAAACTATTTCAGTTACCAGCTATATAGTTTGTCTTATAAAAATACTGTGAAATACAGAGGGACACAGGAAATTAAATACATCCATGACTTTCACAGAAATGCGAGTGGATAAAAGAGGAACATTTTTTCCATTAATGAAAAATATATTAAGCATATATCAGATTTTACTCAGTACCTTGTAAGGAAAAATTACTGTGATTTTTTTTTTTTTTTCAGTTTAGTCAATCCCCTTCCAGTTCTTCCTAGTGTAGGCTTTCCTGCACACAGGCTTTCCAGATGCTGATAGCTGTCCTGTATGAGAGAAGGATTCCTTTCAAAGTTTTTCCAATTCTCTCTCTACTAGTGAACTTCACAGCTCTGTACTTTGATATTATATAGATAAAGTTCCTCTTGAGGAATAATAATTTTTCAACAGGGGAAGCTTCAACCAGTTAAAGAGGTTAAGAATCTTAATTTATGTCTTGTGAAATTTTAGATGTCACAGGAATTTCAGATTAATTTTTTTCTTTCATCTTTTGGGTAGAAAAGGTCAGAAGTTTCATGGCAAAATATATTTTGAGAAAACATTACTTTCTTATAAACATTCAATTTTAAAAAAGTTGAAAAAAGTTTTGAAATGTGTAAACCAGGTATTTCTGTTAGTAAAATGTATTTTTTTTGGCTTAAAATTACTTGTGTTTTAGATATATTCATATCTGATAAGAAATAGTAAAAATGTTCAAAAGTGTCAATGAGGCTTTTCTTTTTGCCTAAGCTCCATTAAAACATTTTTGGGAAGAAAGGGATTTTCATTTTGCCAAGATTTTTGGTTGATGACTTAGCTCAATGGGGGCTTGAATAAAAATCTCAAAGGTTTCTGAGTAGTGTATTGCTTCTTCCCACTACTTACGTTTCTCTTCTGATTTTCTCATACTCCTTGATTAAAATAACAGGTTTTCCCACCTTTAAAATTATTATTTTCTTAATGGCCCAAATGTATTTCTTTGAAAATAATAGTCCTGTGTTTCAGAAGCTCATCCTTTCCTTTCCAGAAAAGCTAACAATATTAATCTTAATGGATAATCTGAGCACTGGGTTTCAATGGGTATTTAATTGTTAAATCAATTTCTCTTGCTGTCTCTGAAAAGGTGTACTTTATTTTTATGAGGCTTTCGTGGCTATATGATAAGACAAATGGAAAAGACTCTGACATCCTTCAGACAAGAGTACTTTTCCAGTTCGTAGCATTAGATGAGTTGTTTCTCTTTGTTTCTTACTGTGGTGCTGATGTTTTTATTGCATGCAGTAGCTTTTTTTCTTTCTCTGAAACTGAATGTTCCAGTTTTATGATGGTCATTCAGGCAAGCCATTTTTTAGGCTTTCATACATATTTAAAGAAAACCTCTCACTAAGTCCCCTTTATATTTAGATACTTTTGCAGGGAGCAATTGTCTGGATAAGAATAAAGAATGAATGTTTCCTCGAATACACTTTCTGACAACGAATCTGAAACATGTTTCACAGAAATTAAAGCAACCAACTTTCCAGTCTTTACCAAAGTCATTGAGGTAATAGCTTGCTTTCTGTGCACTTACCTCATATTTGAAAAATATCTCCATGGGCAAAAAGCATAATGATCTGAAAAATTTTCCTTTTCATTTCTATTTCATAATGTGACAACTTATACCACTTTAAGGTCTAGGATGTGCAGTGTCGAACGTCTTTAGCAAGATGCTGAGATATTTTCCAGGCATTTCCCTTGACTTTCTCAGGAATCAGAGCTTCTCAGTACTTTGGAGAACAAAACTCTTCTGTAGTGTGAAATGACCTTCCTTGGTGTGAACTAAACGACTCAAATACAGAGAAAGAGAGTGTGATGGTTTAGACCCTTTGTTTCAGCTCTTGGCTACTCAGTTGAGGAGAGGCTAGTAGTTCCAAGTGTAACAGTGAGGATTTCTGTTTAAGTTCGACTGTAGTAAGTCCACATCACTCAACTCATTAAACTGCCTTCCCATGTCATCTGAGGTATCAGGGTACTTTGACAAGCTCTGTATCTTAATAATATCAATGGCATCCTGAACTCCAAACACTGTAGACCAATTGCAGAATATTTCTCATTAATAGCTTTTAGTGTAAGTACAAGAGCAGATCTCTTGCTTGTTAATACATTCAACTTTTTACATAATTTTGTCTATTTAAGTGATTTTGCTTATTACAAGTTCTTGCGTTTATGCAGCTAGGAAGCAGGGTCTGTGTTTATGAAATATTAGGACTGTGGCTATGTTGTTCACAGTCAAGATTGCCATGCATGATGCTAGCATTAGTATGTACTAAAGGATAAATATCAGATAGTTGTAGAACAAAAGTTACTTGAGAAAGATCATAAAACTTCTGTCAATAAGGTAAACAAGTGCATTAAAAGCTGGTAGTTCCAAGGGACTTAGGCAGGATGAAACAAAGACAAAATTGTTCTGGCAGAAACCAAAACCTGCTGCCTCTGTTGGCTGTGTTCTGTGTCCACAGGTAAGAATTGGATTCCACCCATAATGTGCATGGTGTTTTCAAAGTATCATGAGGTTTTGAGAACAGACTCTGGCTGTTACATTTCCGATAATTCTAAGATTTCTCTGAAACATCCACTGTTGCACATCAGCCAAAGCCTTTCCTCTTACATTCAATAAATCAAATAATTTGAATGCAGTCATGAAAATACCTAAACTTGCATTAATGACTGGATGCTAGCAGTGCTTTCTTGTTTCATCTCTTTCAAAAAAATCTTGTCATTTATAGCTATAAAATTTTAACAACTTCTAAATTTTTGTGTAAATGGGTGCCTTAGGAGGAAAACTAAGAAAAATAATGCTTTATGTTTTCTTCTTTCCACCCAAATGAATACAAGTGAAACTCTATAATGAAAATACCTGAGTGGATTTTACTCAGTTGTATCAGAGTGAACCCTGCGTAATTTAATTAACTTTGTTGCATGCGATTGAAAGGAAAACAGTATTTGGTCCCAGATACTTTGTCACAGATACGTGAATTCAATGTTAACGTTGCAAGGGGAAGAGAGGAATTATATTTTTCCACTTAGAGAATCAGGAGGCATTTTGAAAATCTTTTCTAATCAAGTTGACTAATATTATTAGCAAACCTATTTTCATCTGCCAGTCATTTCTTGTGTTACATTTTAATTGTAAGCTCATTGAAGCAGCAGATGTTTTTGTTTTCTGTTGTGTGAGGTATGCAGCACAGTGGGTCTTGCTCCATGGCAATAACTTTGGCAGTATTATGTTACTAATGGAAGAGAAATAAGTACAATGCTTATATATGATGATTATAAAATAATAATTATTTATGATATCATACTGCCATCTATGAGATGAGACATATCAATTCCCTATCACAGTTTTCAGTGTCATATTTACCCATTGTCTTCTGCAGGCACACAGTTTGATATGTTAAAAGAAGTATATCTGTTAGGCATTTTTGGTGTTCCTATTGGTCTTCCATATTGAAGGATACAGGCTTATTTGTACTTTAATAGTATAAGACCGTAGGTGACCTGGAGGGGGGATTAAATAAACAACACAAACCAGCTTTATTGGCATTTGTGGGAAAATAAGTTAAAAGAAATTATCTTTGGTCCTGATATACACCTTCTCCCCCCGCTCCACTCCCCGTCTGTTTCCAGTAAAAAGCTTTTCTGACATGTTCATTGAGGGAAATGCTGAGCTTTAAAAATGTACATTTAGTGATTTCTATAGCTTAGAGACTGTGCTTTCTCTTAGAGTAAGCAACATTAATACCGTCTTTTTTCTACCTTTTTCTATCCCTTTTCCCAGTTTTTCTTCCTCTTTTTGGACGGTCTTTGAAATAAAATGAATAATCAGATATTTCTTAGAGTCTTATTTAAAAGCTTTTAGATTAATCATTTAAGTGCACAATGCACTTTGGAAGAAACATAATACAGATACATAACTATAATCATCAGCTGTTGTTTGCTGCTTTGACTCTGTGGTACACAGCAATATTGTTTTCTTTTTTGCTGAGTACTAAAGCATCTTCTGCAATTCTCATCTTTAGGATTATGAACAAACCAAGTTATGCCCTTCCCATCTACAAAGTTTGAGAGAAGCTCTTCTCACAAAAGAGGAGGAAGAGCTGTAGACTAATGACTCTCAACTATAGTGGCTTGATGTATCACGCTCTTATGGAGGTCACAGTAATTCAGTAGGACCCCTTTCAGGTTGCTTTACAAATACACATAATAAGCAACTAGAGGAGCAAGATAGAAGAGGTAATTTACATAGGCAGACAGAAACATGAAACTGGTGATGCTAACACCATTTGTTGGAGAAAGTTAGGAAACTTCAGATATTTGCAAGGAATTGAACTTCATCAGTTTCTTACACTGCTGTAGTGTGATTTTGTGAAGCACTCAGCCAAGCTATGGAAGTAGAAGAGAGCAAAATATATTTTTGATTATTCATATCATGGTAAAGTCTGACCCTGTGCATTAATAACTTGTGATAACAACTTAATTACATTTGCTAATTTATTTTGTGTGCACAGTCCTGGGTATTTAAAAGCATCCAGCTGATGCTTAGCTGTTACAAGTGTCAGCTGCTCTCAGGATAGTTATGCTGCTTGTTTGGGGATTGGTTGGCTCATAACAGCTGATCCCAACATAGACAATAAAATTCTGTGCCTTCCCTTTCAGTCTGATTAAATATCCCCTGTGAAGACATAGCAGATGAAGCTTCCTGTTAGTTTGGGGAGAATCTATATTACATTAAAAAAAAAAAGAGAGAGAGAAAAGGCATTGTACAAACTGGGAGAATGGATTGAGAACTGGTAGCAGTACTACAGCTGAGAGCACCAGCCAGAGCAGTGTGATTGCTGGGTCTCTGCCAGGGAGACACAAGCAGCTCCAGCTGAGGTTAAGCTGTGGTGCAGACTCTGGCTCCTCACCTCATGATTTAGCATTCTTGCACTTCAGTGTGCAAGCTCCTCGTTCTGTGGCCTGAGCAGTATGTTAGAATTGCTACCTTTGGTGTTCCCCAGTGCTTTCCAAAATTTCAAATTCATGGCTGGCAGGCAAAAGGTAGCTTCTTATTCCAGCCTATTTTATTCCGATTTCCTCTACCCTCACCTTCAGGCAGGAGCTGAGGGCTCTGCAGAATTAACAGCACTGATATGTACTCTGCCTCCTCAGCAAAGTTAATTTAGTGTTTGACCTTAATTCCTAATAGCTCTGGCAGTCATTGAAAAGACAGAAATAATGTCAACAGTGTTTTGTCAAATAAAAAATAAAGGCCTGTCCTAATATATCCAGAAACACATGGTGGCCTGTGTAAGAGGAATTTAATTTTGTTTCTGTTTTCAATTACCCCAAAAGCTCCTGGGTATTTTGGTACATGACCTGCAAGTTCCTTTGTCGCCTCCTCAGAAGCCTCAAAAGAATTAAGGCCCTTCTGCAATTATTGGTTCCCAAGCCAAATTTATTCAGTAGAACAGGAACATGCATTTTGGGATGAAGATCATATTACATTGATTAGCAAAATGGCCTAGATCCTTTCAAGAAGCTGTACATCAAAATAGTACGATTAGCACACTTTCCTCTATCAACTTCTGACACATCCCCATGGGTTTCTGTTTAAATACTCAGCTGCCAGTGGAGGGGGGGATGATTATTAGCATTCAACTATTTGGTTGTCCCAACATGTCATTTCTGAACTCCTGTTGGGTATTTATTATATCACTTAAAAATTCTTGCAAGGATCTGAGCTCTGTGAATGGGTCCCAGAGCCACCACTGAGAGGCCAAGGTGCATTGGGAAATTGCATAGTTTTTTTCCATGGATGAAACTCATAGATTTTATTCAAGGTGTTTCTCCTTCCCTGGAACTTGTGTGTGTATGCATGCGTTATTTGTCCTATTTCAAAGAATTTCTGTGTAACACCCACCTTGGCATGTCACAGTGGCAGGCAAGGCAAATGGAATTGCTTGGTAGAAAGTGATTAGAACTAGAACCTATTGCTCCTGCACTGTTCATTCAGATCTCTAGGTCTACACTGAGAAAAGTTGTAGGGCTCTCTGTGTCAGAGCTTGCAGAGGCACAGTCATGCTGGGAAATTTTTCAGGTTGCATCTCGGCTCCCTCATGGCCTCAGGGTCAGGCTTATTCTGAGTTGAAACAAGGAGAGGTTGCCCAAAGATCTTGTTATAGCACAAAGATGGGAAGTGTGTGAAGGGTTTTGCCATTTCCTTTGGAACAGGCAGAGCCAAAGGGTTCTAAAATATAAATGTTAAATGTCAATGTAATAGTTTAATAGTAACATAATCTTGTGGACCGTAACTGCCCTTTCATTTGCTGGGTTTCGTGGTATTGTCATTCACAACTCAACCTTTCCATTCATGCCTAAGGGCATATCCTTAGAAAGTGAATCAATTGTAAGTTATTTTGGTATTTCCGCTGGCTCTTATATAGCCTCTAATCACCCTCTAGGGTGATTGATACTCTAGTGCTTATCATTTTTAGAATGCGTTTATACCAAGATTTTAAGAGGAAAACAATAAATAAGTGAGCATGTATAGCTAGGTTTTGTAGCAAATTGGTTAAATCCTCCTGAGCTGACATGTGACCTTTACGCCTTGTATAGAGCTGTAACAAGCAGACTACCATTTGATCCCACTGTTGTACTAGGTGACAAAGTGTCATCTGGGAGTGGGAGCTGGCTAGGTGTAAAATTTAGCTACACCTTTCCCTTGCATGCTGCTGTCTAGAGCATACTGGCACAACTTAATTGTATTAGCCTAGTAGGACAGGCAGCCTTGCTACAGACACCTAATTAAAATTAATTTCCTAATTAACCAGCTTGATACTTGGGAATATATGGCACTGGTACTTAGACTGTTTGAAAAAGAGGTATCTTCAAAGAAAAATAACAAATACAATAGAAGCTTTTTTGGGGGGGGAGCGCTGTTGGATTTGTTTGGTGATACTTTTCTATTTTCTTCAGTTGTTCAGGCTATTTTATTTTTTAAAAGTCTTTATTTAAAAATATTTCCTGTATGGTAAAATATTTCCAGACTGTTGTTTTTAAGTTGATTCAAAATTCTGTGTTTGATGTTTGTCACAGCTGATTTGCTGTACAATATAGGCATGGAAATATGCATCCGATATGATCCTTTAGACATATAATAATTTGTGCTGAAACCACAGAGCATCCTGTGGTTTGTGAATTCAATATTTGGATAGCAAACAATGCAGCTCATAAGAGCTAGGACAATTATTTCTTCAGATTTGCAAAAATACTAGTGGAACTCATTGGCAAATTCTGCTTATCACCCTAATTCACAGCTCTGCTAAATCTGGATTCTGAAGCTGGACAATTTTGTTAGCTATTTGGCATGTTCAAATAAGATTTTTTTCCAGAAAATTAATTTCTTTTCAGCTGTTTTCTTTTCCACAGATTCTTCCAAAGGTGAGATACAGTTCAACTAAAAAATAATTTCATTTGGTACTCTGTGATTAGTTTTTTATGTTGTTTATTTAAATATTATTGGAAAAGTGCCAACCTTTTCTACTGGAAGAGACAATTATTGATCTTGGATCATTGCATTTTAACTCATCTTTGGCTACTCTGAGTAACAGAGACATTCTTTTCCAAAGACAAAATGCATTATGGTGGTTTTCTACTCCATTATTTTTTAGTCTTTCAGGGCCAAAGAGTCAAACTTCACATACCTTAGCTATTTCATAAAATTTTATAGTTTCTGTACAAGGTATAGAAGGTGCTAGCACACTTAGTCCAAGATATTGCAGAATAGATCAGAATAGCTGCAAAACTAAACTTGCAAATTGTGTCTATTAATACCACTTACCTGAATAGTTGTTTTTGAACTTGTATTTATGGTCCCCGTTGGGGATACTACTCTTTCTTCTTTGGGAGGTAAAGATTTAGGTCTCTTCCTCGGACAATGTTATCCAGCTGTAAATGCCGCTGCATTTTGTAGCCAAATTGATTATGGGTATTGCCACCAGTTATCCATTTTTAGATGCAGTTTGATGAACTGCCGTGATGACTGAGAAGTCAAATGCACAATGTCCTCTTATTCTGATGGTCTGTAGTTTCTTTGGTGAAAGCTTTATCCGTCTTTCTGTGATGCCTGATTAGAGCTTGTAAGAAAGTGCTAAGAAGATGTTTGACCAGTGGCACCAGGCTGTTTTGAGGGCTGATCTCTTTTGTGATGGAGGGAACATCTACAGTCTCCTGCAGCCAGCCAGCATTGCCAGAAGGCAGTGTGCTCTGATCACACTATATGAGAGAGTGACACACAGCAAGCTGGGCTAAATTTTCTGCTAAATGGAGGCTACCTCAAAGAAGAGTCCCCTCATTGCCTCTTGTGTTTTACCTGCGGAGCAGAGCATAAGGGAGGGATTAGGAGCCAGGTTCTTAGTTTTATATAGGGAAACTCTTGAGAAATCACAGGATCTGGTGGGGAAAAAAGGAGGCTTATAAATATCTGCTGTGAGGAGAAATACGTCTGTTTTTTGTGATACAAGTTCACAGTAATTAGATATAACTCTCCCTAAAGCTTTCTCTGATTATTCAAGTTATGTGGAAAAGATGCTGTTTAGCTGTGCTTGAGAAGGGGTGTTTGAGAGTTTCACTTGCTCATTTGGCTTGCCACGTTCACCTGGAGACCAGACTGCTGTGGTGCTTTTTGGGCTCAGCGTGACCTTCTTGGGCTCAGGATGACTGACCTGAACACAGTGAAAGAGGAAACCTTTCACTGAAGCAGAAGTCTGGGAGAAAACATTTTGTTAGAGACATGTTTGCTACAACAGTACTAGGGAGAAATGTTGGATTCTTTTGAGAGCATGTCAGACGGTTACACTGATTTTTTCCTTAGTATACAGCAGGTGTAAATGTGGAGGGAACTACACATACTATAAGGGTACAGTGTGTGATTCTGGATACTAGAATTGGTATAGCCTTGGCAGCATGGGCAAATTTACCCATGGTAATTTAGTAGTTTGGTAATTTCAAGGTAAATTTTAGCCCTCACAGAGCTCTGTTAACATGTCTGCATCGCTTTTTGTACCTAAGCTTTTCTGCTGCTAGCTCCAAAGTGTCTTTACATCCTATTAGTTCTAGGGGGATTACAAATCTAACAAGCTATGAAAAGTAGTTTTGGACCCAGGGACAAACTGTTTGGCTTGCTGTCTCCTCTGACAGTACTGGTCCTGCTGTCCCATATATATCAGCTGGTTAGGTGGCAGCAATGGCATTGGTTAGTAGCCCTAAGGGTGCTGGGGTGTAGGGCTCAGGGAGAGAAGTGAAGATCACTTCCTATCTGCCTTGTTGAAGTCACCAATCCCCAGGAGAACTGCTGCCAGTGGGTAGCCTCACCTGGCCCGTCAATTCTTGGTGATAGGCTTGCCTAAAAGGTTTTCATGTTATGGACTTGAACAAAATGAGCGAACACTGTGAACATTTTAAAATATACTTCTGAACACAAAGCTTCCTTTCTGTAGTGTAAGGCCCTATTGCGTAGAGCTTCAGGCCAAGGAAAAGCAGTACCTTTGATCTTGGAGGTGTTGCTGGCTGCCTTAAGGTTTTAAGTTAATGTCTAAAAGGCAGGTTTCAGTATTGCAGACAGGAAAGAGCTGCTGGCTGGGCTGCTCTGTGAAGTCCTTTGGTGCTGGAAGCTTTCCTTGTCCTCGACTTGTCAGACCTCATCTGGCAGAACCTCTGACAGCCTGGAGATGCTCTTCGAGAAGTTTTTCCTTGCATTCAAGAAGAAGCTTGCCTGAAGTTTTTGTGTGTATAGTATCTACAGATGCAATCTGTTGTTACTCTCATTTGCATATGAATTTGTGAGCAATGTTAGAGAAGAGCTGCTGAGTATTTCAAGTGTTAACAGATTTGTAGCACTAGTGAATGCCTATTGATGAAATGATTACGTTTTTTAATAATCTAAAGCATGTAAATCCAAGCAGGCTGAGCAACATGAATTTTCAAAGTGAGTGTGCTTTGAAAATACAATTCATGTGGCTGATGCTGTTTTGTGGCATCACAAATATTGCACTGAAAAAACTACTGTTGGGAAACTTGGAGACCGTGGTTCCAGAGGCCACGTTACAGAGTATCATAACAGGCAAGTTTGGTATTTATAAACGTAACCATTTGCTTTGGGAAATCTGATTCCAGTTGTAATCCAATATGCATGTTTCAGTCTTATAGATGGGAGAGAGGCAGTAACAGTATAACATGTGATATATGAACCCATCTGAAACAATTTGAATTTAAATAGCCACGGCAACTGCTCATGGACTGATAAAGATTATCATTGACTGCACTCAACAAATCATTTTGAATTATGAACACAGAACTACTTGAATCTGTTCATGAACAGGGAGACTTAAGTTGAACTGAATGCATTATTTAATGCAAGGAATTCACACAGCATTTGTAAAGTGGTGTATCCTAAGCCATTATCTCCTGCATCTTTTGTAGCAGTATGTGGAAGTATTCATTAACAAACAGCACATATTAACTGGGACTTTAAATTTAAAGCTCATGTTGAACAAGAGGTAGTACAGCAGATTTAAATTTCTACCTGATCTGGGACAACTTCAAAAGTCTTAAAATAAATGCAACAGGAACAAGCGTTTCTATAAGCTCTGCAGTTCCTGGAGAGAACAGCCTGAAAGGCTTTGAAATTTATGTCAGTGGAATAGGAGGTTCTTGTTTACTGCTCTGAAAGAAATTCACCACTATTAAAGGAGAAACATCCACATCCAAAACACTGGAATGTTTTTATCTAGATTTAAAAAAAAGAGAGGCAACTTCTAAAACTTGTGTTTTGCTCTCCTTTTCTATACTAGTTCCTTTTGTATGTTATTTTTGAAAATGTATATTAGTATTGGTCAATGACCTTCCTCAATGGACACATTTAGTTACCAGACATAAACGTACTGCAAATAGTTCATTCCATGCATTTCCGCCATTGCCTCCCAACACTGACATTAAGACTGAAGTGGACTGGAAGGGAGCCTGCCAAGGGATCCCTGCTGAATAGCTACAGGCTGCAATTTACTGGACACATCTTGTATGAGTACCCAGGCTTACTTGGAATTCATTTTTCCTCTCACCATCATGCTTTTCTATGGAAGATTTGAGACAAAGGAATGACAAATCTGTATGTGAAATTAATTTTGAAGATCTGTGTTTAAAGATGGTCATATTTAGCTTTTTTCACTTTGGCTTTTTTTTGGGGTTTAATTCTTTTTGTATAAGTTTAGCCTAAGTCAAGGGAATGACAGGGAAAACTGATGCTAAAAAATACTGTCTCTGGAGATGTGAAAGTTAAACCTGTCCTATACCAAGGGAACCTCACTGCAAAATGGCAGTTCAGGAAGCAATGACGTCTTTTAATTTGGTAAACATTTTAGAGGCGGACTCCAGTAGGAGCCTGGGCTGAAGTAGTAGGAACTCTTATATATGAGAAGAATTCATGTTTCAGAAGACTTTGAAGATCAGAAGATCTCTTCTGATGCTGTTGAATTGTGGCTGTTTTAGAGTATTTTTATGCCCCTCTCAGTAGGAAGCTCTTTATCTGTCTGTTTTCCTTAGCTCACCTCTCAGCAAAAGTAAAGAATGTGGGTTGAAGGTTGCAGCTCAGAGGCGAGACTGTTGCAGTGCTGCACCAGCGATCACACAGAAGCGTGTGCACTGCGTGCAGGCTACTGCTTTGAGCGATGTTAGTGGCACAAACTGAGCGTGACATGATTTCCTCTGCCTTCAGTGAGGGGTGTCAGGAGGCCTACAATGAATTTTATAGTGACCAGGACACTTACTGAAAATGTTTGTTAAGAAATAGTAATTCAGATGCAATCTGCTGTCAGTCACAGCTTTTGCCATGCTACTTGTTTAACTGTGTAACCATTCATGTTTCTTGAGGTTGAGACAAAGAGATGGATTTGGACCACGTATCGTTGATCAACATCAAAACATGTAATGTTTTGTTAAAGCAATGCTGTAACTAAAAGCACGGATTTAGAATCATAGAACAGTTTGAGTTAGAAGGGACCTTTAAATGTCACCTGGTCCAACTCCCCTGCAATGAGCAGGGACATCTTCAAGTGGATTGTATTGCTCAGAGCCCCATCCAACCTGACCTTGAACGTTCCCAGGGACGAGGCATCTACCGCATCTGTGGGCAATCTGTGCCAGTGTTTCACCACCCTCATTGTAAAAAATGTCTTCCTTATATCTAGCTGAATCTGCCCTCTTTCAGTTTAAAACCATTACACCTTGTCCTATTGCTACAGGTGCTGCTAAAAAGTTTGCCCGCATCTTTCCTTTAGGCCCCCTTTAAGTACTGGAGGGCCACAATAAGGTCTCTCCTGTAGCCTTCTCTTCTCCAGGCTGAACAACCTCAACTCTCTCAGCCTGTCCTCACAGGAGAGGTGTTCCAGCTGCCTGATCATTTTTGTGACCTTCATCTGGATTTGCTCCAAGAGGTCCATGTCTTTCCTGTGCTGAGGGCTCCAGAGGTGGACACGACTGTGGTGGGCTCTCACCAGGGAAGTAGAGAGGCAGAATCATCTCTCTTGACCTGCTGGCCACATGTCTTTTGAGGCAGGCCAGAATATGGTTGACCATATCCAGATTTTCATCCACCAGTACCACCAAGTCCTTCTTGTCAGGGCTGCTCTCAATTCCTTCATCCCCCAGCCTGTATTGGTACTGGGGGTTGCTTCAACCCAAGTGCAGGACCTTGCGCTTGGCCTCGTTGAACCTCATGAGGTTCACATGGGCCCACTTCTTGAGCTTGTCCAGGTCCTTCTGGATGCCATCTTGTCCCTTGAGTGTGTCAACTGCTCCACTCAGCTTGGTATCATCTGCAAGCTTGCTAAGGATGCACTCAGTCCCACTCTCTATGTCTGTTTCTTCATTTGTTTTACAGCAATATCTGCTAACTTCAGAGGAGAACTACAGGAATGTTGAGGATGTTTTTCACAGCCCTACACCACCAAAACACAGTGAGATTATCAATGGATAATTGACTAAAATACTTAGTAAAGTGAAATTGTTTCACTAATTAAAGACACAGTTGTGAGGAAGCCACCATTGCTTCCTCAATATTTGCCAACCAAGGATCATAAAACTTATGTCAGGATGATATTTTGCACATTTGTGATGCTCTATTTTTATATACGGTTTTTTAAGATTTGTGCATTTAGAGACCATAAATTAATCTCACTATAACCATGTTGTTCAAGCTTACATTTGTGTATTGGTTTATCAACTGATTTTGTAATAGCCATAGTTAGAAAAGACAGTTTATTTAACAATTATACATTTTCTGTATGTATGTTCCTCAAAAGTTGTACATGAGCAGACAGAGGACTTTAGAGCATGTGTTTGTAACATGTCACCATCAGCTTAATATGCTTAGGTTCATTTTTTTTTTTTGTGTACAGCTATCCTGAATCTTCTCAGCGGAGTTATTAAACACCTGTGCAGATTTTAAATTATTAAAACAGAGCATTTCAGGGTAAAAAAAAAAAATAATTTATATGCATTTCATGACGCTTGCTGGATTAGTGTACACTTTTTTTTTAAAAGGAAAAGGGAGTGTACAATTGTGGCATGATGGAAAACAGAGCTGCTTTTTTCAGAAATGCAGGTCATTGAAAAGTGTGAACTGTCCTTTAAAAGGAAAGCCGTTAATGAACAGAGATTTTTGCTTCAGTGGATTTAAAATCAGGCCTTGGATAGGAAAAGTGTGAGTCTGGAATTGTGATACATTTTTATCAGAGTACAATAGTCTATGACCAGCTTCTTCAGTTATTCTGTCCATGAGGGTTTAACGTTAAATACCAAATTTACTTATTTGAGGATATTTGACCTTATGCAGGATTTTGATGTAGCAGAGTGATACAGCAATGCTCTGAAATCACAATACAAATACAAATTACATTTAGCAGAATATAGCAATTGATGATACAGATGAATCACAATACAAACATGATTCTCATTAGTAGTCTTTTTTGATATGCTCACTGCCACAATATCGGGCACCCCCAGTTGCTCAGAAAGAATGTGGACTAAAGCCAGCTCAAGACTTTCTCTCTTCAATCTTCTCTTTCTTAATTGCCCAGCTTTGGTTTGTGTTGGATTGAGCCATTTATACACTCTCCTGTGCTGGTCTGACACCTGGCATTCACACTCTTCTGCTGAAGTATTGATTAACTGGGAACAAACATTCACAACTACCAGTTGCTCCACACAACAGATATAGCCATTTATCTAAACCAAAGGCTCTCTGGTTTTTTGTGGGTTTTTTTTGTTTTCGTTTTTGTTTTTTTTTTAAAATTAAGTTCAGCTTTATTTGCAGCAGTGATGGTCAGTGGATTTTGACTGAATTGGGTGGGAAAGTGTCTGTGTAATAATCCCTAATACTTTCAGATGCAGGCAGAGAAGTATCTTTACATGCAGCTAGCTATGGAAAATTTGGGAAAATAACAATTTATTTTTTTTTCTCTGGTGAAGTTGTTTCATAGTGAAACATGTTATTGTATTTTCTGCAGAGAAGAGTTTAATTGCCACAGTGATAATTTTCTTATATGTGATTCTCCAGTTTAAAATCTTTTGATATTTCTAAAGTCAATGGTAAAGCAGTTCGGATCACTGGAGGAAGATCTTACCCTTAGCACTAAGATACAAAGCTACAGGATGTTCATCTAAGCAATACATCCTCCTGGAAGTACACATTCCATTGGAGTTCACTAATATAGAAGCTAGCAGAGTTTGACTTAGTCTCTTAGAGATTTTCTCCTTTTAAAAAATACATTTTTCACATATTTTGAAAAATTGTACTGTTGCAGACAGAGCTGAACTTCATTCACATGAACTTCCTTTTGTCTCTTTGCCTGGGAGTGGGGCTAAATTGTAAAATAATTGAATAGACTTGGGGCTTATTAAGTCTTCATTATAAAGAATTTTTTAAACCAGATCTTGCGTAATTTTGTTATTGTAGAATTAATACACTCGTAATAGAAAACATTGTACATTTCAGCTTCAGTAAGTAAAGGCACATATTATATTTCAGTAAGTGAAACATAAATGCCACGGGTCAGATACTGCTGAAAATGTTTTTTATGCTGTTGGCTTTTTAGATAACAACAAACGTTACCTTGTATAAGATGCGACTGTGCTTTCAGGTTGACGCATACATATGTCTTCAAGTTCCTCTTTCTCTCCAAAGCAGAAAAGTGACACCTAAAAGTCTCGCAATATTTATAGCTAGGATTCGTCAGCGGAATTATGTTTCCTTTCTGTGGTATGAATATCTAGTCCCAGAGTAGGAGAGCATTGTCCAGTGCTGCCATTCTAGCAGTTGTCACCATGAAATGCTTAGGAATAATCATCTACTGATGTGTGCAGTGAACTCACGAGACTTGAGGCTGTAGAGACGGTCTTGGAATTCCTCCGTGAACAGCCGTTGAAACTTGTGTCCCTCGGAGCTGCTCTTTTCTTACGGCTGGCATGGGTGTTGTCTCCCTCATTAGCGTCAAATACCACTGTCATGCTGGACTCCATTCTGGATACAGCGAATAAGCTGCTTTGCCGGGTGGGACGAAACCTGGCTACCTTGAGCTCTAGCTCATCATAGCTGGACACCTCAATGAAGGGGCACCATCGGAAAGCTCGCTTGAAGCCAGCTCGGAACCTGGAAGGAAAGATGCTTGGTGAAAGCCTGGGCTTGTGAGAGCCAGCCACAGGCCTCCATCTGAAACATATACTGTGTTGACAAGACACTGAGCTGGTTAATTGTCTTGACCTTAATCCTCTTTGTGGTGAAGTCAGTGGGAGTTTGCTTGACTAAAATCTGAGTAGGGTAAAAAAGATAGTGGTAAGAGCTCATTTCTGTTTCTAATTGTCTATATAGTTTCCCTGCATTTTAACATTGGTGTTTTCCTGATACCCAATTTCCTTTGCCTGTGCTGGTAAACAAACACCAGCTTTCATACCATTGTCTTCACAGAAATTATTTTGATTTGACATATGATTAAATCTGTACCTATATTTTTGTCTTCTCTCAGCAAAAAAATTTGTAAAATTCTTTTCTCTAAAATACTATGTTTTCCTCTCTAACAGAGTTGCTTAAATGGGAATGATGTAATGACTAATAACTGTTCATATAAAATATTTGGAAAATAATTTGTAATAACTAAAAAAGATCCGAGAAGGTTGAAAACTGAACGTGAACAATATACGGACAGGAATTTTGAGGCTCTAGTGCATTAGTGCTTGCAATATTCATACAGTGTTATTTTATTTCAATTCAGAGACCAAGACTTACTGTAAAGACCGTTGTTACTTTCTGTGTGTATGCATTTCCAGAATAGAAGCTAAATATATTAGAAAAACAATTCACTGTATTTTTTCTGTAACCTGAAAAAAGAACACCTTTTCACATAGACCCAAATCTTGTCAGACTTTTTCACTTGTCTTGCTTCTCTTTTTTTTTTTTTTTCTTGCTTTGTTTCAGCAATCATCTGTGTTGTTTATTGGGTCTGTAAGCTTTTTGGAGCAATGGTTCAGCTACCACAGTGATGACTAAGGATAAAAATTTAGATTAAGTTTTCAGTGAAAGTTGACTATCTCACAGAAATAACTTTCCTCCTCATTTTTTAAAGTTTCCTACAAAGCTGCCACAAGAGAAACGAGCAGGTAGCTTGCTATTAAGCATTCCTGCATTTAGATGCAGTCCACATTATGAAAAAATATTGAAAGAACCTCTGATAGAAATGGATTTGGCGGAGGAAGCTGCAAACTCTAATTTTTAGACTGTTTTGCTTTTTGTCTCGCCTTCTATTCTCTTTCTCATTCATGCGTTATATAAATACGTAAGTAATATCCTAATTAGCCTGGAAGATGAGGCTGAGTATAGGTGGTGTAACTGTCGGATACTAGATCCAGCAGAGGTAATAATACTGCATGAATTGATTTGAGTCCCAGCAACACATGTATTTTGCTAGTGCATGGAAAGGAAGCAGACGTTCCGGCGTCTTGATTTCAATATGGAACTTAATTATAAGAAAACTTTCACTAGCATTCTTGCATTAAATTCTGAGCAAGGTGACCTTTAGTGTGTCTCAAAATTATGAACTTTTTGTTGATTTGTATCCTTTAATGCAGACATTTGATTGTATGAGTGTCAACATAAGCCACATTAGAGATACTAATTTTTTATGAATAATATTTTCTGTAACTCTGCCATAAAATGTTTTTGAAGAAAATGGCAATATTTTAGAGGTTTTATAGTAGTAATTGGCACAATAAGATGCCTACTTCTTTCTTACCTTTCATTTTGCAGACACTCGATACCCAGTGAAATCTGGTTTCTCTTGAAATTAATGGGAAATTTGCCATTTTGGTTAGGTTTTTGTTTTGGCATACTGAAACTTTACCTTTTCTTTAAACAGTTGAAAATGATCAAAAGGAGCAGAACACTGTATGAAATCAGGCATTTTAGATTTACATTTTAGAACACTATGAATTTTAAGAATCATACGCTGTCCTCATCAAAGAGGCAGACTCCAGTGTTTTTACACCAATAAAAACTTGCAGGATTTCTTCACTTCATTTTCAATTAGAGTTCTTTTGACAGGTATTACATGATCTTTAGTGAGGTTTTATAAATATTTAGCAAAATTGTTATAAAGCTTATCAGCACTTAAACATGACATTGTCTGCTTGTTCAAAAGAGATTTCGAATAATATTTAAGATACTTATTCAATACTGATGCATACTGACTGGGTTTTTTTGTGAACTAATTCATTGTTCTTGGTGGATTTTATCCAGTAATACTAGAAGAAATACTGAAAGATAAGATGGCCAGGATGATGTTTGTTTAGATCCTGGTCCTACAAGCTGAAATGAAAAACATGAGTTCATTCTGGAATCTAGTAGTCTCAAACTGCCCAATAACTGTAAAATCTCACCAAACTCAACAAGTGCAGTGTCTTTGAAATTCAGAGCATAATGTGTTGCTATCAAACAGTACTGTAATTTAGTATTGACTAGTGAGAATATAAATATTTGTTTTATTAGCCTGTTACAGCCCTCAGAGCTCAGTAGAAATCTAATGGTGAGGTATAAAATACACAGTAAATCACATTTTATATTATATCCTTCCAGCACTGAAAAACAAATTTGTGACTACAATTAGTTACTGAACATACAGATTGCACTGTATATAACTAATTATTGTCTTTATATCTTTATTTTAATGTTTTGCAAGCTAAAAATATTAAACTGTCATAGATTTTAAGTTTTGCATATGGAAATGGGAATGGTTGGTTTCTGAATACCAAATTTTGCTCTGAAATTTTAAGTGGATGAAAGTATTTACTAAAAGTGTGCATTTGTTTTTTTGGGATTCAAGTCCAAACCTAAAGGAAGGGGTTGTTTTGTTTTGTTTTCTTTCCCACTAACTGAAAACTATTCAAGTGAAAATTCTTTGTCTTTTATCCCATTTAAACCATTTATATTCTCATTGAAGTTATGCATACCAACTGTTCCATAATCAGCTCTTACCTCTTATTAAGACAAACCAGCTCTTACCTCTTATTAAGACAGCAGTAGATAATGGGATTGTACATGGTAGAGCTCATGGCAAGCCAAAAGCTGGCCAAATAGATTTGCTGAATGTATTTCCACCGATTTAATTGTTGATAGATCCCAGTAACTATGAAGTAAATGTGGTAAGGCAGCCAGCAGATGGCAAATGTCAGCACAACCACAATCATCATTTTTACCACCTGAAAGGAGGAAGTGATAATGCTGTTTTATAATATGCATCAGCCTTTTTTTTTAAATTTGGAATAGCATTTCAACATCCATTAATAATTTTCTTGCATTTGATTATTAAAGTCAGTCAAAACAAAGATGAATATGCTTTTATATAACTTTCCTTTTAACCTAACTTTCCTAAAATTCTGGGGTTTGAAACTATTTATGTAGGCTGGAAATCCTCCTTTTCATAAGGAAAATAACATGAAAATCTTCTCTAACTTTAATTGTGTCTATTCTTCCAAGTAATATATTTGCTTACTTATATTTGGCTATCTAAAATATTACTTTTTTCTGTACACATGATCATGGAATGAAGTTATGTAATGTTTTATTTGGACACCTCATTTTGGCGTTTAGTGACCCAGGTGTCTGTTGTGGTCGCCAGTATATTCCTTGTCTCCAATTATTAGATGTGATTTGAATAAACACCAGGTTGTAGGAAATGAGAAACTGCAGTATCCTGTTTAATTTCAGAGGCTAACAATTTCCTTGGCTGGTGATCATAATTTGTCGTTTTCTGCAGGCATCGTGACATCTGTTACCTACCATAGTTTCCATTAAGCACAAATGAAGAGGAGCTCTGTTTTGTGCTTGAAACACAAGAAGAAAGATGGTGAGTCATGTAACGTTTTCACTCCTGTCTTTCCCTCTTCAGCTATACGAACTACTAGCCCAGCTATCATTTTCAACACAGTATGTCACATGTTTACACAACAGATTTTCTATTTGTAGGCAAAATGAAACCAGACATGTTATATCTGTGCTGGGAGGTCACTTGTTCATTTGTACTGTGAATAGTGAGGAATAATACAGGATGCTATCAGCCCTACCTTTCATTTCTCTGTACAAGGTGCTGTTTCCTACTGTTTATAGTTTTGCCAGAGGGGGATGGAGTGAGGGGGGTGGGGTGTTAAGAAAGCAAAAATTTCCTCTATCTATCCTCTAGTCTTTGGTTGGTATTGTTATAAAATTTCAGCTAAAGTCATTAAATAATTTTACATATAAATGTCATGGTGCTGTCCTTAACTCATATTGCATTTTCCTGTGTGAAACATAAAGCAATTTTTAATTTAATATCTGGTACCAGCTTACAAGCTTTCCTGGGACTAGCACAAGATTTTGCTTATGAGAATACTTATTTCTGATACGTATATCAATCATCGGTTAAAGTGACATCTGTCCACGCTTACAACAGCACTTTTAATAGTTGGTTCTTCTAAAGCACTTTTCATCAGTTAACTGCAAATTATTGCAGAAGGGATATCAGGGTTGAGTACTGAAACAGTAGAGCTTTCCAGCAATAAATGTAGTTTAATCTAGTTGAACACTGTGTTGCTCGTGTCCCAGAGCTGCTAGTAAATCACACTAAGAGTGCATGTTGCCGGTTTGGCCTACTAAATTGTGTTAACATTTTCAAAAAAAGTTGTTTGTCTTTTTTCTAACATCCAAATTCTTATTGGCCAGTTTTCTGTATTATATTGAAGGGCAAGGCAAGCAGTGCTTCAAGAGACTACTTAAAGGCCTCCTAAAGCTAATAAATCTTCACAGACTGTACAAATAATAATGTCTTGATTTCAACTGCTGCACTCAAAAATTGATGCAAAATGAATTAAGTTTAGATTTAACCTAAATAGAGTATTTCGGATTTTCTTCAGGGAAACAGAAATACTAAAATAACTAGTATGACCCAAATAAAATCCACAACTAAAATTTTTTTTTGCACATTCACATTTTCAGGCAATCCAATTCTTATTTTAAATGTTTTAACGTTTGGGGATATTTTTTAGTTTTGAAATGAAAAATGACCCCCATAAAAATTACATATTTTCCTGCAAGGTTACTGTTTTTTTTTTTAACAAAGCACTCATCTTTAAAAACAGTTAAATCAATGTAAATTTTTTTTGCTGCTGTTTCTGTCTGGAAATCTGTGATTAGATATTAAGTCATCATCATACTGAAAGAAGAAATTTCTGAAGCAAATAGTCAGACTAGACAACAAACAAAAGATGATTTTAGATGGAAATTGGTGTTTGATTTAATTTGTGAAGTAACAAGTCACTGGAATGACAGTCAGTGAAGCACACTGTGTTCTTAATCATACAGGTTTTCATCTGTTTTTCACAAATAACAAAAAAATACCTAGAAATCTTAAGTATCATTTTTCTGTCAAATAAGGATGTATCAGTCTGAGTTTCACTGAAGTGAATGGCAATATACTGATATATGTGTGTTTAGGGACAGGCAATTGCAGTTTCCTTATTAATGTATAATGTGTTTTTTTCCTGGACCAAAAAAATGCTATTTTTTCCAGCAAAAAGGGCTGTTTAAGAAAAGTCAAGATTAATTCGTAATTCTTTTGAGTATTTATGTAGTGCAATGCACTCATCAACATATTACGTAAGGAGAAGATAAGTGAGATGTTGCAAATCTGCATGGCATAAAATTGTTTGAAACATAGGGCAATTGCAGTTGAATTTGAAGTCAACCACAAAAGTTCTGACATGAATCAAAAAGCACTATTCTGTCCTTGTTTCATCAGCTAAGAATGAGTATGTGTTGGCAGAAATGGAGGAAAAGAAGAATAAGACAATGCTGAAAAGGAGAAAGATTATTCCCAATTTCCTTTCCTCTTTCAGATACAGGCACGCACTGTGTGCAAGGCCGTACCTTACAGTTTATGGCTGCGGTTTCTTCTCCACCCCCTTGGTCTTTCCAGTGTTAAGTTTCATTTCTTGATGATATCAATATCTATGAACAGAAACTGCCTTCAAGGGCTATAAACCCAGGACATCTTGATTTTACTGGTATAAATCCTGATGAATGAGTGCGTGCCACTAAACTGTTAAGCTGAATTTGGGCACAAGGAAAGTAAGTAAAACAGACCAAGTACAAATTTGCCACAAAAGCCTGATTGTCTTTTCCCAGTACACTATGATGTTTCACCAAAATATCTCCAATGACACTTTGCAGGTTCAACTTCAGAGTATAAAAAAGAGCCTCAATGGGTTTTGGGTTCTTTTGGTGTACTTAGACTTGTGGCTCTGACATACAGAGCTCCTTTATTTCCTTTGCTTTTAATATGCCTGTTCTGCTTTATGTTTTTTTTGAGATATTACCATTTTGCAATTACTTTCTCTTCTACTCTATGTTGCATAGAATTCATTAATAAGGGTTTGCTTTTGTGCATTAGGAAACATTTCTAAAGCAACCAAACCAGAAAATTACTGAATTCAGTTGTGCTTAATATCTATCTCTGTTCGTACCACCATTTCACCGCAGAGATTTCCAGAATGTGTGACTGCAGTGAACATCACCAACCTGTGCCCCAGTGGCACTGTTTTTAACTGGTGTTCTGGTCAGTCTCCCTTGGAGTATGGAGGGCAGCAAAGGGGTCTTTTTCTGTTCCAGGACTTTTGTTAAAATGAGTTGTACCGAGTTTCTCAATTGTGCAACCTTTAGGCAAGTCTTGAAGCTAGATTTGGAATATGATGGAAAATCAAAGTGGTTTATATTTTGATTTTCATCAACATGGTCTGCTGATATTGTTGTGCTTCTGCCTATGTCTAAGAAAAACTATGTTTATAAAAGTAAATTTATGTGCTTTGATTCTTGCCCCTTTCTTTAAATCCATCATCTCTGAGTAAGAAGCAGCCTTTCATTAATGAAAGACATATAATGAGAAAAAATGTATTTGAAAGAACAAAACAGACAGAAGTTCATTTGAATTAGAGTTGGCAGGTCTGCCTTTGTTGTGAAACATTTGAAGCAGTAAAAGTGAAAAGGAGCTAACAGACTCTGCTACACTTGGAAAGAACAGCAAATGCATTTTTTTTTTCCTCCTGTTTTTATTTTGCATGAAAAATAGCTAGAAAAATGAGTCTGGTTTAGATGTAGCGTTGAGAACAGCTCTTGAAAGATTAGGAATGAAATATACCTTTCTGAGAGACTCGGTTGCTGCTAGGGGCTTATAGCAATTCATATTGCAAGACATTGATTTGCCATCAATATATAAGACTTAGTCCACTGAATCATTTCCTTTTCAATCTGCTCTGCAGCTCCTTATTGTCATTCTAAGTCATCTTTGATATTGCTGCTTTTACAAGGTCAGGAATTTGGATTCTGATTTCATTTGCACTGATATCACAGACTATAACTTCTTTTGTTTCAGAACTTTTGCTCATACGTGTTATGCAGGTGTAAATAAGAAGCAGAGCAAATACTGTAAGAACACATACAGTGTAAGAATGTCTTCTTCATTTACCCACTCATGGATGTTATTTGTCCATCAATACAGCTTAAATGCAGTTCAGAGATAATCTCTGAGGGTCATAATGTGTTTCTCTTTCTGCTCTGTGCTCTTTGGGAAGAATTAAATTATCAAACTAACATTGCACAAAATATTTCTCTCAACATGTTAGGATGCTGTCAGTAAATCCAATTCCCAATCCTGGAGACATATGTGACACTTGAGCTCTAAGCACCAGAGAGAAGGGAACACCATTATGTCTTTTGCTTCTCCACAACACTTAGTGGGAGTAAAGTATCTGTCTTCTGCAAGAAAATTAGGATTCAAGGATAACACTACTGGTATTAGCACAGAGATAGGACTGATTTCTGACATACCAAATGCTGTGGGTTTTCATATGATTTTGACAAGATAAGGGATTTTCTATGCTCTTTTAGCCCATAGAAAGGGTTGATCCTCAAGAGGTGAATGAGATGCATGTTTTGAAAAGAAAGAATCAGAGAGCTTGGAGGTCTTTCAGTCAGGTAAGGTACTTGTCAATTCCAGTGCTCACTAAATCATTTCATTCTTCTGACTTACACTTTCCATCCATTTTTTTTCTCAGTTGCTTGAAATAAATAAATTACTTTTCATTTTAGTTTGCATAACCCCTTGCTGCAGACAGAATTCTCAATCACTTTGTTGTTCAAGCTGTAAAGTTGAAAAAGATACTCTGTTCTAGTATGAAGTAGCTTTGAATCAGATTGCTGTCTTATAAATGCTAAAATGTGGGGTTCCCCCCAAGACAAATCAATTCTGACATGTTTCATGAATGGTCTAGGCACTGCATTTTTAAATGATGCTTTTCTAATGTTGCATGAAACACAGCTTTCACAATGACTTGGGGGTTCTCTTAACGCATCAAGAAATATCTGTTTCATTGAAGAAAATGAAAATCTTTTGTTTAGTCTTCTTTTCTTTAGAAGACATGATTTTACAGGCATCTGACTGGTGATGGGGAGGAGAAGTTGGCACAAGTCTTATGTTACTTTATGTAAAAGATATGTCTCAATTTCTCACAAGAGATTGTTAGATGTTAGACAATATGTTAAGGTCTGCTGCTCAAACTAGATTACAAGTAACCTAGATGACAAATAAAGGTAGGTGACTTTGTATTTTTGTCTTGGTCTTCAGCATGGAGTAGCATAAGAACGTTCTTTAGAAAATGACTTGAGGGGCTGTTATGGGATCAACATCACTGGAGATGTTATCCACCTGAGATCTAGTTCTGAAAAAAGTAAAAAAGCTGATCTAGTGCTTTTGTACTTAAAATTCACACCATCACTTATTTTACAATAGTCTCCTTCATGACCTGGAATAAGAGATGGGGGGGGGCACACTTTTACACTTCCAAACAGAGATGAGGTTTGGTTGGGGGGGAAACAAAATATTCATATCTTCTTTTGTTTTCCCAATAGGAGTAGTTGGTTCTTAAATCAAAGCCTTAGTTCAAAAGGCTAGTGTCAGGCGACTTTAAATGGGTCAGTCCCTGAGACCTTTGATCTGTCAAGAAAAAAAAAAACAACAGAAAGAAGTAGTAGTGGTCTCATGCAGTCCCGAATTTCTAAAAATTTGAAGTCTTTGACCCTTAAAGATACTAAGTATGACTTTGTGTTGCCCAACCTGTAATGCATACAGTGAAATTCTTTGCCTTCTTTAATGTTGCTTTCAGAAGGATTCAGGGTGCATTGTGTAGTCACACATATGAAGCGATGAGACTATCTATCAAACTACTAACAATTTTCTCAAGCTTCAAATCTTTTCTGGGCAAACACAGTTTCTTTAAAAGGTCTTCCATGAGCTGCTCTCTACCTTCTTGACATTAAATACTATTTCAAACAATCCTAATCAAACTTCCTTTGTACTTTATCGTTGCATAATATGAAGCATGCAGTCAGCTATTTTTTATTTCTCCTTTATTGTAAGTGCAGCCAGTATAGACTTTCCATGTGTCTACATATCTGCATGCAAAATAGCAAGAAAAACAGATGATTTCTTTGTTTCAACAAAAGAAACGCAATAGCTCTGTTATCAGTCAGGCCAAGTGTGGGAACATAACGGAAGATTAGCGAGGAGGATTGTAAAGACGCTCAAGGGGCTCGCACCTGGGGCGCTGGAAAACACATCTATCATGTTAATTGCTGTTTGGTTCAAGTCTGTGAGCAGAACATCCGCACTGAGATAACTCACGCCTGTGATGGACTCAGGGACACCTTATCTCGCGGCTAGAGGTTCCTGCCCTGTTGTTTGTAGAAGATCAAAGCACAAGGGGGAGGACTATGCCTGCTGGAACTCTTGAAAAACCAGCTAAGCCAGGAGGGAGGCCCCCCTTTGGGTTCCCGCTGCTGTTTTCCCTGGCTGCTAAGGATTCTAGCGAATAAGGACTCTGATTAACAAGGACTCTTGCCGTTTCTTGCGGTCCCTGCATCCCCTGCTTGCCTGCCTCTGCCCGGGTGCTGCTTCAGAGGTTCCCGGATCCATGAGGTATTGACATTAAACTGTCTTTTGCCCTTAATCCGTGGTTTTGTGGTTGTTCCTGCGTCCTGCCTGCATCGGCTCACACACCGAGTGACAGCTTTATTTGGATTCTAGTCTATTAGTTCATCTCCATGAATGACCAATTATGATTCATCTTACCAAATACCAGTTATTTCATAAATTCTGCCAGAGAGCACAGCAGTGGAATTGAAAAGCTGTCATGGAGCTCTGCCAATAAAGTCACTGATGCAGTTATAAAATACCTGCACATAATTCAATCCCATTGTTGCATGCGTTGAAGGCATGCTCTCACATTTAAAATCCTTTAATTAAGGATGCTACATCTTGTCTCTTGCATGTATTTAGAGTTCAAAAGAGTTGCAGTTTTTAAGGTATTCAAGGGATTTAGTTGAACCCTTCATAGCATATAGTGAAAGCCAGCTTTTCCATTCAGAGACCTTTAGATTTTATGATATATTTATTTTACTTAGCCATTATGATAACAGGTGCTGAAGTTCTGGGATCTTCTGGTTCTCCAAGTTAGCTTTTAATAATTTTCTTTCCACGCTTGCTTTTGCAAACTGTCTGTTACAGAAGGTTATTTCTCAGTTTGTCTTTACAATTAGACCTCGGCACCCTCCACTACATATTTCTTTCCTTTTTTTTACTGGCTGAAAGGGCAGTACTGGTAACAACAAAGTTAATTGACCAGTGAAATCTTTTTCTGCTTATGTTCTGTAGGAAAGGTAATTTTGTAACTTTGGAAATACACTTTTGGGTAAGCAACAACATGCATGCCAAAGGCTGTGATAGTAATGCTGGACATCTATAAATAATGTTAGAGAGTAAAATGCTGATCTTTTGAAATGCTTTCAGCATTTTAGTAATTTCATCTTGGGGCAAATACGCAAGTCATGTTGGTCAGTTTTCCATGATGCCTTTTCATCATTTTCTCTCCATTCACAGTCAAAATAATCTTTGAACACGTACAAGGCAGTAATAGTGATAATACTAGTCAAACTGTATTTTGCTTCCTTAAGAGAGGCTAGCATTTTGTCTTCTTATAAAAAGCTGTGTTAAGGCAACAATAAGTAACACCTTTGGTTTCATTCTGTCAACTGAAACTCGCCGTAGAAAGTTTTGCACTTGTCTCTTATGAGTCTGAAGAAGTATGAATGAGAAAATGATACTGATCTTTCCTTTCATATATCCTCTGGCATAACAACTATTTCTGTGTAGTATGTGAGGAAGAAACCCTTTCATATTCCTGGCAGTGTCCTGCAAGAAATGGAAACATCAGTGTTCTTTAGTATTTGCAGATCTCCTATTGCCTCAGGACCCGATATGCTGCACTCTGCTATTGCTACAGTGTGGTACTGTGTACCACTGTTCAAACATATTCACAGCATTAGAAAGAAAACTGAGCAATTGAAAATGAGCTCATCATTGTGAGTTAGAACTCCATGTTTGGATTGAAGGTCCATGCATCTTTGCTTACTGATTGGCCTGTTCATGTTGAATAATTTAGGTTTTAAATCAATAACTTTTGGTGAAAAATACAAACTAATTTTTCCAGCTATTTTCTTTAACTATTTTTCACTGTAAGCATTGTGTAATCTAACAAGACTGTGGATTGTTTATGATCTTATTGTTTGATTATTTCCAGTTCAGTTTTCATGATGTTGCAGCGCCATGGAGGTTTCTTTCTTATAACCTTTCTTTATACCTTTCTTATAATCTATTCTTTTTCTTAACCTATCTTTTCTTTCTGAAAATTACAGCAAGACTTACTTTTTTTCAGTAGGATAAGAATCTGGCCCAGGAGGATCTAATTGTTGGTTAGCTCATTATTCAAAAGTCAGTATTTTAGCTCTGTAAAGGCTAAACATTTGGGCTTAGTTTCCACATATCAGACACGCTCTATGACATTACATGTGGAGTAAGAAGCTAAAATCCAAATGCTAACTTTATTTAATGATGAACTGTAAAGTTCAAAAAATAACAGCTAGTGAACATAGAAGACAACTTGTCAAACCTAATCAAATTTTTTATTGAAGTAGGTCTCTCATTACTGTTATTTCAAGTCACTTGGTGTTTCTAATGAATATACTGTGATACTTTGCATCACAATTGCAGATGGTGTCATCAGGATTCGCTTAGTGAGGTTTAATGGAACAGTACCTTTCTCTTAGCTTTGAGCTGCTCGTGATATTTGTTGGACGTGTCGCCTGGTATTTCTCCTCCCCAGAGGGTAATTCCCACTATGGAGTAAGTGACGCCCATGACAAGCAGTGGAAAGCAGTAGACCAGCACAATCACAATGACATGATACCTGCAATGAAAAAGCATTGAGCTGGTAAGTGCTTTCAGAGGAGCTATGCCAATGGAATGGGCTACTCGAAGTCAAGAGTTCTATTGTAGCACAAAGCATATTTTCTATTGACTGGCTAGTACTGGGTGTTTTCACTGTCTTTTTGAAAGTCTAGAATTGTACTCAAATTTGGTTACATTTTAATGCAAGTGCTTTATGGGGTTTGTAGTTCTGATTCTAAACTTGCACTAGCATAAATTAAGAAAGACACTATCGTGTCATAGTATATATGTGTATAGCAGAATAAGGTATGTTTGTCCATAGTTATAGTTTGTCCATGAATTGATTTAATTATTTCACAGCTGAGTATTTTAAGGGCAAGCTAGGGTTTTTTTGGCTCTAGTCTGGACCATAAATGAAAGAAGAAAATAAGTATTTGAATGGTAAGGCCCTGATAAGTGTCCTGTGTTACCCAAAGTGCTTCGTATGGCAGATCTGTTGCCCATATGCAACATGGCCATTGCTGCTGATGTAAGCACTGGGAAGAAGAAAAAAAAAAGAAAGAGAGAACTTCTTTTGCCTCCTGTTAGTTCCTGGTTAAATGCCATTTTCAGGTAAAAGCCCAACAAATGATCAGTGAAGGATCCCCAGCCATCAGTGAGAGCGACCTCAGAGCCCTAAAGAGAATATGTGCATGGCTCCTAAAGTCATAAAAATTATATATGATTAGGGCCTCTTTCACCTGCCTGAAAGAGAGCAAAATGTCAAATTTGATGCTGAATGGTAAACCAGGCTTTCAGCCTTGGGCACAGGGTTTATCTTATATGCCAATGAAGACATGAAAGGTCAAATAATGTTTCTACAGTGAGGTAACCACTTATTACTAATTCTGCCAGAGGGAGAAATAGGATATATTCAATGTAGTTGACTACTATTCTATACTTTCAGAGACTGGAACCAATTACAGGTTTTTTATTTGAATTGATATGTGACATAAGTAATTGTGAATAAAGTGGGGAAATGCAAGTCTCTGACAAAGAGACCCAGACAAAAAATTCTGATTAGGACAATGAGGGGCTGGAAATACTTATTTTCCTGACTAGGATGAAAAGAAAGCTTGCTTTGAATTGCATGTTCTGTCCCCATTTCTGACCATCTCTGTCTGTATAGGAGTAGCCATCTTAAGTGAAGTAATGATGGTATCCATGCAGCATGGGATGAAGAACACTCATAGAAGTAGAACACGTGTTCCACTTATCACTTAAAATGCACTGTCTTTCTAGCTTAGAAAACCCACTTTACATTTCTCAATGGTCAATGCTGTTACTTATTCTGCATGTAGAGTATCTGCGTGATACTGTACAGCTTCTTCCAAGTCCATTGCAAGTGTAGACACCACCATGCACAAGTTAAAAGGAACAAAAGCTTACGTAAAATGTTGTTTTGGACCACCTGGCCATGCTACATAGCAAAGAGTTCTTCCAGGCATCACCTTGGTTATGGAGTATAGGCACTGGGGAAAGGCCAACAGGAAAGCCAAAATCCATATGCTCCCAATGACCACTTTGGTAGCAGTTGCAGAGAGTCTAGGTTTCAAGGGATCAATAATGGCCATGTATCTGTAAAAGAAAGCAAAAACCTGCACATAAGAAACCTTCAGAGATTAGGTTGTATCTAGAATCAGTCTAAGCTTAGGGTTTGGAGAAGGATAAAAGCAGAGATATTTGTCTTCCTGGAGTTCTGATGGCATTGTGCTCATTGGGTGGTTTAGCCCCCATGAAGGCAGTGCTGGAAGAAAAAGAAGTTTCACTGATTATTTTAAAACTGTGAGACACTCGGTCAGCCACATGTGTACTGGTAGAGCAACTATTTCTCAAGGAGTCAGTTAATCCTGTTACAGCACAACCTGATGAAAAACAACAGGGCAACTGGATCCTCTCTCACTCTGCTACATAATATTGGATTTATCTCTAATTAAAAAATTAACAGCCAAGCTGTCAGGATTATTAGTCATCTGTCCAAACAGTACAGGAACCTGATAAATCTGCATGGATTTATTTCAGTAGACATAGACTGACTTTGGATCATCTGCCAAAGAGCCCTAGACTGCAACTGGTTCATACAGAGATTGAGAGAGAGCAATGTGCGCTTTTCCTTAGGCAATGTAGAAGCGATAAAAAGCCCACGAGAAATGTATGCTTAAAGCACAAAAACATCTCATTTACTTTCTCAGTTCCTGTGTTCTCAGGTAGGATAGCATTCTTGTTGCTGTCCTATAATTGTATTGGCAATCCATGTATGCTGATAAATTTAGAAGAACGTGCTAAAAATCATTAAAAAGTTTAAGTAATTAAAATTTAAAAGCATAGGAAAAAAGAGCAACAGGAAGGCATTAAGACAGACAGTAAAAGAAAAACGAGTCATGTTTTGTGTCGTTTGATCTCTCTTATAGATGCAAAGAACAAGGGAAACACAGAAATTTTCTATTTTACATACTCCAAATCACATACTTCACATGTTTTTCACATTTTTCTTAGCATGACTACTGCTTTGATTTCTGGGCTGAACCCTGAACTAACATATTTTCCACAAACTTCCCTGATCACTCTATTTTGTTTCATTTAACAATGACCAAATAATGGCTTGCAAGATCATTAATAATATTAATTATATAGGAACACTATTCAAAATTTCTTCCACTATTAGGGGGAATGCTGATAAGTATTAACCAGAATCACATTTAAAGAAATTTTTTTATTTCCATAGAACCAGGGACATATGGGCTACATTTATGTCCATATTGTGTTATTGATATAACATACTGAATACCTGACCACATGTTCTTTAATCTGACATCCTAATTTTTTTTCCATAGTAAAAAAGGGTATGTTTTTTACAGTAATACTTTTCTTCATATTCAGTATTAAAAAATCCTTTTATTCAGGATTGAAACACGATGCTGTTTGTGAGTTAACATAGGAGTTAACAGATCAGCAATTTAAATCAAGAAATTTCCATGAAATTTCCATTCAGTGTATCTGTGCTTATTCAGGGAACTGAAGGTCTGCCCTTCTGCAGTCATCGGTAGCACTGAAATTCCACACTGTGTTTCCCAAAACATTGTTTTTCTGAAATCAGAATTAGAATAGCAATGTTGTAAGAAGAACCCCAGTAATAACCAGGGCAAGTCTAAAGGAAACCAACAGAATTGAAATATTCTTTATTGGGTTTCCTTATGCTTCTTTATTTCCATATTATATGAAAACACCTGAAGTAGGTAGGAAACTGATGAATATGTAAAACTTCGTGAATGTTTTACTAATAGGAGATTTTCAGATTTCTTGGAAAATGTCTGGATCAGTTTCACCAGTTTGTCATCAGTCACAGGGATTAGTACTAATTCCAGAAGAAGCAAACTCACTGCCAAAGAATAATTATGACCCATATACTTTCACTCTCTTTCACAGTACATGTGTCCAGTTATCCGATCATCTTTGACGAGATTAATGGAGTATAGCAGTGATTTCTTAAAGGTCCTCTTGTCTCTGACTTTTCCATTGTAGGTCTCTAGTCTTTATGCCTAGTAACTTCCCTTGTCCCTGTCTGTTTCAGGTTTTAAATACACTTATAAAGTCAAACCACACCTATTCCAGCATACATACGTAGAGAAAATATTTTCATAACTTTCCAGTATTGCTTCCCTCCTTGTGCCATTTATAACTTCTAAAAGAAATGCAGTAAGTAAAAGATATGCTACAGGACAAGAGGAAATGCGCACAAACTTGAACATAGGAAGTTCCATCTAAACATGAGGAGGAACTTCTTCACTTTGAGGGTGGCAGAGCCCTGGAACAGGCTGCCCAGGGAGGTGGTGGAGTTTCCGACTCTAGAGACATTCAAAACCCACCTCGACATGTTCCTGTGCAACCTGCTCTGGGGTGGACCTGCTTTGGCAAGGGGGTTGGACTAGATGATCTCCAGAAGTCCTTCCAACCCCATATCATTCTGTGATTCTACCTTATATAAAGATGTATTGGGATAGATTCAGATACTATTTTCTGTATGAAAATATACACATAGGCAGTAATAGGGATTGTATGGCAGGACTGTGGAAAAAAAATCACTTTGACGCATCAGCATCTGTAGATTTTGTGCTATTGTTCAGAATTTAGGTGTTGCTGTGGGGCTAAGAAGTTATAAAATCAGGTTACTTTGCACTCACAAAGAATGAATTATTTTATAGGCAAGCATAAATCAGTAGATCCTATTCTAAAGTAACACTAATATGTGATTGTTATTTTTCTTTTCTATATTTATCCTTTGGACATTCATAGACTAAAAAAAATGGAATTCAAAGCCATTAATGATGTTTATTTTTTTTGTTTTCATCTTCTGCCTTGGCTTTAGATCATGAGAACCCATCTTACACTGTTAGGTGACTGCTTGGGTCTGTGCTTCCAAGTCCATATAGCTTTCCAGGCAGGATTTGAATTGAAATCCATTGAAATCAATGGATAAGCTACCATTGATTTGAATAAATTGGGGGGGGGGGGGGTTGGATGAATAAATTCTGTTCTGCTGCAGTTGGAAAAGTAGTACTTGTTTAAAATGAAGGAAAGTGCAACATACCCTAATTGTTAGTTACATGTCTAGGTTCTAGGCAGATTTGCCCAAGGTTTTTTAGGTACAGACATCAGGTGCAAGACAATAATAATAATATTCGTAAGTTAATGCTCCTGATAAGAATTCGTGCAATAATCCTCTTGCATCTTATTAGCATCCATATTTATCTGCTACAACAATAAATTTCATTCAAGATATTCCCAATTTTTTGAATTAAGATTTGAGAGATGGGCAATTATAGAATAGATATTTGTTTTAGCAAAAATAACTCAGTTTATAGTTAACCATCAAATATGTGATAAATCTGACACCTACCATCATTGTGGTACTCATCCCCTAGTAGACATGATAATTTGCTAGTACCCTAAAAAATCTAAATGCTGTCAGAAACAGAAAGTGATCTAAAACAACTTCAGTTTTGAATAATCAGTTTCCAGATCTAGAATTTGAAGCCTATTCATTTTGTATTGTTTTTACTGCTCTTACGTATTTTTTTCCCCACAGGGTAATTAATTCCCTTCTCCTTTACCTGTTTTTTGTTTTTTACAGCATGTAATACCATAGCATTGGTATTACATGCTAACTATGAAATAGCTTTATTCTAGTGCCGAGTGTCTTGTCCCGAGAGCAGCAGATCTCATGAGAATACACATCAGTTGGATTGTTGCCCTCTACCCCCTGGTTCCCTTCTCCCCCAAAGAGTAATTACAACTTGGTAATGAAGATAAGTTTGTAGTCACGAGTCCTGTCTTTCAAATTGAGCTAGTTTGAGGTGATAACTCATAAACAAGTCATTTTTATGTGCTTCTGGGACTCTTAAAGCATCTCCTCCCAGCCTGGAATCATTCCCTTCAATTGCTAGTTTTCTTCAGATTGCACATTGACATTATTTCATGTGCTATTGTCAGATTTCTATTACATTCACATTATTCTTATTCCCAGTTATATTATTCTTATTCCCAATAGGTACCAGCAGCAGTTCTCTTTGGCTATGATAAAATTCTGTTGTTTTATCCCCCTGTGTGGTGACTGCCCTTTAAAGATGTGGATTGTTTGTGTGAAATGACTCATACAGCAGTACTGATGGAAATTTCAACTATTGGCTGTTTGAGTGAGGTAAGTCAAAGGACAAGGATCAGATGAAATGCAGGCTACTTGTCTGTCTTGTTGAAATTTGAGTGATAAGGCAACAGCCGAGCTTTTTGCACAAGACATTACAAAAACGTAGCAGGCAGTCATTCTAACAAACAAGGTGGGGAAGAGGTGGAGGAGCCTTGAACATTCCCTCAGTAATGCCTTTGTGCAGGAAGGACTTAGCTGAGCAGAGTATGGACAGCTCTCTACTACTGAGCCTTTGATAACAAATCTAATTTATTCTAATTTGCCAGTACACTAACAATTACAATGAAGTACCTAACTTGTTCCCTAAGTAGCTTTTCTTAGAAACAAAATTGCTTAATTACCATAGTGAGATATTGCTTTATAGTTGCAATTGTTGCACTCACTCAAATTTGTCATATAAATTTGGTAGCATTTTCCTAGAGAAGCTGTCATTGCCATAACTAAGGATAGTGGAAAATGTGGAATGACTCTCAGTTGCAGATTAAAAACCAGCTCGGTAGTTAAGCTGCCTCTGGATGTTAATCTCTGTAGCCAAAAGAAGCCCAGAAGAGAACTGAGTCCTTCCTGCAGTCTTAGCTGTCATTTGCAAAGGAGGCTTAGCCACTCCTGCCTGTAATTTTGTTTGCTGGAAATGTTTTCTTGCCATTATGGGTACCTAAGGGTGGTAAGTTGTCTACCTCTTTAGCCTAAACCTGACAGAGCGCTAGCTAATTTTTCGGTTGGCCCTTGCCTTTGATCTCTCTTCATTCTGGCCAGTGTGTTTCCATCAGGAATGCTCCTGCTAGCACAGGCTAGAGATTCCATGCTTAGGTGTTGCTGAGAAAATTAGTGAGGTGAGGAGGCTAAGTGTGGGGTAATGTGTATGTATGATGCAGGATATTGCCCCTATATATTCCAATTGCCCACAGCTGACAACCCTCTGTTGTCTTTCATTGAATAGCTCTGTCATTAGGGCTCATTTCCTTATTCTGTTTGATATCCTTACATACATTTTCTGTGGCAAAATACCAGATGCAAGGGGGCGCAGTAGACGTGCTGTCTGAATTGTGCACTAAATGGCGCTGAATGTGGGGGTTTGAGCATTTTTTTTTTCTAAAAAGAGGATTGTGTGAGTAGGCCAGGAATGAAAGGGAGAATGATGAGATACAGGATCTGGAGTAAAAGCAAAAAACCTGAGACTGGGGAATCCAAGAATAGAACTGAAACAAGAATAATGAGAAAAAGAGAAGCAAGCAAAGGAGAATTATAGAATAATAGTAGATAGAAAGTGGGTTGGGAGAGGAGGGGAAAAGAAACGAAACTGCGGGGACGTAAAGACAAAAGACACATAAGAAAAATCAACCCTAGAGGACCAGAGATTCCAAGGTAAGTGGCACTGGTAGAAGAGCACAGTGTTTTGACAGTAGAGCTCTATGGTGGCAGGCCCTTTTGCCTCAGTAGATATATGGGAGAAAGCTCCCAAAGAGTTGTTGCCTCTGCGATCAGCCAACCATAAACTGCATGCAAGGGAAACAGATGGGCCTCTATGATGCTCCAATGTCTGTCTTAATGACTGTTCTGCTTCTCCACGGTTCTTTCAAGTGGCCTGAACTTAAGCAGTCCTTCTGAAGTCAGTGAAAATGGTGAGTGCTGAGGTCCATGTAGGTCCACCGTGTTCTGTGATATTTATACTCCCCACACCTTTCCATTCTTTCTAAGGACACTAAAAGATGGTAGGCATTCGAGCGTAAGGAGGATTTTTAATGTCTATGAGCAACTGAAGACTTGTTACACTGCTGAAAAGTGTTCTGTAGCCACACAAACACTATTCAGTCGGGTGCTGTGCCAATTTGCTGTGCAGTCTTTGGACATTTACTGTTCAGTCACCAGCCTGGAGCAATGGGACCCCCTGCCAAGTAGAGGGCTCTGAACTCTCACTGAGGTCATTTGTTTTCAGGATCAGGCTTCTAATGCCTTCTCACTCCAGTAGGAGCTGCTGATAATGCCACAGATATCTCGTTCCATGCAATAAAGCAGAGATGCTGAATCTAAAGTACATATAAAGTTGAAAGAATTAACTCTTTCTGCTCATTTTATCGCATCAAAAAGAAACCATTATTGCCCCATCCAACATAAACACTAACACTTGGAAAATAATTATAAGATGGAATATGCATATTTAGAAATTTAGGGATGTAGGGCAAGACTCAAGCCAACAACTGCAAGAATGTGGATTGTTCAACATCTCCACCATGTTCTATGCATTACTCTGACACATTTTTAGGTAGTGCTTTAGTTTCATCACTAGAATCATTAGCACATGATTTTGTTTGCTGTGATCATGCTATATCCCAATGTCATTGCTTTTCTTCCAGCTTTAGCTTGTGTTAGTCTTCATCCCTAGCTGATTACTGCTGAAGTCAGCAAGAGTCTTTCCATTGAACTTAATGAGAAATCAGTCAGGCTACAAGATATAATGGCTGGTGCATCATGGTGTGCTTGCTGCAGCGTTCTTTTCCTTCAAGACTGTTTTCTTAACTGCTGGGGCCAGAATAGATCTAGTTTCCTTCAGAACTGCTCAGTTTGGCTGGAGGCTCCAACTTACTGTTTGGTACTTGTTTGTTGGGTTCGTCAAATCAAGAAAAAACATTTTCGCTCAAATGATAATAGGGACAGTCCTCATTTGAATAACATTGATAAACTCTTTAAGGCAGTGGTTATAATGACAGCACAATCACGTACTCTTTTATAGTTTGTATATAACTTAAGAGACAAATAGCTCGTAAATACTATCAAAGCATCTGAAGTTTGTGTATTATTGTCCTGATAGTAGAAAATATAAAAAAAAATCCTAATTTATCTTTTTGTAAAACAGCATACACTGGATAATACAGGCAGGAAAATTTCCCCTCTTTTAACACCTTATTTAGAAAATTGTACCAAATTACATAAGATGCTTTTAAAACAAAACAATGTTCAAAACTGGATCGTACAAATGCCCATCTGGAGACACAGTCGGAACCCTTTAATCATCCTAAGTGATTTGTTTCACCTGTTTACAGTGTGTTTATAAACTCAAATGGGGAAAAAGTAATCAATTCAGCCCCAGATTGTCACAGGAAATTGGGACTTGACAAAGGAAGAGACTGAGAGAAAATCATAATACTTGTATATAAGTGGCTCGTCAACAGCAAACAGCAGAGTGCGCTTCCTTCACGAATGCACAGATGGTGTTATTCCCTCAAAATAGAAGCTGGTTTTGAAACTTTGTGTTTGGAATCAACTGGTAATTAAGAAAGTTAGGTATGAAAATTACTATGATTCCATGCCCTTATTTAAAACATTGTTTTGGAAAATCCCACAGTCTCTGTAAGGCTAATAGTAGACTAATGGGGATGGAATGAACTGTGAGATTTTAGAGGCATTTTTTGTATGATGAAACCTAAATCTTTAACTTTTGCATTCTTTATCTTCTACCTACTAGTACAAGGCTCCGTCTTTTTGTGTGGAAGTGGTCTGCATTCATTCGTTTAGACTGACTTTCTCTGCAGGAAAAGTGACTACGGTAATTTTTGTAGGACCATCTCTCACTGTTGAATAAGACTGGTTTTGGTGCCCAGAAGGGTCTACAGTGAACAATGTTACTGTTACACAGTGATCACCTTGAAACTAACAGCATAAAGAAGGAGTGTATGACAGCATGATAGATAAACAGACACATGGTACATTTGAGAGATCAGTAGGCAGTATCCCAGAGGCATAACCTGGCCTTGATTAACCCAGGG
This sequence comes from Calidris pygmaea, assembly GCA_003697955.1. Classification (NCBI taxonomy): domain Eukaryota; kingdom Metazoa; phylum Chordata; class Aves; order Charadriiformes; family Scolopacidae; genus Calidris; species Calidris pygmaea. The sequence goes on from QJSC01012001.1 coordinate 126,601, forward strand.
GCACATGTGCTGCTCATGATGAATGGCTGTCGTGCTTTGAGCAGGGTGTAACACTGCACTTTTTCTGGAGTCAGGACTAGCATCCAAAGCCTTGCTTTTGGATAACTCTTGAAAGAACTAGAAAGCTCTTAGAACAGGAATGCTGAAATTCTTAAGTGTAGCTGAGTTCTCATCAATAGTGGAGTGCTTTCTACTTGAGGAACATTTTGGTAACTAACAACGGGCTAGATTTTTATAAGTATGCAATTGATTTTACACAATGTATACCTATGCATGTTGATAGAAAATGGATAACATTTTTATTTGGTCTCTGCAATTAGTCCATCATAAAATGATGGACTAATTGACTTCCTCTGACAGAAGGGCTTCTGTTTCTCCTGTTCTTTGAATATGATCTACATGGGCTGTCAAGGACCAATCTTAATGCAAAGTCTGCAAAAACAACTCCATCTGCACAGACTACAACCCACTCTGTTGTTGCCTGCACTTCTGACACTGTCACCTGAATGCCTTCCTTCTTGTTTTTGCAGTTATTTTGAAATAATTTGTTTTTAGGTAAACAGAAATATATGTATCATACAAATTTATCTCCTGGATGGTAAATCAGTCAGAAATACATGCATATAGGCAATAATATTGAAGAAAAAAGAAAAGAAGAAAAAAAAAACCCAACCCTTGACTGTCTTTGAAAAGTACTGCAGGCTACATTACAGAGTAAACCACAGATACATCTTTTGATAGTTTTCATTAAGCTAAAAGTACGGACACTGAGAAAATGTATTTAAGGTTAAGACTCTGTCTAAAATGAACTCCTCATTTGAACATATGGTTTGAACTTGTCAGATGATGTTTCCTGGAACAAGAAGACTTGGGGCTAATCTCTGTTGTAACCATTGCTTATGCTGCTCAAGATAATATTGGCATGACAACCTTGGTTTCTTCAATGCATCTTTTGAAAGCAGTTTGTTAAATAGAATATTTACTCAATACAAAACAGAGGAAAAAATAGCCGTTATGCCTATATTTAGTCCCAAACTGTCTCAGTATGGTATCATTAACATAACTCTGACATGAATTTTGACCAAACCCCAAAAAGATTCTGTCTTTTTGCCTGATCATTATGAGTTTGTACCATAGCAAGAAATGGATTATTTTTGCTGTGTCTCTGACAGTCTGAATCTTGTAGCTGTTACATCAAGATGTTCTGTAGAAATTATTTCACCTCTTTTCTCAGAAAGAAAGAAGGAGAATTGTTAAACCCAGAAAATCATTCTAGGCTCCTGTAAAGAGTCCTTTATGTTTCACCTCTTGATTTTTGAACCCTTAATACTCTCCTGTTCAACTTTTTCTCTCCAGTTCTGAGGACTAGTATTTTTCAGAGGGCATCCTTGATACTGGAATCCAGAAAGATGATGTCCTTCATCTTAAAATACAAATTGGGAAACAAAGAGAAACAGGGAAGGGATTTCCTATTTGAATTCCATAATTTGACTGGCGAAGTAATAATAGTGACAATAGTGATAATTTTAAAAGCATATCTTGTTTTATATGCATCTATGCAGTGGTCAAGGCTGATTCATGATTATGAAGTCATCCATTAGTTTGGAAAAAAAAGCTGCATTGAACTTCAGTTTAGGGATGGGGCAGGTAGAGTTTTGTGTAGTTATGTGACCCCAGAGGCAGGTAAAGCTAACTAACAATAGAGTGGCATCTTGTGGAAAAAGCAGCACAGTGAGTTTACAGAAACTCCTTTCATCCATTTCTTCGGATGAAATTATTCTTAGATATGAGGGGGAGATTTCTCCAGTGAAAATAGCCTGTACAGCACAAGAAACCTGAAAAGAAACCAATCTATCTTTTGGTTTTTCTTGATCCTGTGTTCATTTCTCTCTCCTTGGTCTTCAGTGTAAATTCTCTCTCCTTCTACATGGAAGCCATTTGTTTGGAGACAACAGAGTTTGAAGGGAATGTGAGAGAGGCCAAAGGCTGCAGTTCCATTGGGCTGAGCTCTGTGCAGGGGACAACAGCTGGCAGTGCAGGTTTCCTGCCTGCCATTGCTTCAACCTCCTCTATTCACCAGTGAGCTGAGCACAAAGCACCTGGTGCCAAGCACATGTACAAGAATGTAAGCACCAGTATACATCTTCTTGGTGTGCATCTTTTGCGGAATCCACTACCGTATGACCAAAACATAGGGTCATGTCCTGAGCACTCCATATCCTAACCTGTTAGACATATTTGAGATAGTTTTTTCACATCCACGTCTCCCTGTGCTTCAGTGTTTCTGAGCACACAGGACAGGTAACAGATACTTAACTCCCAATCCAGATAATATTGTTCTACACCAAAGAAGGTCGTGAATAGCTTGGCAGGAGTATCAGTTTAAAACGTTTGTGGCACGTGAAAGCCTTGAGCAATTTTTCCCAGGAATAGGAACTCATGCAGACAGATACCAAAATTCATTCTGCAGAAAAGCTAATGCATTTTTCAATGTGCCAACTGCCTACTTCAGAATTTCAGTAATAGATTCACTTACAGGGCTTGTGGTACTACTTCGTGACAATAATAACTGCTCTTACAGCATACACTTGAAGAGGATGAAGAGCCTAAGTGATATTTTGAGAATCTGAGTGTGTACACATGATGAATTTAGGTTTCATTTGATAAAATGAATCATGCATTTATGCGTCATAACTGTCTTCTGTTACAAGATTGTATCATATTCCTTATGCTGGAGTCTAATGAGTCTATAGAGGGATTATTAACCGCCATCAGTTACTGAATAATGTCATAGAAATACTGAAAACTGACCTACTATACGTGTACTTCTGTAGACATATTAGAAGTCTAAGAAATAAGGTAGGAGACTAGAATGATGAGTTTTGAATAAGGATATGGGTGTAATAGACATACCAGAAAGTAGGTAGGATGAACATTACACTGTAATAATAAAGTTCATAAAAAAGAGAGGAGATTGTGCAAGAGGAAGAATAAAATGGATTGTTAAATATAGTTTAAAATCAAGTTTAATAAAACAAATGTATTCATGAATAATATAGAATATTATGGTTTGACACTCCAAGCATGACTGAAAAAATAAACTTCAGGATTATACACTTAGCTAATTCAGAGTAATAATGATGACATTCCAAAAGAAATCACAAATGCTGTGATAGCAGGTAACGCATTAATAATGGCTATCAGTGACTTCTGTGCAGCCATAAAATATATTCCTGCTCAACTTTAATGACTGCTCTATGGAGCATCTACAAGGAGAAATCCAATGTAAACAAGGGGCTTTTGAGTTGGTCCTGAACAGTGTCTATGGTCAGGCTTAAATGTTACTATTCTTCGAACAGTGTATAGAGTATGGCTGGTTTTAACAACTTGGCAGAAGCAACAAAATCCAAAAAAAGCTGCTAGAAAGTATTTCATTTAAAAAGGAGGAACTATAAAAACTTGAGGAAGCTTATTAAAAAGAAATGATAAGGGCAACCAAAAGGAAACAGGGACTGCTAATAACAAGAATCAATCATATTCTGAAACATGGAGATTCTCTAATTATCAAATATTTTAGTAGCGACAGTCAATTTGATTTTGAGTCTGGTGTTAAGCAAAGTGAGTGTAGGGGTGTTGGGAATGAGAAAGCTGAGCCCATAGCTCCTGGATTCTGATTCTTATTCTGCTGCAAATTGATTATTTGATTTTTCAAGCAAATTTTTAAAAACATCCATCCCAATAGCAGTGTTATCCATGTCAACAACATGGTGCTGTTTAGTCATACTTAAGTGAGCTGTCTTTAGGGTACCAAAGTTAAGAGTGCTAATATACCTGTCTTTTTCCTCTAATTTTAATAGCCTTATTCCTTCTAAAAATAAAGTTGCAGGCACAGTTCTGTAGAATAAATACAAATAAGAAGTTTCATAACAGATCTATTAGAGTAGACAAATGTAAAATAAAGTTCTGTATCTGCCTGTAGGTCAAAAATAGGGAATTTCATTCTATCAGAAGGACAAAAAAAGGAGGAAAAGATTAAGTCATTGAAATCATAACAGGACTTTGGGACGTGATCAAGTTTTAAGTTTTAAAAATGGTGATTTACTTTGGTAATCTCCTAATTTGAAGTTAGTTATCCGATTTTAATTATTAATGGCTCATTGAGGCAGCAAATTGTAACAGAGTTTACATCAGCACAGCATGTGAGGAAAGTCTTGTGATTAAAACAAAGTGCATGAAAGTGGAATTCTCTTTAACATTAGAGTTTATTTTGCCATTCTTCTATTGCAATACCTTTGACTCCATAAGTAGCTGAACTGAAAAATGGGCTGGGATTTTTGCAGAGTATAGGGCTAGGATAGATGGCTAACATTTGGCAGAATCTGATCTTTAGAAAGGATTACATCAAATCCATCATTTTTCCTTTCTTAATAATTTGTTAAAAAACCAAGAACATAGGTCTTTTTGATGCTATTATCTTGACCCATGTTGAGCAGCAGTAAGCCTGGTAGGCTGTTTTGCAGTAATGCAGAGCATTGGTGCATCATAAATGTAATTTTATTTACATTTATATGAAATATTGGCATATATGTGCCATTCTTTTTCCATTTAAAGAAATCTAATATATATGTAGTAGCCCTTCAAAAACCAAAGTTCACTTGCATACTAGGAAGAAAAGAAATGGTAGGATGTGAGTAGGATCAGCAGCTACTTACTGTCACTGTTAGAATACCTCTTTTAATTCCAGAGCAGTTGCTTTTGCAAAGAGTTAAATTTGTTGAAATGAAGAAATCATTATGAAATTGCTGAGAGAAGAATGACTGAGAAAGTCATAACAGGAAAAAAATGCATAAAAATATACTAAGTGCTCTACTGAAGCATGTTATTTTATGCTATATTGCTACATTTCCAAACTTCCACTTTAACCATCAAATACCTGCAGAGAATTTCCAAGCCTACACAAGGAACTAGTTGTATAATGAGGCAATATTGGGATTGAAAATTAATTGCCAGTGTACATGAACTACCTCTTTTCCATGCCAAGAGCTAGTCGGAAGGAACAGTGGGTCTTCAGTGGCCAGGGCCAGATAGCTTAAGTTCTGCCTAAGTTACTGTCTTTTATATAGAACTGTACCACAGCCAGTAGTTACAGAAGGAGTAAAGACACATGATCCTTTTAGGATCACGCACTGGCCTGTGGCAAGGGCATATTGGCTGCAGGACTATCCCCTCTTCAGTTTATCTTAGGCTATTGTAAAAGTTTATCCCTTAAGGTACCTGAAGGAACTATTGCACTGGAAGCCGTGTAGCTGTGGTGCTGTGTAGCATGAGCTACAGAAGAATGAATGAACGAAGACCTACGAAGCAGTACAGTGTAAAATCTGTGCTGCTTCTGATACTTGAGCTGGCTTAATTAAAGCTACCTGTGGCATCTCTGCACTAGATTGCAAACAGCCTTGTGGAAAAGAAGTAGGAGGCAGGGGAGAAAGACCGCCAGGAAGGGGTAGTCAGAAGTGTGAATAAACCCACATAAATTTGAGTCTATATTCAATGACCAGGTGGTCATACAGCAGTCTTGGGTACCTTCATACGTGGCTCCAAATGCAGCACACCCTGCTGCAGGAACTGCCTACTCCACAGTCTATGACAGTCTGGTAATTTCCCAGTGCACACAGCTTAGACAACGTGGCCTACAGAATCAGATGTGAAAGGAAACGTGTTCTGCCTGTGACCTCTGCTCAGTGATACCTAGAATCATGGTGACTCATGCATACTCTGTGAACATTTGTAAGTTCTAAAGCGATCAATGCAGCGTATCACAACATGCTTTTTAGTGAGTTTCAACCTGTGACCTTTCAGTATTCTGGGATGTTAACAATTTCTACTGGAAAATCATCTGATATGATCCCATCATTTCGGTTCCCTCGATAGCTTTATCCTAATTTGTAGATTTTTCTATTTTTTATTAAATCTTTAAATGAACATGAATGAGTAAGGATGAGTTTACTGGGTCAAAAATAGAGTGTCCTGTCTGAAGCACTGGCTGAACTTTTACTGGAGGCAAATGGGAACTGAAGTTTTAAAAGATGTCCACACAGCAGATCTGTGCCCTGGAATGTCTGTACATCCAAGGACATTCCTTGGGATTCACTTTGACCTTCAGTTTTCCTCTTGACTCTGCAGAATTGTTCTGCAGAGGTAGTTGGGAAATGGTTAAAGATACTGAGTACATCAGGTGTGATTTGGAACAAATGCAAAAGGAATAGCAGTGTGAATAGGGAAGGAGGGATAGACTGCCCTTCTGTTTGTTTTACATAATGCTCCTTGGTACTACAGAGAGCTCACCTAAACACAGCTAAACATTGTTCGCTCTGCTCCCCAAAAGGGAAGATACAGATTTGCCTTTGGGGGCGGTGACCTTGGAAGATGTGGTGGGATGGAAATTGTGATTTCTTCAGGGGGTTTTCAGGCAAGAAGTAGATCAGTAATTGACTCATTTCTGAGCACCAGTGCCTCACATTGCTAAACCAAGGAAAACATGTCCAATATATCTATATCTGAACATTGCACTTCAGGCAGCGTGGAGCAGAGCTATTCTTTACTCAGCCCGGAAATGCACCCTTTGGATTCCCAATTTGTATTCACCTTCATTTCCCGTTTTCTAGCATAAATTTAGGAACTTTTGAAGTGGGGAGTACTACATCTCTGTGGATGTTTTTGTCACTGAAAAAAAAAATATTCCTCAGAGCATCCTAACTGCTCGGCTAATTACATGATTGTCTGCAGCAATAACAGTTAAATCCTCAGCCTCAACTTAAATCCCCTGAAACACCTCAAGATAGATGAGAATCTTAAGCTAAACCCAGATTGACAATGGAAGAAATCTTTACCTGGTTAAAGACAGTATTTCTGGCTTTACACTACCTCCTCCATTATTAATGGGAACTAAGAGTTGGGAACAAGCTACATCACTAGCAGGAGGAAGGTGTACTGATTTCCTCCTGTCTTCACCCCTCCCTGCAGCAGAGAGGTAGAGAATTGCTAAGAATCTCATTTTCTCTTTCGTTTTTAGCTTTATGGAACAGAAATGCATATGGCTGAGAATGCCACCTAGAATTTGCAATTTGTAGGGCCAACAGAAAAACATTATTACGAACTTGTCCACAGCACAGACAAAAGGTACAACAACTTTTCCCACGCTGTGTACCTGGAAATAAAAAATAATGCTTCAGAAGATGGATTGAACCTTATAAAATCTAAACTACCGCTGGAAAGTGCTGCAGTTCTGCCAGGTCAAGTCAGGCAAGATGCAGAACGTGATTTGAATATGTAGAAAGGAGCTTTGTGAGTAATTTCAGTGCATTGCTAAAAGGAAAAAAAAGATCTGAAGTCCAAAGCAATCTGGTTTTCTGAATGAAAATTCAGAAATTTATTTGATTTCTAAAGAATGGGGTAAGTTATCTCTCGAGCAGGAAATGTGAAAATGATTATAAAGAAAAGAAGATTTCCTAGGAGAGACTCACAGCACCTTCTGAGAAAGAGGGTTCATCAAAGCATCTCTGTTGGAAATCTGACAACTACATCTTCCCTTTACTCTATGAAGACTACAGCTGTCCTATTCCATTATTGTCAAGAGCACAAGGGTAAAGTGTTTCCCTGTCCTGTTTTCTTTCACAGCCACAAAGGCGTGTTTTGCTGCAAGTAATCAGGAAAAAAAAATCAAGCACTTTGAAACCATGTTCTTACCAGACCTCTGGATATGCACAGATGGCAATATAAATAGTCTCATTAGTTAAAATCAGGAGGAACCAAACAGCTCAGAGCTGTCTGTGAGAAGAGTTATTAAAACCAGAGTCTGAAGTGATTTCTGAGGAGGAGGCAAATGCCTCCGCCAGCTGCAGGAAATCAAAGAGGAGGGAAATTTAAAATCCTCTCCCTTCACACACAATCTCTACAACTCCTTATCAGTATGAATTAGATGACATTGACTGAGGGTCAGATACTGTTTTCACAGGTGGGGAACCAAAACCCCGAGCAATGGCTGCTCTTGCAGAATTAGTATTAAAAGGTGAAGCTCAGAGAGCAGCTAAGTCAAACACAGAGAGAAAGTGTTTGTGGTAAAAGAAAGCAGGAGAGTAATGCCAATAAAAAGCTGAAAGAGAAAAACCAAAGACAGGGAGAAAAACAGCGTGTTAGGGACAGATCTTAAAGAAGTACAGAGGAGCACAACCAATGAACTATTGAAGTGTCTGCCTCTCATCATTTAATGATTGTCATCTCCGGATTTTAATTTCAGTAGAGAATTTGATCTCAATCTCTCGCCCCAAAACTTTTCCTCTCTTTTCTCACCTGTCCACAGCTATCGCTGTCATGGAGTAGATGCTGGCGAAGACAGCCGTGATTGGGAAGAAGTTGTGGAAGCGGCAGTAAGCCTCTCCAAAGTACCACTCGCTGTGCAGAGCATAGATGAAGTTGATGAGAGTATTGAAAGCAGCCATGGAGGCATCAGAGAAGGCCAGGTTCACTAGGAAGTAATTGGTCACTGTCCTCATGCGCTTGTGAGCCAGGATAATCCAGATGACAATGAGATTTCCAAAAACAGCCACTGCCACCACACCACCATAAGCGAGAGACCACAGAGCAATGCGCCAAGAGGGTTGCACAAACTGATTGGAGAAGTTGGCTGCTGAGGATGCTGCAGAGAGAGAAGCATTTCCAGCTGGCGCTCCCAGTGCCTGTTCCCAGGAATCGCCTGCTGCAGCAAGGCTCATGTTCCACCTGCTGCTCATGCTCACGTTCCAGTCAGCTGTGGGAACAGAATTCATCTTGGATGTTCCTTTCCTCTCTTCCAGGAATGATGTGCCTCTCCCACCTCCCTCTCCCAACCCTCCAAAATCCCCACCAACAGATAAGGAAAGGAAAGAAAGAAAAAAGGAAGTCAGGCAGCCCAGCAGGTACTGGGAAGGAGAGATCTTTCAGAAAAAGCTTTCATTATGGTGTTCAAACTGTTAGAAATGCTGTGCCAGCTGAGACAGGAGAGCTAACTGTGGGCAGAACAGCATCCCATTCCTCCTCTGTACGGCCACCTCTTGCTTTTGGTTTTGCTGAAGGAGAAGGGGACTGGGAGCCAAGGCACATTTTATAGGCTTGTGAGTTCCCAGCGTCATGAAGGGAGTGGAGCAATAAGCTCGGTGGGCTGGTAAGATAACACCTCTTTCTCTCTGTTCTCCCTCCTCCCCTTCTATTTCATTCATTGCCAGCAGCAGGCACTTTCAGGAGCTGGGAGAGCGCCAGGGGGAAACTGAATTCTCGTCTCGTTTTTGTTGAGATATTTGTTTTATATTGCCTTTCTTTAAGTTTCATTATTGCACTTCCTTTCTAAATAGTATCTTTGCCCTGTCTTTGCAGGGCTAATTAGCTGGCTTAGTTGAACATCCCAGGACTGAGACTGCTTTTTATTAAAGCTGTTTCTGGATGAATTTATTTCAGATGAATTCAGATCTGCTTTTTTGCTGTTGTCATTTCATTCAGTATATGCTTTCCTTTTAACCATTCCGTTAACTGCATATTTGGAATAGTGACCTCTTTCAGATAAAGAAATACATCATGCTGCTCCCTAATTACATTTTTCAATCTGTAATATGTAAATGACATCAAGAAACATTTATAAAATTGTGACTATCTTTTTCTTACAGCACTAACTTTGATGCCTGTAAAGCCATTTGCATGTTTGGCAGACACTGTTTTTTGTTGAAACACTATGCAGCCCTAAACATAGATGTCCATAGATACAGGTAAAATGGTAGGGGTTTGTTTTCTTGGTATCTTTGAAAAAAAAAATTAAATTATTTTTACTTATTTGCATTAATTCCACACTTAGTACTATTATTATTTTGAGTAAACAATATTTTTATATGCAGTGATTTCTATACCGGTAGAAAAGGGTAAATGAGGAATTTGACACCTGGTGTTTTCACATCCAGAAAATCAGTTTTCTTATTAAAATGTTAACAACAGCTAGCATTGAGAATGCATGCTTTGTGCAAGGGTTGATTGCAAGTGCAAGGGACTTCAGCTACAAACCTTTGTATTCAATAGGCCGTAGTCTTTTGGGAGGGAGTCTGTTTTAGTGCTGATCTGCTCCATGCTTCAACAGTTTAGAACTACTACTTGTCGTCAGCAGAGATTCTCACTGTATCACATCACAGCAGTGGGAGCTGTTCAATACCCCTATCAGCAATGACACATTCTACATTTTTTTTAAACAAAAGCTTCCTACAAAAATCAAATATTCCTGTGTACCATTGCCTCCCTGCTGTATTTATTCGGTGGAAGTAGCGTCTGCACTTTAATTGTCAGATCTTCACTGCAGTTTTAATTTGAATGACTGCAATTGTGGCCATTTCTATATGCTTCTCAGGTCTTACCGGCTGACACAACCCCGAGCAGCAGCCCACTCCAGTCTTAGAAACTCTGCTGAAAACCACCCTTTGCTACAGCATGTCTAGAACCTACCTACCCTGTGTCCTTCATCCTCTTCCTGGAGGTGAGTCTGAAGAAGGGAATAGTAGTTCACACTCTGTTTCCCTGACAGGCTTTGTGCTGTGTTCTCAAGAGATCCCCTAGTAGGAATCACAGAGTCAACAGAGACTGTAGTAATGCTGCATGGGTTGAACCATTCTTTAAGTTAGCTTAAAATACAATGAACTGTAGGATATAGTTCTCTGCCTTTTAGGCGTGTATAGAGGGGACTTTGAGAAAGCAGTGAAGAATAAGCGGTTGATTAATTCAGGTGCACTCTTCTGGTAAAATCAGTGGGATGCTGGCCAGAGGGTTAGTAGCTAGGGCTGTATCATATTGTCCAAAATAGGCCAGTGGGATAGACTGAGAGAATCTCATACCAGGGCAAAGAAATCTGACTTGTAATAAATGATCTAAGTCACAGGCAAATCCAAGTAAGAAATTGAATCAACTATGGTAAAGAAAATCTCTGTGAATCTGAGTGTTGAAATAATTGAAAAGGTGGTTCCAAAGAGTGAGGAATACTAGTCTGAATAGTTATAGCAGACACTTTGACACACTCAACTCTTGACTCTAGAAGCTTCACTTAAAATTTTCATATGGCTATGAGCCAGAAAGCAAAAACCCAGCCTTGTGCTCTACACCTTTCCACCTTTATGCCCAAGCTAGAAACTCCAGACTTGTGTCCTTTTACTAAGCTGATGTGTTTTCCGTGTTGCTGCACCAGCTGGGGAATGTCCTTGTGCCCCATGTGCTTCTGTTGCTTCCACCCAGCTCTCCCAACCTATTTCCTCCTTTTCCTCAATTTCAGCAGAGATACAGGGACCTTCCTTCTTGCACACAGTACTGTGAGGCATGCAGCAGAGTGCTAACCTGTGGGAACAGCATACAGTACAGCATCTGCAGTAACTCTCCCTGTATAGAAACATAAAGGATCTGTATTTGAACTATTTGCTCTGCATAGTTCATGGAGTCACATTCTGGTCTTGCGTGCAAATTTTTGTCTAGGGTGCAAATTCTTTTTTAGGGTGAATCCCCCTAAAAAATGTGCAATATGGAGTAGTCCTGCATCAATGCTGCAAACTAGGGGCCATATTTTGACTTGGAGAGCAGGAGTCTAATTTCTTGTTCCTCTTCTCTCACAGGAACGAAGATTTTTCTAGCTCTCTATCTTGGAAAATTGCTTGCCATTGTGTTCTGGAGAGACCATTCCCATATGTATTTCCCTAATCCTTTACAGTGCTCCCAAGGGAAATTTTTCTCCTCAGGACATTCCTAGTCACAGGATGAAAAGTTAGTACCAGTCAACACCTCATTATGCAAGCAAAGCTATCAGTAAATTGAGTCCTTGAGACTTAGTTTTAACAAAAAATCATGGAGCTTTCTATATTCTGTGTTTGTGAAATGTCAGCCAGACCGTTCACACAGCATGTGAACAAAAGTGTCGGCTTTGCAGCGTAGAAATGAAAGTATCATTGATTCCTGTCTCAGGAAACTGACAAAAAATTCCATTCCTGTAGGAAACTTTTCATAGGAACTGGAACTGTGCTCTTCCATATCCCCTCTTCTCCACGCACAAGAAGAGAAACTGCGGTGTACCATTAGCACAGTTCCATAATGGACAACCAAGATTTTTCATTAGTCGCTTGCTTAGTAAGTGGGATGCTGTCTGTTGTATTGCAGCAGGTATCCAAATCTGGCAGAAGAGGTGACTGAGTATCTGGGGCTGTTTTTTTTTGAGAAATTGAACATTGAACTGCACAGGGCAAATGTGGGGCAACTGGATCAACCTCCCCTGGGGCACATGTACAATTCCTTTTGGAGGCGACTGTAAAAATTTGCTATAATAAATTCCTCTGTGCTCAGCTTTCATTCTTTTCAGCTAGTGGAGCAGTCTGGTTCAATCAATTGGAGGAAACCAGGTCCTCCTACATCCAAAATAGCACAGCAAAGAAATACATTGACCTGCCCTTTAGCACCTGTCTTACTAGCATTTTATTTAACTAATCAAGGAAAGAGGTTAGGCAGCCAGTAATTGGATCTTGCCTAGAGAGGAAATTCAGTTGGACAGTGAAGTCAGCTGTGCTCCTCCATCAAAGTTTGTGTTGATTATACCTGTACTGATGAAATTTGGTCAGCTGAAGGTCATCAGCATTCAGTTTCTCAAATAAGTTCCACAGCAATTTTGGTGAAAACATTTGTATTAATAACTTCTGTGTAGCAAAACCTGTTTGACTGTGGTGAAACTTATGCAAAGGAGCAGTACAAAAGACAAAGATCTGTGTTTTTTCTCAGTCTCTTGTAGAAAAAGAAGATAGTTGTAGAGAGTAATCATTCTTGCATTTTATTCTAAAACTGTTACAAGTATATGATTTCTTATGTTAACTTTTGGCAATTCCGGCTTATGCGTATTCATAGTGGGAATGTTTCGTTTTCCTCCAGGTAAGACTGCACTCAATTTTAGAGTGACTGCTTTCTGGTCATCTGCTAGTTGCTGCTCTCTTTTGCTCTTCCACTGATAGCTACTTTGTGCTTGTACAGACAGCTCTGGTTAAGCTTATAGTTATTAGCAGTTCCCCATTGCCAGCTTCATAGAAACACTTAAAAATGTGAAATAAATATCCAAAGCGTGATCAGGAAAGTAGCTGTGATTGATTGTAGTTCTTCCTTTTTGTTATATAGCTTCAAGCTATTTTTTCACAGTTCCAGCAAAACCTTTCCTACTGAGCCCAGAGTGGAAGATAAGATCTTGACTTAGCATCTTGACTACAAGGTAGATTTAGAAATTATTAGGTTCTTTGCTATTTATGAGATCATGATTTAATTTTCTACAGGTCTTCTGGTGTACTTGAAGTTTTCATCTGAAGTCACTCTTCCACTAAATTCATCTGTGCACTATGGGAAAGAGAGCCGGTCAACAGCAGAGCACAAGCAGGGATTTGTAGCACAATAGCAGTGTACACTGTGTAACTATTTAGAATGAGTGCTAACACAGTCATTGTTAATTAGGGCAGCTCTGTTTCACAATACCTGTCCCCTGTGGTTCCTTTCTTTTGTATATAGCACTGAGGGCATTGCTAAGTTTGCTTTTGTTTTTAGATTTACTTGCTTGATTAGGCTTAGGCTAATGACCTCATTCCCTTCCTCCAGCCCCCAGCTGGAAGAGATGATCCTTCAGCAGCACCTTTGGTGGTCTAAATTTTTTCTTGAGCTTTGATATCTCCTGTTCATCAGCCAGTCATGCAAAGTTTTAGCTATGGCAGGAAAATTTTTGCAATTTAAGGATGCTCGACACTGTCCTATTTATTATGGCTGCTTGGATTTTGAACAGTTTGCTTTTGTGTGGCTTAAAACACAGCTGGAAAACTCAGTATGAACTTGGTTTCTGATTATTGCATATGAATGCAAAAGTCTTCTTCCTGGCACCCGCTGAAAATGACTCAGTAGGACACCAGGCAGCTTCACAAGCATGTCAGTAAAGATGTTGCAGCAAAGGGATAGGCCAAAACCAGAAGTATTGTATGTGGCTCTTCATCGTAGCTAGAGGGGGGCAGAAGGGTGGGGACAGTCAGAGCCAAAGAACTGATTACGGACAAGTTTCCTTCTGGAACGGGATGCTGAAGTAAAACTTCACTGAAACTACTTTTAGAATAAAGTAAAACTCAGCAGGTCTAGCGATGACTTATGGGAAATTAAATAACACTAAACAGAAACAAACACTACTCTGAATTATAGATAATATTCACAAATTATTTGATATGAGAAAACTTTTATTCTTCTTTGATGAAGAAAGACCCAGCAGGATTTCTTTGGCCATTGCGAGTTTGATCTTCTGATCCTCCTGAAAGTCTAAATACACTTGGTTTCCGTTGTCACCAGCATAGCTTAGCCCTCTGTTTTTTAGCTGCTGCAGACAGGACATGACTGAAGGGGTTGAATAGCTGGTACAGTGAGGAGCCTGTGTCAAAATGTAATTTGTAGGGCACAGTTCTGTGAAAAATAATTCTTATTCATTTGCTTTCCTGATCAGTGAGGGCTTTGAGAGGAAAATACATTATACAAAGGCTGATGCTAGCAATTTTTTGGAAAAAATTAAGTGGATTGATACAAGTGGTTCTTCTACCTGACAGCAGTATATCTGGAGAGGAAGTAAAGGCAGAGTGAAATGGGGCATGATATAATAAACATTTTCTTGGGCTATTGTGATTAGTCTTCTTTCCTGCTCCTATTCTTTTTCTCTTTACATTCTTTGTTGCAGTCCCTAAAAAAAATTAGTGTGAAATCTTCACTGAAATATATATTTTTTTCTAACCATTGTACATTCTTTATTTTCTCCAGTGGGGGGTAAATTATTTGCAACTGTAATTCCAGGCACCTTTGTCTTCTCATCTTTCTCCAGTCACTCAGGTACCTGTCAAATGTCATAGGTGAGATGAACTAGCAACTTGCATACATGTATGCACTCATACATGTTTCTTCCAGTCTACTTTTCTTTTAAATTGTTTTAATAATTTTTTTTAAAAAAGTTACAGTTGACAAACAAATTATACAGTCACACAAATCAGAGATGAAAAGAATGTGTTTTATTAAATCTTGCAGGTTCTGAACCTAGTTGAAACTAATGGGTAGCTGCTGTTGCCACCTGAAACTCCTGTGGTCCTGTTTGTATGCCCACTAAAGTCAATAGAAAAGACACCTACTGGCAACACAATTTCCTCTGGCTCCTACAGCACTCTTTCCAGTAATTTGTTTCCTTCCAAATGTCCAAAATAAGGGGGATTTTATTAGTGAGTTTTCTGTCTCCTGCAGTTACTGAATATATAATATATAATGAAATATACATACATATTCATACATAATGAAATGTGTATTTTAAGGTCTTGAGCAAGATGAGGAGGTGTGAATGGAATCATAGTAACTCAGTGCTGAGTGAAACCATAAGCACATAAGATTTTCAGGTAGCTTTATCCACGTTATTCACAGAGCATAGGTGATGCGTCTGTGTTTCACTGTTATCTGAAGAGTAAAACAAGAAGGCTTCTTGACTTTGCTTTTTAAAAACAGGAGACGTCAACTTACTATCATTCTCAAATCAAGAGAATATTCAACATTATTTGCTTCCTTCGTTAAAAAATAATTTTTATGGATTGTTCTTCATAAGTCATTACAGGGAATTCACAGATTTAGAATACTATCTAGAGAGTATTTATAAAGAAAATAATATAATCTCATCCATTTTAGAAGACTGTCTAATGGGAATGCTTATATGAGACCATATTCTGGCAGCATAGAAATAGTTAGTTACTCTTGTCTTTGTTGTATAAGTTAAAGAAATGAAAAAGGTATAAATTGGCACATGATATTACTACATCCTTATGACTTTTGCCCCAAAATAATTTTAAATTGTAAGTGCTAGAGCAGGAATTGCATATGTGGTAAGCATACAATGTCTTAGTAGAAAAGCTGTAGCTGCACATTGTATAGCAAATATAGGAGGGAACCTTTTGACAACATGGTAAATTTTGTGTGTCTTGAAATGTATCTTTTTGCACAGGAAGTAAAAGATTAAAATAAAAACATTCTTGGCTACTCTCTCAAATGTGAGAAAACATTAGCTTTCTCCTGTTTTGCATTTTGGAATAAGATTCATGACTTGCCTGCTTCAGAATCCAGTTTTTCATCTGAGACGCAGGTAGGCAGGGGATCTGAACATGACTTTTCTGCCTCTTAAATCACCATCGTGGCCTACATGCTGACAGTGTCTTGTCGTGTTTTGTGCATTTGCATATGTGACTGTCAGTGGAAAAGAAACAACCGTCAAAACTGGTACACAAGGATGACAGTATTCTTAAGGCATTTTATGACAAACGTTCTATTTCTGAACTATGGAGTCTCTTAACCCAAGAGGTCTTCTAGTTAGTTGGTTTTCAGCAGAAATAGTAATTTAATTTATTTTTCCAATATGTAACATCATCTGCCAGTGTAGAGTTTTATGGAACTCATTATTGAAATAATCATGTCTTAAGAACTATTATTTTTCAATTAAAGTTAATCACTGTTGCCAAATGTAATTTTTTTCACTGTCTCTTCTCCCTAATGCTCAGTTTCTGTTTCTCTGTTGTGTGATCTTTCTTCTTCCTTAGGAATTGGAATGGAAGGAAAAACAACTATGACCTTATCAGTGAAATTCAATTTGTGGCTTCAAGAAGTCAGTCACTCTCTTGTGCCTTTTCTGCAAACCATTGGACCATCTCATTTCTGCTAGGATATATATTTACAAAAGAGTTCTTTTTAATTTGATTTCCTATATTCATGTTGAAAGAAGATTATTTATGCAAGAACATGAATGCTTGCCATTTGCCTTTCATCGTTCAGAATTAGATTTTTTCAGCATGAGAGGACTCATTCCTGCAGCCAACCCAGGGAGTGACACTCTGAAGTTGACTGGCCAATGGTTTATTGACAGCTGAAGATCACATAGTTGTTGATGTTTAGCAAGCTGTATTACAGTCCAAAAAATGTGAGAAAATATGACTGATTACAAATTTTAGGTCATTATGACTCCCAAAAAGCTGTCATAGGAAAAGCAAAAAAAGAGGATGAATTATGAAGAGGGTAATTTTGTTAGTTTTTCTAATGGAAGATTTTCTAGAGTGTAGTTTTTCCTTCCTCCAAGCCTTCCAGACAATATGTACTTTTTCCTAACAGTTTGCTGTCTGGTTCTGTAACTTGCTACTCTGTTTCTGCCTGCTCAGTAAACTGTTTTTTTAAAACATTCTAGCTTTATTCACAAGACCAAAGAAGCTTTCCTGCTACACTCATATTGCTATATTGTTAGAGTTTAAGGAAAAGCATAATAAATGTATTTTGAGGCTTTTAGAAAAAATAAATAATCTCATTTAATATCTATAACCTCTGTGAAAAAAACAGATTAACCAGAGCAAATTAAGGAATCAGGAAGAACTGAACACTACGAGTAGTAGTAATAACAGAACTGAGAAGTCCTATAGCACAGTGGATCATTACAGAAAATAAATTAATTTTAAAAAAGGGTAGTCTAAACTCTTCACAGAAGTCACTGTAAGGAAGAATGAAAGGACATGCTCATGCTAGGTTAGTTATTCATTGCAGCTTCTGGTATCATTTACACTGATGTTGATCCAGAATTACTCTGATTTCTGGGGATTTGCTCTAAAAGCCTGCCTTTCAAGGTAAAGAGCAGTCAGCTTTTAAGTAAGGTTTTAGTTTCTCTTCTTATCTTAGCCATCATTTAAAATACTTAAAAATTTCTCACCAAAAATGAATTGTAGTGGAAATAATGCAGGAAGAGCAGATATCATTTAGATATGAATCGGGGACATGAATTTATTCTCTCATTTATGAAGTATTACTAGAGAATCAGCAGAGTTCAAGAAAGTGTTTTCTTACTAGCTTCTGTGCTTCTAACATGGCAACTAATGAGCAGAAGATTAACTAAAAGTAACTTTTAATTAGAAATTATTTTCAAAACTATTGATTTTTTTTTGTTTTGGACTTTTGGTGAAAATATTTAATTTTTCAGCTTTGTATAAGCCTTAGTTGTGCTGTGGAGAGGAGTGGAGTGAAGAGTAAGGCTATTTCTCACTTTTGCTTCTTTTAGCACACAGTATTTTAAGTATGCTGGTACTGCTTCGTCTGTAGCTGCCACAGAATCTTCAGGTGATACAATCCACAAATTGTACAGAAATGAGTGAAGTTGTACTAGTTTTGTCTTAGAATGGGATAGTGTCCCTCTTGCCTTTTCTTTTAATTGAGCTGACCTTTTAAATCAACATTTTTGTGCTACATCAGCCCTGTTCAGTATTCTTGACAAAGCTTAAACCCAGCAGTTTTTGGTTTTGAACATGTGGCATGAGCTATACTTACTCAAAAAAAAAAAAAAAAAAAGTAAGGAAAAGTATATTCTTAATTAATCTCATGCTTTTTCCTAGAGCTGTGGCAGGCAAAAGCTGATTGGTTGCTGAGCATTGAACTGGGTTTGTGGAGACCTGTTTTCAAGTTTGGCTGTGCCATAACCCAGCTTGGAGAAATCAGTTCCTTTCTGAACTTCAAAATTCCCATCCTCCTAATCTGCTTTGTGAAGTGCTCTGAGATTATCAGTTGCATCAACCAAGAGATGCTGTTAAGTTTGGAAAAAAGTAATTTTGTCCCGAGCTTTTCTGTGTATGCCACTCCTGGCAAAAAATTGGATTGCTTTTTTATGTACTAAATCACAAAACCTTTCTCCTATTTCTAGTGTCAGACAGGCTTATTTGGCAGAAAAAGAATCTTGTTGCAAATGAGCTGACCTTTCTGAATAATTTAGTATGTTCCAGAGGCATTGTGAAGACAACAGAGAGGAAGGCAATTAATTTTCTGAGGTGAAATGATTTAGACTAATTTATTTTTTGTGGATGCAACATATATCACCAGATGAGTTTTGAACAAGCAGTACCAAAGAGGGAGGAAGAGGCATGAAAGCAAAAGGTAGTAACTAAATACAATTTATAAGGAATGCATCTTATTTATTTAGATAAGCTCCACACATTAGCTTTCACATTTGGTGACTAATTATTTTGGAACTTTGTGGAAGGTATTTAGATTTTTATCATTGTGTCCTTTTTTTTTTAAATTTTATTTTATTAGTTCTTAAGTAACAATGTGGCATATATTGTTTTCTGATTTAGACTCAATCTCTCTCTTATGTGAAGACAAATCTTTCATGTTCTTTAGCTCTGCTAAAGAGCTCTGCTGTACTATGCTATACTAAACTACACAGTACTATACTATAGCTAATATTGACAAGAGTGGATGGCAAAATTCCTTTCCTTGTGTGCTCTTTCTAAAGGGATGATCATTTTTCATTTATGAAGTGTAATTACCATATTGCTTAATCACTGGTTGGTTTCTCCATTTATCCTGTCCAGCTTACTGACTGATGTTCAGTAACTGGGCTTGTAGTCATAAATTACAATGCCAAGTAGAAACTGCAGAGCTAGTGCTTTCTTGTATTATTTCCATGAGCATGAGCACAATTTGATCCCACAACTTTTGTTATTTTCTGTAATAATAGGAAGATTTTTTCATGTGGAAAACTTGTCTTAATAGACATTTTCTTTATTTTTTTACTCTTTATTTTCTAAAAACACCCTTGAAAATTGAAATTTTTCTTAGCAAAAAGTTGCCTTAAAGGTGTCAAGTTGCCTTAAAATATTTGTTTCCTCTTCTGCTTCAGTTACAACTCCTCACAAGGATTAAAAAAACATAGTCAACCCTACCTTGCTCCTAGTTCCTCACTTCTGTGGTGCCTGGGTGAAAGGCATTCTGCCATAAATCTTGCGTGGTTGTGTATATGTGTAATAAATGTTATGCACAGACAAAAAATACACGCATACACATAGAACATTAATTGAATATACTACTGGTGGGAAAGTTGTCTAATATGTTGAAGCGGAAGGGTACATCTGAGGAAGGATTGGGGCATTTGGCTACTACTGCAGCTCCTGCAGGGTATGATGTTCCATTCTGCAGAGCTGCCTGCGCCTGCCACTTCTTGCACACTACTCAAGTGGCAATGTTTCAGTTCTCTCATTTCTCTCTTATTTTTTGTCCATCAGCTGAGAGAGATTTTCATGCTTGCCTTTTCATTGTTTTTGACATGAATTCCTGGAAAAGATGAATTGCCATTTTTCATAAGGATACCTGGCACTTATTCTTTCCTCTAGGCTACCTGATCCTTATAAGCATCCCATTATGAGCTTGTCATGGTTTAACCCCTGTAGGGAGCTAAGCACCACATGGACACTTGGTCACTCCCCCCAGTGGAATGGGAAGGCAAAAAGTGAGAAAACTAATGGTTTTAAATAAAGACAGTTTAATAGGTAAAGCAAAAACTGCACACGCAAGCAAAGCAAAATAGGGAATTTATTTGCTGCTTGCCATCGGCAGGCAGGTGTTCAGCCATCCCCAGGAAAGCAGGGCTCCATCATGGTAATGTTTACTTGGGAAAACAAAAGACATAACTCTGCATGTGTTCACCTTCCTTCTTCTTCCCCCAGCTTTTATTGCTGAAGGTGACATCATATGGTATGGAATATCACCTTGGGACATTGGGGTTGGAGTCAGCTGTCCCAGCTGTGTCCCCTCCCAACTTCTTGTACACCCCCAGCCGACTTGCTGAGAGGGCAGTCTTGAGAAGCAGAAAAGGTTTACTCCATGTAAGCACTGCTCAGCAATAACTAAGCCATCCCTGTGTTGTCAATGTTTTCAGCGCTAATCCAATACATAGCCCCTGTGCTACTATGGGTAGCTACAAGCTACTATGAAGAAAGTAAAGCCAAAACCAGACCTCTATAGACAGGATCCTAAAATTATATTTTTTTAATATTCTCCCTTGTGAGTTTTTGTTTGCATACATATTCCAAGACAGGAATTACATTCATAGACACAAATTCAGCAGTGATCTGAGTTTAATGCAATTTGAATGTATTTAGACAGATAAATTTAATTTTCAATAAAGAGACCCAGTTTTCAGTAAGGATGTTCAGATTTCAGTAAAAGCATCTTGGAACACCCAGGTGCATTACTTCTACTGCTTTCTGTGAACTATTCCCTTTAATCTTTGGTATTGTAGTATGAGTAGTTACCTTAGCTATATCAAGAAGATATTCTTACCACTGGCAATAGCCATTTGTGTTAAAAAGACTGGAAAATCAGGTGATACATTTTAAGAAAGATTGGAAAGGGGTTGTCTTTCTTTTAAAATAAAATATGTGATGATAAAATTTTATGTCCTTTCATTCTCTGATGACGATGGGGGTAGCAATCGTAAAAATCTTGTTCTTGGCAAGAAGAACAAGAACCTGGTACTACTTTCTTTGCCACAAGAAAGTGTGAGTTGTAAAAAAAGTTGAGTATCTGCAAGTCCCTCCCCTGCAACACGTACCTGTGTATGTACCTGGCTTCTTATGTCTTGCTAGCATGAGTGATGCCACTTCCTCAGAAAAGGGACTGTGATAAGTAATGTCACAATCTTTTTTTTTAATGTTTCAAATATTGCTGTGAGAAGGGGTTTGTTTATTTTTTTCTTTATAAACAATATGTCATTTGCCTTTTGAAAGGCAAATACCTCTTATCCACCAAGTAGGTTTTCAAATAAATGCTTAAAACATTCCCATTCTGTACAATACAAATGAGTAGTAAAGAAAGATGCTGTATTTTTGGAAAACTGAAAAAACATAGGAACCATATTTTAATATTCTATTGCCAAGAAAAGAAGATTTCAGGGAAAAGATTTTTTTCATATGAAGGTCATCTCTGCTTTGAGACTGATGTTGAGAATAGAGACATGTCCTAAAATCCCAGACATCTTCAGGAATTACAGTTAATTGGGAGTTTAACAAGTTTAGTAATCAGTAAATTGATGCAAGATAATTTTTTCCCTGCCACAGGCTTAGCGATGTTTTCCACCAATTGCAGATTGCAATAATTTAAGTTCACTTAACTAATTGACTTCAGCTTTTGTGGATGTAAGTTGGCCTTGTGATCGATCTATTTGTTGGATATTTTTCCTAGAAGAGAGGGTAGTCTGAAACAACACTGAAACACTGTGGTAAGTTTAATGATGAAAGAGCTATGACAGCTCCATAATTTCCAGCTAATAATCCAGTTTTGATCCTTGATGCTGTTTTTGGAATCAGGAAACAAGAGTTATGTGGAAATTATAAAGAAGTTAGTAGATAGCACTGCTACTCCTTTCCTGCCCACAGAGCCAAGGCACGTGGATGGACTCTCTGTCTGCGCCCATAATGTGCTATTTCAGCCACAGTGATGATCATCTGGCAGTTTCTCTAACCATGTTAGTCTGTCAATGACATTGTTCTCTTTAAAGGATATTGTTCATTTAGGGTCGGCACCAGGTAACAATCTCCTGCTAAAAATGCCTTCTAGCTTTACTGGACTTTTCTAAAGTAAAGGTGAAAACCCCTTCTTGTCTATGTAAAGAACAAAGGAAATGGCTTACAGCCTGAATTTTTACACACACACACACACACCCCGGTTCAAAGACATCAACGGATACAAACGTGGGTGTCCTAAAGTCAATTTTCGTACCTTGTAGTTGAATCATTACTCCAACAAGTGACAAATGAAAATGAGTTCTACAGTATTACGAACTTACAAACTAAGCCTTACTATAAAAAAAAAAAAAAAGGCAACTGCCTTTCCCCAGTGCAATGGCTTTTATAAAAGAGTAGCTACAAAAAGGACTATAAAAAGAGTTCAGAGATCTGGGATTTTTAAAATGAAAATGTGAGTCTTCCTTAGCTTTCCTGAGGCAGGCAGAAAAAAAAAAAATTGATTAAATCTCCAATATTTGCTTCAGGCTGTTGTCTGAAAATAATTTGTTCTCATATATGTAGCAAGCACTTGGGATTGAAGCTGTTTTATAAATCTTTTGCTCTTTTAAAACCAGTACAGATGATGGGTGTTGATAAAATGTTTGTTGTCTCACTAAATTGTTCAGATAATTTAATTTTGTCAACTAGGATTTGTAGTGGTAGGAATATGTGTAGAAGTAGCATTTGTAGAATGAAGAAACTAATTTCTTGTATCTGACTTCATGTGTTCGGGGTGTTATCTAATGGATTTATTTCCAGATTAATCTGGCGGAGAAAGGACCCTTCCTCACTCTTGCTGGAGAGCACACATTTTCTTGTATGGATGATGAAGATAGGAAAATCCTGGGCTGCGTATGTAATTTGGTTGAATTTTAGCATTGCCCTAATGAAACTGCTATGCCAGAAAGATGAACTAGTGTTTCCTGTGCTAAGCAGTGTTTTTGCCTCATGTTCTTGTTTCTTACAGAGGTAGTGTGTGGGATGCCAAGAAGGCAAAGCAAAGGGCAATTGGAGTCTGGAACTGGGGCAATAGACAATGACAGACATTAAACCCAACTTCTATTCAGAACAAAAAGATGGAGAACTGGAGAGAAGAAATCCAAAGGAAGGACAAAAAGGTAAAAGAGAAATCAATAAAGAGCAAGGAAACAGGAGATTGGAAAGAGAGCACAGAAGATAATTAAGTTGAACCAAATTGCTGGGGACGGGGAGGAGGAAGGACTGAAAACCACACTGTTTTTGTCTGTGGTTATATTAACGCTTGTATAATGATACCTTTTTTTGGGCATCCATAGTGAGACCTGAGAATATTACAGTTTTGTCTGCCAACACGGAGCAGCTTTGTTTAGACCCCTGTCTTTCACTGACAGGATTTTATTCAGCCTCCATTACCACAGAGTCTAGATGCTTCTCAGGTCTCCAAACCTCAAATGAAAGCATTTCACTTGCAGACTCTGGAAATTGTTTCTTTTGTGCAATATAGTAAAGCATTATTAATTTTTTTTTAAATCTAAACTTCTGAGAATTTCCACTTGGGAAAAAATTAATCTCAAGCTCTAAGCTGATGTTTTTGTCTTGATTCAGAACCAAAATACACATTGAAATTTCTCAAGGCTGTACACTAGAGGCTGGGTTTTTTTGTATACTGTCCAGCTCCTGCCATCTCTTTACAGGCAGCCCAAAGCCTTAAGGTCAGAAAATAGCAGTTTGGTACCGTGGACAGAAAATGGTAGGTTCTACTTTAAGATTTTCTTTTTCCAGTTGCATCTTACCCCAATTGCCATCAATCTGCAGCAATCAACTGTGTTTTTCACTGCTGTCACTTTTTATTTGAGAAGAGCAAACTGTTCTCTTTTTAAAGTGAAGTGCAACCTGGCATTCCAGGTTTATATGACTGACAAATTCATATTAATATGCTAATCAATGCATGTTGTCACCTTTGTGCTGAGCTCTTTCCTGTCAGAATGTTCTGTGTCCCACAGGCTTTGTTTTTGGCAAGACACTTTGCTAATGCAATTAATCAGCTAATCCACGAATCACCTCCCATCACAGGAATCTGAAATAATCTTTTCTGCTGTATATACTATGCATCTTTTGTCTATGGTGGAATCACATACTCTTAGATAGATCTAGAATATATTTTATCACTATAAATCATTACCAGCACTAGCTCCAAGTCCTATGGGAAGGTGCCACTATATACATGTATTTTTTTAAAGCTTATCTATCTTTGCCATTTACTTCACTGAGCAATCAGTCCAGTGGTCCTTCAGTCTCATGATGTTAAGTCTTGAAAACCTCACAGATCCAAAAGCTCTAATTCTAAAATCTATATAGGGTATTTCCTGGTTTGCACAGAATCTGCGAAACTAGATTTAGATTCAGAGATAAAAATCTTCAACTTTTAAGAGAAAGGAAGCTCAGTGAAGTGCTCTCCTGAGTTCCCACAGCTATGAAATCATTTTTCAACAGCCACTGAGAGTTTCACATAAAGAGTGAAGCCCCTGCTATTTTTCTCATCCTATAGAAGAGTCCCCAGTAGTTCCAGGTAAGTACAGGATGACTCTGTGATGACTCTCTAAAAGTGGGCTTCTGGGTGAAGACCTGGGCAGCAGGTCTTTTCCAGTACAAAGATGGACAAAGCTGAACGCTCCACATGACTACAATCAGCCTCAGCTTTTTATATTAGAAAGACCCGGACAAGTGTAACACGGTCTTTCCCCTGGTGTGCCATCCAATTTTTTACTATTTGGTGTCCTGGGAATTTACTGAGGAGGTCAGATCTAGGGTCCCATGTTTAATAGTCATGCTGAGAGCTAGCAAAAAATGTTTTCATTTATACTTTTGATACATACATCATCTGGCTGTGAGATCCAATAGTAAACAATATCCTGTGCCAAAAAATATATCTGTTTCTTTTGCAAACAGAGGCTTTCTAGTATTTTTAAACCCTCTCACGTGTAAACTACACCATATCTCTCGTTTCTCTTAAATATGGTGACATTTCTCTGCAAATCTTTTACTATCCTGTCTAGTTACAATTTTTTCTGAATGGTTGTAGTTGCATTATAGATTCATACTGAGGTATAATTGTGTTTTTTTCTTTATAACCTTTGTAACAGTTCATAACATCCTATTTGAATTTTGGTGGCTATGGAGCCAGTGCTTTCAGGGAACATCTACATTGATTCTGCCATCTTGTTTCGGAGTGGTCTTCACTCATTTATTCTTGACTTCCAAGCCAGTTAACGTCTGACACAGCAGGCCACAGAGGTATGTAGTGAAAGCTCATTATTCCATAAGAGTAGACACTGACTCATTTGGTAGTAAAGGATCTTTACATAGATGCAGTGTTGTTATTACAGGATTTTAATTTTCTTTCATTAAAAAAATCTACTACCCTTAGTTGCAGATGGGAATTTGAAAAAATACATACATATCCTGAGAAACCAGAAGGCAAATGAGAAGGCTCTGCAGGTTTTTAGCCTTCCTCCACTAGGCTGAGGATTTTCAGTGGATTGCTTTGCCTCCTAAGATCAGAGTCCTAATTTTTGGATCCTTGAGATGATTCTTCTTGTGTTAGAGAAATGGAAGGGCCAGAGAGAGAGGCTACAGGCTGGCTGTAGAAATCTTTGCAGCTGCCACCCATTTTGGAAGGCATAGGTTAGAATAAATGAGACACAAGAATTATTCTGGTGGAAGAAAGCTGGGTCTTCTGTCATTGAATTTCTTTTAGAATTATTTTTGCGTCAGCTAATGAGATATGGATGGGCAGGTTTTCGTTGTAGGAGTCGATTGTTTATATCTGAGGCAGTAATATGATTTTACCTGTTTATATTTTCCTGAGGTATTAAAAGAAAATTCTATTATTCCTATTCCTATAGGGTTTTTTAAAAAATATAAAGTGAAACATCAATAGATTATAAAAATCTGTAGAAAACTACTGTTCCCTATTACATGGTACCTGTTTTTTACATCATATAAGAATGAATTGATTCCTTCTAAATCCTGTATGATTTTTCTGGTTGGGATGGTATTCTGATTTTTTAAATGAAATTCTTTGTAGGCTTTAGTTAGAGTTTTTAGCAGAATTTTAAGAATTACAGAAACCAAAAAATGCTGATGAGAACAATTGAATGATGTTGGTAGGTTT
This sequence comes from Calidris pygmaea, assembly GCA_003697955.1. Lineage (NCBI taxonomy): Eukaryota > Metazoa > Chordata > Aves > Charadriiformes > Scolopacidae > Calidris > Calidris pygmaea. The sequence goes on from QJSC01012001.1 coordinate 153,187, forward strand.
AAAGTTTCCAGAGGCAAATGATCATCATGTATAAAATGCATAAATTCTCTCCATAAGGAATATGCAGTATGTCAGATGAAAAGTAAACAATAGCTTGAAGTAATAAATCTCTAATCAGATAGCATTATAGATTAGAAATGGATAAATGTATCCTTTTTATGACAAAATTAGCATAAAAAAGAGACAGAACATATACTTAATCCCTCATTAGGCATAATCAAGTTTGTTGATTAATTTAATCTTCTAATCTGTCTTGTATCTGAAAAACAAAGTCTGCGCCAGAAACACCTTGATTGCCTAACTGAATGTCATTCTCTTGGGATAAAACATCTAAGAATTACACTGACATAAAAGAAAACTGAAGACAGCCTAAATGACAAGGGGGAAAACTAGCATTTGCTTCAGAATGGCAGGAGACTGTTTACATTTATGTCTGTCATACTTAATTCTTAAAGGTCAATACGGTTTCTTTTTTAGAAAACAATGAATTCAATGTTGTAACAGTAAGACATCAAACACTGTAACAAAGTATATACTGTCATTGAAGAATAGTGACGTTTTGCAAGAAGTGTTGGGGAAGTCAATAGAAAACATTGAAGAAGGGAAATTATGTACTTGCAAAGATTGATAAGAATTAGTGGTATTTTTTGAATTCAGGAGAATGAAAGTATTTGCGGTTTAATAATGGCATCCATCTAAGGCATTTGGGTCTGAATTTTGATTTAATGTGGCTAATGTAGAACTGTGAGCCCTTTATCAGCCCAGCTAGTCCAGTGGAAGCCAACAAAACTGTGTAAGGAACTGCTCAGGAGCTGGTGTTTGTATCTGAGCCTGGACTAAAGCAAAATTATTAGCAGTTACTTGACAACAGTCATTGAGATAATCTCAAAAACATGTTAACTGAGGTGCAGAATTGTACTTCTAGGAATATGAAGGCTGCGTTTTTGCTGATTAAATGTTTTGGTTAGTCTGCTTTTATACCTTGGGGAAATACACCTCAGTCCTTCCATTCAGACCCTCTGATATGGAAGTCCGTTAATAAATTGTGCAGTCTGGGAGGGTTCATTGTTGTCTTTATAATGACTTATGTGTGGTGCCTCCTTGTTGAAGGAGGCACCTTCAGCTCCTTGCAGAAACCTGAAAGTTTGATGCTAATAAGAGAGAAGGAGGAGAGCTGAGAAAATGGAATGTTGCTTTGGCTTGCAGAAGCAGGAGCTACAGGATATACAGGAGCACATATAGATCTCACGGTGTAGCTACTGTCCATTAAAGCAAGCTTCTGTAAAAGTAGCAGAATTAATTTCAAAGAAGGACACCTCTCCTACTCTCCCAACCCCCCTGCCCAAACCCTATTAATGTTGGTCAAACTAAGCTTTTATTAGATGTTAGTCAAGTTGGTGATTTGGAAAAAAAAAAAAAGGCACTATTTTTTGTTTCCCAAATATGGTGATATGAAGTTATTTAGCTGGCTGGGAGCAGAGAGAAACAGAACAGAAACAGCTCATTTTGCTGTTAATAAGATCTAGCATGGTGTCTAATTGGCTGTGCTCAGAAAAGTACAGGGCAGCTAGGACAGCACCTGCATTCAGAATGAAGAATAGCCACCTTTCACAAGGTCACCCATAGCTTGTCCTTTGATGCTGTTTGAATGCAAAGACCTTTTCAGATAGGTTAAGACAGACTATCTCATAAATGGCTCACTTTTGCAGCTGAAGTAGAAAAATAAACTCACAAACAATAATTCACAGTAATTATCCAAATGATTTTCCAGCAGAGATTTTTGTTAGAAGTACATGGAAGTTAAAGCATGAGACAAGGCTAAAGAAAATATCTCTGGGTTGTGTTCTTTAGGCATTTACTTAATAATCGCTTCTTTTGAATGGCTGTTTTGTGAATCAAATAACTAGTGTTTATAAAGCTTTTTTGAAAATGTAAATAGAAATACTGTGCAAATGCTCACTATTATTATTACACATGAATCATTGTATAAAGACCCACAATCACCTCTCAGTCATGGACCAAATCCACCTCCCAATGTTTTTGATAGGATGTATTTCCTCTCGGCTAATGACTAGGCCAAAGTAGTTGACTTTTCCATGTCATTAAGGGAGAAAAACATTTTCTTTCCCAACATTATCATTATATACAGAGACTCTAATAGGAGTGTTGTGCCTTTTTTCTTTATGTAAAATAGCTGGTCTTGTAAGAAATATTTGTTCAAATGGTGCAAAAAATATTGTTGGCTTGGAAATAAAACTGAAAGCCCAGTCTTTCTGGTACAGCTAAATAGCTTAGGAGTGACAACATCTCCTCCCTGAACTCAAAGGTAAATTTTTCAGCTAGTTCACAGTGCTGTTTCAGAGTACTGAAATATAGCTTTGACTTGCTCCTCTTCTTGGCAGAGACTTTGAAAAGAAATCCTTGCAATTTGGGAATTTTGGTTACATTTTCTTACCTTTCTGTATTTTTTGTTCTGCTTCAAGGACAGCACATGAAGCTGTATAATGCCATTACTCTAACAAAGCCTTGTTTCTTGTCTCTTCCACCAGTTTTTGTAATAGTACAGGCTGTATCACAGAACCATCTTAAGTGTCTTGGCTTAAGAAACCTTTAAGACATGCTGGAATGCAAACACTAATACTCCAAAACTTTTCTCAGTGCAGGAGTTGAGTGACTGAAAATGGAAAAGGATGTAGAAATACTTGAGGGAACTGACTTTAGCAAAAAGAAAAATACTAAGTTCTTAAATCATCTGTTTTATTTGCCCTGCCTGGGTGGATATTGATAGTATAAGCCCCTTGGGCATTACTTGTATATGTATTTTTCTGTGTCACCCCACATCCACAGTATTTGAAAATCTTAAATAAACATTGAAATTGCAGTGTTGGATTACAGAAGATAATGTTTTAAAGAAGATTTTTTAATGTGTTGCTTTCTGGTGGATGTCATCGGCAAGTGCAAAACTGCTGTGTTCATGTCTCCTGTACTTGTCCTACCAAAAGCTAGCAGAGCAGCTCTGACTTTACCACTCATGTATAGCAACTTTGTATTGATGTTTGCTATATATCACTGTGCTATGTAATTTGTTTCTCTTTTCTTAGCTTCATTCTCCTTTATAAACGTGCCAGCAATCAGATGCTTCTTAGCTACAGTATTTTTTAGCATTCAAAAACAGGAAAGTTAAGTAGCATTAATTAAGCCCTGTGGCAAAGCTGTGCAAAACGGTTGTGATTTAAGCTTGTGTTTCAAGAGCACTAGCCATCTTTTCCTTTCATGGTGTTTGCATAGAAGGGTATTATGATACTCTGCAAGTGTGTTTCGCTCAAGTACAACAATCTCAATGAGCGCCCAGAACTTTGTTGTTGAACTTGCAGGACTGAACAGGAGATACAGATGTGGGGCACAGGGAGCTGTGGGGAGAGGGAAGTCTTTGTGCGCACATGCTAACAACTTTCATGCTTGTCTGAAGTTACTCATCTGACTTAGTTTCTCTGGTATGCTTTGGCATATAGACAGTTGCTGCCTGAGGGTCAGAGGTTGAATTTGTACCTGACTTTCTCTGCTAAATCCAAGCCTGGGCCTAAATATCTTTTAAGCTCCATTTTCTATATATGTCTTAATACTACCTTTTAAGCCATTTTCTGTCTTACTTGTACTCGGCTCAACCAGCAACATAGGCTCTTCTTTTGACAGTTTGGAAGAGTTGACTTCCCCTTGCTCACTTTTCCTGTGCCATTGCTGCCTGGAAAAGCCTTGTGTTAGAATACAGCTGGGAGACTAGACAGAAAGATGCTGTGTTTTGCCGGTGGCAATGCTGTTAGAAAATTTATTTGAACAGATTCATGTACAATTCATTTATCTCTCCTCAGCCCTCTCTTCACTTCTCCATACGCTGACATGAAAGGCATAAAATACCGATGTTGGGATCTGTGCAGTATCTGAACCAATTTCTATTGCTATCGCTTTACAAAGTCTAGGTTTTTTACTTCAGTTTTCTCTAAACAAAGACCGTGAAAGAAAACTAAAGCCCCTTAATTTCTAGACCATAAAAAGCTTGACACTAAATTTGCAGGGCTTTAAGATCTTCTTGATTTAATCCACAGAAAATGTCAGGAAATGAAAATCAAACCACTTTTTTAGGTGTCTTTTTTTTAAAAATGTATAGTGAATTGAAAATAATTTTAGTTGATAATATATTATCATGATTTTTAAAAGATTTGTATTAGAACATACAATCTTTACAAATTTCTGAAAAGATTTCTTTGCTGGTTTAACACTTATTCATTTATATGTCCAGTCAATATAACAAGACCTTAAACTTTTAGCAGCCATTGTTTGCTTTGGCTGTGGTTTTGGCCCAGTTCATGTTCAAGACACAAGATTTCAGAAGATGCATTTATAGTTAAATAAAAGGTTTTGTGTCTTGCATTTGAAGCCACACATTACAGGCTAAATACATAATAACACAGGATTAAATGGTATCTGCATTTTTGGTGTCTGTTTCCACAGATACATAATTAGGGAGGAAGAGAGGGCAGCGAAAGAGAGCAATGAGTCAAAATACAGAGCACAAAAAAATCACATTTAGTATTTGGTAACAAATGCAAATGAAGTCGTGCTAAACTGCCAACTATGGCAACTGTACGGAGTTGTATAAATTATTGATATAGTTCCTTGGTTTGAAGATAGGAGTAGAAGAATGCTATTATGAAGCTCTTTTCCTTCAAGGTGATGAAATGATGGTAGCTGTTCATCCTGGTTCTGCCATGCTACGGTTACAAGCTATGACATTCATTGTTAGAATTGAACTTTAATTCCACAGCAAAGATGGTCACTTGTGTTTAGTTGGTGAACTGGGGATCAGTGCAAACACAACTACTCACAGAAATTTGGTGTGTGAAATTCATTTAGAGAAACAATTAACAACAAATACAGACGGCGGGATTTGGAAACTTTGAATGCAAGTGGAAGCAACAATAGAGTACCTTTTATAGTTTAAGAAATAAGCCAAATTTACATTCAATTCCATCCCTGTAATTGTTGGCCAATGGAAACAAATAACACAGTATGCTGCTGTTACAGCTGAAGTGACATGCTTCTCACAGCTTTCATTCCTTGTGTTGATTGACTGAAAAGTTCTCTGTAAATAAGGACTCGAAAAAGAAACTTGGGAACTTGAAGCAGAGCACAAAGGCAGCTGTCAGTGCTGCTAAGGAGTTAATAGAGCACAGCCTGGAGGTAATTCAGAGGTGCTACCTTTTGTGTCCTGCTTAACCCTCAGCATAGATCCCTCCTGCTTAACCCTCTGCATTGATCCGCACCACAGCCTTGTGAACAACTATAGGGATTGATAGAATATGGCTTTGAGGGATAAGAGAAAAGAAAAATAGCTGCAATCGGTTGTCTTCTGATTCCTGTGTGCCTTTCTATGCTCTTGAGACTACAGTGTTATTATAAGACCTAATTTATTTTCTCTTCAGTACCATTTTGAATGCAATTCCTTTGGGATGAACTATAGCAGAAAAATAACTGTCTGCTAATTTGCATCCAACTCCTATTCTGGCAAAGATCAGGATGGGTTTTACCGCTCATTTCTGCTGAAGCCGTGTTAGGTCCTTAGCTCTCCTCTAGAGACAAGCTGCCAGGAAAGTAAACGGGCTTCTACTGAGGAACTTGGTGCTTGAGAAGAGGGAACAAGAAGATAAATGATCCATGTGAAGCAAGTACATAAGGAGAGTAAACTGGTGCAAAATTTGTTGCCTAGGTGGAGCCCAGGGTTGTGCTGAAAACTTTGCCATTTGATTGCCCACTGACCTTGGGCAGTTACTGCTTTGACACTTTTCTTTGAAAAATTCTTTGCAGTCTACACTGAGTACCAAAGCTGAACTAACAGGAAAAGTACATTAATACCATTCTGGGTGTATTCTGTTAAAAGAGCTACATGGGCACCATCTCTTCATGCGTCTTGATTTCTTTTCAAAGGAGAGCATGGAGGCTATATTGTCAGTAGTTTCTAGAACAGGAATGTGATGTGCACTGTACCGTCCTGCCTGCTGAAACTGAAGGTCTTGTTCTCTGCATGAACTATGGGCTCATCTGCACTAGCTGGTTTTGTCTGATGGTTACACAGTGGTTGCATTTTTGTTTGTTTTTCAAGGGAAAAATGAAATGAAATACAGACATCATTCATTACGTGAATCCTTTCCTACAATAGGGATTTTTCTGCATATATTGCATCAAAAGTATGTTCCCTTTGGTGCTGAGATTATTTTATAGTACCTTGTTATTCTATTTATGATGATGCGTAGCTGGGGTTTTTATTCTTAAAAAATATTGACTGCAGATATCCCCTGAATGGGGACGTTTTTTCTTTCCATTCAGAGGGTTTCTGAATTCAATTTACCCCTTCTCTCTTTTTGATGCTGTAAAAGTTTAGTCTCTTGAATTTATGTCTGCACCTATGGCTGAATTTTATTTACTTATTTTTGAAGGGTCAAAGGCAATAGACTGTCAGCTTTTTAAAGTGAGCGTGCTTACTGTCTGGCAAGTTGTACAATGCCTATGGTGCCAACAAGTTATATTACTTTGATATTGAATTGGCTAGATTTAGAAGTAGTTTCAATACCAAAAGGTACTGCAATTCTAGTGCTCTTTATACTAGTTATAAGGTTATTACTTCATCTACTTCTACAGGTGAAAAGACTATGAGACTCCTACTGTAACTCACTCAAAATTACTGCCAGGGGGATTTTGAAGACTTGCGGTACATTTCCATGACACTATTGCAAGGGTCAACATATGTAGCTATATGATACAAATGTTATTTCCATCAGATGCAAACGTGATCTTTGGTTAAAAATAGATAGAGGTCTAGAGAATTGTTAATAACAGCAGGGAGTGAGTAAACATAACTCTAAGAGCTGTAAGTGGCAAGTGTATGGAAACTTATGTCTCTTTAAGAATTATACGATTCCCTCAGAACATCAGAGAAATACCCTTTTCTACTTGGATCTACAACGCAGAATGAGGGTTAATGTATCATAAATAATGTTTCTAACTATTCTGTAACAGAATTTATGCTTTTCAGTCCTGTTTCTGTTACTGCCAAGTGTGTAATAGCCAGCTGACTAAGAGTCCTCATCTACACACCTCATCTACAAGGTGTGCAATCACTGTGAAATCCTGTACCTTGCTGGGTGCTATAGCGAATCGAATCTGTCTCCAACTTCCTAAAGGTATGGACCACGAAGCTGCTCTGGACTTGGCACTCTTCTGTTGCAATTGGGCCAGCATCCGCTAAAGAACTAAAGAAGTAGCAAAACTGGAAGAGGGTAGGGAGGTAGCCTACAGATGAGAGCACTGATCTGAATGATCTGTGAACTGATACTTACCTCAGTGCTCATCTCTTTATTTTATTCAATGACTGATTAAATATATATGCCAGAAACAAGTGTTGCCTGGGATGGAAGAGGATGCAAATGCAATGGGCTAGTGACATAACGTGTTGGGGGTCACGAAAGAGAATGGTTTGCCTTAGCCCCAAAGATTATTTATTTCGGTAGTTGGGTTTATGAAGTGTTTATTCCCTAGGACTAAATTGACATAATTGACTGAGCCCAAAGAAGAACAGCTAAGATTTGATGAAGTGTCTTGTTGCATACATGTTTCTGCACAAAACTAAAGACACCAGTGTCATTGAAAGTTACAGTGATGTGTATCCAAAGAAAGCTATGCGAAGGCATAAATGATATACCTTGTTTCTTCTGGTATTGTACCTTATGTGTGTTCTCAACCAATTACCATGTATGATAGCTAGCGTAAAGACAAAAAGGATTTTAAAGAATGGCTTTGGGGATCTCATTCATAAAAGGACGGTGTAGTTTATTTTTTTCTAAAATGATAAATCTCTTTATCTCTCTTCTTCCTCTCCTTGGACCAAGAGAGCATCTGTCGCCTTGTCATTGGCCAACCCAGGCCAGACTGTGACATCAAGACAGTTAGCTTGTGTCTTGTTTTGTTCTGTGAAAATCTAACTGTGGACAATAATTCTTTGTATGTAACCATCGAGACGGATAAATCTTAAAAAAAACCCAAACCCCAACGTTTCCCAATCTCCCCACCCAAACCCTACTCTAGGAATTTTAATTAAATAGTCGCATCATTCTAGCAGTCAAATAAAAAATAGCAAACTATACTTTCTGGGAATAATGTCTTTGTTAGGAGGCTTTTTAAAAAAACTAACAAAAAAAAATAGATTGTATATGGTTTGCATGTATATGTAGCTTTTACATCTGTTCTTCAAATGAAAAGGACCCTAAACTAAGAAAAGCTAACTCAAACGACCCTAAACTATTTTGAGGTAGCTTTTAGCTCCTTGGTCTGTAACTTCAACTTGAAAATAATCCCTTCAGCCCCCAGACATTTTGTTTTGCTGAGCTCTCTTCCTGAGAGCCATTAGTGTGTGATGCTATTTGTTCCCTGCAAAAGGCTCATCACTACACATCCTATATGGTCTCTCTGCTCAGATGCAATTACCTTGGTTTGGGCTTAGAGTTAACATAAAAAAAATACCAAACCATTCACTAATGACACAGCATTTATCAGAGCCAGGGTACCTATGATATGTAGCCTGTTACGTAGTATACAGTCATGGAGGTTTAAACTGCAGCAATATTCAGTGGGAAAATATTTGGTGTCTGTCTCATTAGAGCTTGGTTTCTTCTTTGAAGGGTGAAAAATAACCCCAAATGGTAGAAAAGTCTAGTAGAGAGTCTGAATCTTTATAGGGTCTTTAATCATGTCAAGAACTCTGCCCCTCGTTCTCAGAGCACGTAGATTTTCACTGACCGCCATACTTGGCAACAGATAAGGAATTTGGATTGCTCTGGTTCTTGCAGTTTGGAATAATTAGGAATAAGAATCTGCCTTGTACCATCTGATAAGAAACATACGTACAGTTGAGATACCTATGAGACTGGGAGAAGGATGGAGTGTTTCCAATAGCCACAAACTGACAGGCCCACTCCTGCCACCCAGTTGGAAGTTTTGATGATGTCTTATGCTGGAGGACCCATGGCTCAGTTGTCCTGAGTGAGTCTGGAGTCTCACTTCTGTCTAGGTGCATTCAGAGATGATTTGGCAAGTAAAACCACAGTTTCTTATCTATATATATCAAATGTATCTCCCCATCAGTTCTTTTGTTTTGAGAAAACAAAACATGTTTGTTTCACCCATGGTAAATTGTACTTGGTGAAAAAGCCAGTTGCTCTCACAACCTGTAGAAGACTGGGTGCAATTTCTGACATATCAGGCATTTCTTGCTATTGAAGCTTGACTTTAGATTTCAAACCAAAGAAATAAAAAATTATTCTTTGGAGAAACAACTTTGTGTTAGAAGGGAAAGAAAAAATTAGTGCCATTACTCTGTGATCCTGTTTTTTTCTGCTTCTGCCCTGACCTCCATCAGCGTTAGGCATATATTTTTTTCTTTTAAATAAGCATATGAGTGAACCCTAGCAAATGTCAAGGCTGAAACATCTCATATGCAGAATAGTTCCTCTAAAGGTGTCAATTTCTGAAGAGTTCAAAACATATTTGAATGGTTGCTCCTAAAGTAGACTACCACCACCAGCGGAGTGAGAAAAAGCTTTTTAAAAAAAAATGTTGGCCTCGCTTGGAGTTCAAATAAATTACTGTTTCAATTCAAGCAGGTTTATCAGTCCATTAAACTAGTATTAACTTCATCTTTATGCCTTTAAGACTTGAAGAAACAAAAATATCTTAGGGTCTAGGACTGACCAGATATAAGGGGAAAAAGTGACAAGAGAGTAGCTGACAGGTTGCCCAGAGAGACTGTGAAAGAATGAAATGTTGGTATTTGTAGTTTCTTTGAATATTCCCCCATGCTTTCTATCTTTTGCGCTCTGTAGTTGCTGTTGAGATTGCATTGTTGTTCTGAGATTTAACAAAAAAAAAGTTAAAAATAAATAGAATAACAATAATATGGCATTAATTCATGGAAATAAGCAACAATTTAAAATTGGACAAAGAGAAGGATAAATGCATTAAGATGCATTAAGATGCTGACACCTATTAGTGTCTGAAGCAAATGAATTTAAGTAAAGGATGCTTTGATGTTTTAGCTGGGAGGAAGTAACACTAATGGTCTTTACTTGAGCAATTATGGCAATTGAAAATTCCTGCTGTGATCAGTATTTATTAGATATTAATGTTTTTGTAATACTCCATATTGCTGCTAAAATCTAACTAATTGGTGGTATTTTTATAAATACAGACAAAAGCATATTCAAAGGTAGTATTAACTGGCATTTCCTAATGAGCCATTTACAACATTTTTAGTGTTCTAAACGTGCTTCAGCCTTTTGGTGCTTGTAATGCTCTGGAAAAAAAACACCCTAAATTCTTACTGGCACTGGTCTGTCTTTCCTTCTCCTTCAGCTTTCCCTTCTCTGGAGGCTGGAAGGAAGAGTTATAATTAACTTGTCTGTCCTTCTGGGTATCTCAAGCCACTGAGTTCTAGCCAGGAATTCCTTCAGGAAAGGAGATGAGCTCTCTCCACAGCTGATGGGACCACCTCTTTTGGAAAAATATTCAGTTTCAGTTCAACAATTCCAAGTTCTGCTACATCCTCTGGTAACCTGCTACAAATATTTATCCCTGTGACCACTTCTGTTGGTATTACCTATGTGTGCTCTTTGCAAAAAATCTCTTCCTGTCTTCCAGTCAGGACTGCATCTATGTGAAACTGTAGTATCCTTTACCAACAGTCAGCTGTGGGATTGTTAAATCCACAGCACCTCTCTTAAAGTCTCTCCTTCCGTCCTTGCTTTTATTCCCTGCTTGGTCAAGCTGTTCCTACTTTTGTTACTATTCTTCAAGCCTATATGCTGCTTTTCAGGTATTTTAGCGACTTCTAGATGTTTTAAAGCAGTTTAAGCTGAAATCCTGGATTTTTATCTGACTTGAAGCCTTATTTCCATCTGTCCAATTGCCTCTTCTACTTGTATGGCTCATTTCCCCTGCATTTGCATTAGGTTGTTTCCTATATGAAAAATGAGAGCTTTCTTCTCAGATCTTGCATTATCAGTCTTGGTATCTTGATGCAGCCAGGCGTAACACCTGAACAGTCCTGGTACAATCTTTGGATACATTTGCTGTCAAATTCTGTCAAGTGTCTAAGGAGGATATGGGACCTGTGACGCTAAGGAGCTGTAGCTAGCCACAATGCTGCCAAATTTCAAGGCTTTGTAACACATCATGAGATGCTAGAGATTTTCAGTGAATGGCTTAGGCAAAATGACATATTTTCCCAAGCCACCTCCTGTGATACATCTGAAACTTCCCCCTGCAACCCCTGCAACTCTCAAAAGAGCCAAAGTTGGGACTAATCACTATATACTATGAAAGTAGCCTAATTTCTCTAGTGAGACATGATCCTATAAACACATGTACACAAGCATAATCTTTTTTATTGATATCTCATTGAAGCTGCAGATATACATATATATCTGAAGCTGCAGATACACATACAGTTGAATGTTTGTAGCATTAGTCCTAAAGTTTATGTATTATACATAATATGGGGTATTTTTGAAGAGGGATTGGTTTTTGACTGGGACTGGGTGTAGGAAACCGGAGTGTTATTATGGCAGAAATAATGCTGTGCTGCTGCAGTTTTCTCTTTAGGAGTCTTCCCTGGTTAACAGGAGGTTTGGGTGGAATTTCTGAGTAGAGATTAAATGGTTCACATATCAAAAATGTGTGCTGGGGGGGTGGAAAGGGAGGACACATTTACAACTCATTAGTTTAACTAATGTATTGAAGTAATTATTTGGTGTGTTAGTCCTCTAGAGATTGCAATGATTTGTTTTTCTTCTGCAGAACCATCTGGTTGCCATACAGCCCTATTTATTAATTTTACCCCTGGCTCTTCCAGAATGAATATGGTGACTTATTTATCTCTGTATTTATTACTGCTTTAAAATAAGTATCTTCCTAAAGTGTCTTTTTGAGACTAATCTGCTGGGAGAAATCTGGAAATTTGTGACTTCTTTCCTCTTTTTTTTTTTTAGGTATTTTAAATCAAAGCATCTCCACTACTATCAATGACATATCTCTAATTTGCATCTAGTCTGTACCTATAAATTGTCCCTGGCCTAGAATGCTAAGATTTCTTTCTGGAGGCATTACTTCTATATTTTCTTACTCTCTTTCCATCCTCCCTGCCCATTTTCTCTTTATGTTTACTAACTGAATGTCAATAAAAAGTAGAATATTCATTCATTAAACAACCTGTTCGTTGTCACACCAGGGCCTGATATTTCTTTAGAAGACACCCACTGATCATATCCACTCTATTAGATTCCTTAAATTTTTGGAAAAAGGTCCTATTCTTATTCATCTGAACCATGAAGAAGATATGATTTCTGAAGCACACATAGAAACTGTGGGGTTCTTGAATGTTGGCTGTCTTTTATATTGCAGAAAGACTTTGCAATATGTCAAAGCATAAACTTTTTTGATTAAATGGGCCAAGTCACTGTGTAGACCAGATTGTGTCTTGAGACAAAGTACATTTTCAGATAAGTTTTACAAGTTTTAAAAGATTCTTATTTTCTATGAATATGGTGCCTATATTTCATGCTACCTACATGAAATAGTTGTTGCTATTTTTGGAATATTTTTAAGAGCTAGCTCTCATTTTCGAATGGTCTTCCTCAAATCTGTTTACTGACTTATCCAAAGTCGCAGAGTAAATCTACAGCTTTAGCCAGGAGTTTCTACCTTGGAATCCTAAACACTAAATCTTCCTTAAGCATCTTTGCAACCCAATCTCCTAAATGTTTCTTCAGACTTTTCTTGTCTTTTAGAGTTGTAGCCACTGAAAAAACAGATACTTAGAGTTATAAAAGTAGTATCAGAAATTCTGCTTAGATTAATGATCCAAGGGCTCTTCCTAAGATAAAGTGAAGAAAAACTTGCATATTACTTTAAATAATAAGAATATCAGTGCCCCATGAGAAGGATTCTTGATGACCTGCTCTGTTGGCAGATCTCGCATGGCTGGCTACTCCTCCACTTGGATAGCTCGCCACATTAAGATAAGACCATTGTCCATTAACTTAGTTGTATTTTGAAATTATGTTTTGAGGTTCAAGTGCCTTTCAAGGTGAAAGGAATATTTTCAGCACTGAAGTAAATGCGTGGGTTTGGAAAGCACAACTAATGCGTTATAACAATCTCATATCACAAGTCAGATTGTATATAGCTTAATTACAGATTAAAAAAAAATCCTGTATAAAATTAATGTATAGACCGCTTCATCCCCATCCGTGTTAATCCCTGACTGAAAGTTGCATATATCACAGTGGGATTAGCAGCTATTTCTCAAACATACCATTTTTTTTTCTGCAATGTAATCATTGAAGCAACACCAAACTCAGTAGTGCCTTCTTTTCCATCAGCACTGAATAAGTAGAGAAAATGTAATCACGTTAGAAATGGAAAGCTAAGGGAAGTGGACACATTTGCTTCATTTTGAGAGATTAAGTGCTGGGATCCCACTCCTGCTGCAATTTAAGAAGAGTCTTTTATGATGCTGGAAAGATGTGGTCTGAACCCTACACCATGTTTGTTCATACATCCAAAGAGAGTATGGCCATTTTACATAAAAATTATATGCCTTGTTGCTAGGAATTAATTTGGGCAGCAGGAATTTCTCCTTTGTTCCATGGTCTCAAAATCCCCACACTTCTTCAGCCTCCCAATAACCAAACAGGTTAGGGATAGAGTTACAGGATGAGGTGAGGGCTAGGAGGTTAGTGTGAGGGGATAGTGTTTAGGGGTTTCAAGGAAGGGGCTTGCTTTAGGGACTAGTGAAAAGAATTAGAGTAAGGGACTAGGATATGGGGCAGGTGTATGGTTAGAGATAAGGGTTGAAGCCTAACTGAAATGGTTTGCAATTGTCCCAAACTCATCACTGTAATGACCCAAATCCCCACAACTTTTTTCTCATATGCTGAATCCTCAGATTGATGCTCTGAAGGGACTTGACAAACACTAACGTAATGACAGCTGTATCGGTAACCTGGTTACTCATACTGACTTTATTTGTCATAAATTCTTGTAGCAGAAAAGTCTTTCTTTTACCTGTTCTTTAAAAGGAAAGAGAAAGGTGATGCTGGACGGTTAGACCTACATCATGGTCATCACTATGCGGGTTGAATTAGAGGCGCATTCTCAATTGTATATTTTGACTTGCAATTTTAATATAACCTCTGTGCTTCACTTCCAAGGTGACATTTTCTGTTACAGAAATGTCAGTCAGAGGGTTGTCCAAAGACCATCCAGTCAAGCCTCTGGTGAAAACAATAGGAATAAAGCAACAAAGATAGTTTGCTGTTCATGTACTTGGCTATCAAAATACTTTACAATGTAGAAATGACCATCCAGGCAATTATTACAGTCCATTGATAGGGGGAGAGTGTAATATTGAAACAAGTGAATGGCAGCGTTTTCACAAATTTCTCTGTAGATAATCCTCCTCTGTGGGAAAATCCACTCCGAGGGTAGCAAGAGATTTCATATGATGATGAACAAATAAGAAACCAGGCTTTGGAAGAGAGAGAAATCTGGTATATGGGATCAAACCCAACATTTCAAAAAGTTGGTTTATGAGATGTCACTGGGTTCCCCTCCACTAAACAGTCTGGCTGAGTCAAAATGCCAGGGAAGATGAGAACTCAGATGGATGAACATCAGATAGCCTGTGTGTGAGTGGAAGGATCAGGTGATTGATCCAAAGATGGGAAGGGAAAGCCTAGATATTTAATTAAGTACTACAGAGATGAGAAAGAAAACATAGTAGCTGATAACTTCATTACAACTACAACTGAATTTTAAAGTATTGTAATGAAATGGATTCAAAACCATATGAGACACCTAATGTGGTTCAAATGTGTTCTGTAGCAATTTGCTTGTCAATAGATAGACGTCAAATTGAAATTTATTTGCAATTGATACTTAAGACTGTTTGCCATTAATACGTATTAATTCAACTAAGTCAGCTTTAAGGCTGATTTTAGTTAAGTTGGTCTAAGCTTTAGGCTAAGGCAAGACCTTTCAAAGTCATGACAAGAATGACAGGAATGATGCATTACCTTCTGAAAGACTTTTCAGTGATACTGGCTTTCACTGTGTTTGAGCATGTGAAAACATTAATGGCTATGTCTAATAATGTCTCTGTAAATTAGAAAATAAGCATTGTTATGCATCTTCTTTTTTTATAAATAGGAACATACCTTATCAATCAAAATTTGATTGTTTCTTGATAGAGACATAAAAGGGAGAGAGAAAGTAGTGACACAAAAATATAAGCTGCTTGGAATTTTATTGAATTTCCTATAAAATTGTAGCTTAAAATGAGTATGAACGCGCTTGAATAGGGTTATAGTAATATATCTTCAGCTAGCCAGAACAGTGAATGTAATAGGCAATGAATAACCACAATCTGTCTGGAAATTGGTATTAGGAAGAGTTTTATTAAATGTTTCCTTGTTTAAGTACTCACAGAGGGTATTGATAATAATTTAATGAAATCTGAGGGTAGTGCTGAAATGAGAGAGAGATGCTCGTGCTAGTTGAAGCGGATAATAAAATGGTAATTTTAAGAAAGCAAGAGAAAATAACAAGGTGAACGTTGCCAAAAAAAAAAAAAAAAGAGGAAAGTTACATAGCTGGGGAGGATCTCAGTGATGCCTTATGAAAACTCACATATGCTAGTGGGAAGAGACTCACACGAAAAGCAGTTATCATGAAGGAGATCTAGGGTGACAGAAATATGGTAGAAAACAACATGCTTATGATGTGGTCTCAAAGAGAAGCCATTCAAAGTTGGCCTGCCTTGCAAAAGCATCTTAGGTAGGGAACCCTTCTTTATATGGCACTGATGTGACATCTCAGATCAATTTATTATCAGAGAAATAGCAAAGCTTAGCAATTTCTAAGACTCTGGGGTCAGAGATGGATAAATGAATTTCAAATTCAAATGTACCACTGTTATGGAGTCAAATGCACCTTCATCTCCTTTCTAGATCTTCTTACATGTTGCATTTTCAGGTACTGCAGTTCTTGTTTTATGTATTTTCAGCTGGAATGCTGTTGTTCTCTTCTCCTCTAACATTCAGAACTGTGCAGTACACTAAGTTACAATATTTTTAACCCTGCTTTTGATCATTGGCAGATCTTTCCTTCAAGAACTGAGACCAGTGAGACTGCAATGATACAGAAGTCTCCTCCAGCGGAAAAACCTGCAAATTGACTGGATTATTGATTTTTTTTGTGCAAACAATATTACAAACTTTTATTTTAGACTGAAGGTTTAGGCAGGCCAAGAGGGACTAGGCCTAACTCACTGGTCTTGTATGCATCCATCTGCCACCTACTAGAATCAGTCATCCCTGACTCGTTCCTACTGTGATTCTGTCCTACTGTCCCCACCGTCGTTCCTACTGTGATTCCTCTCATTCCCCAAACCAAATAGCTGATTCCAGCATGCACAGTTTGCATCT
Source organism: Calidris pygmaea (assembly GCA_003697955.1). Taxonomy (NCBI): domain Eukaryota; kingdom Metazoa; phylum Chordata; class Aves; order Charadriiformes; family Scolopacidae; genus Calidris; species Calidris pygmaea. The sequence goes on from QJSC01012001.1 coordinate 169,776, forward strand.
GTATTGTGTGCTGTATATTAGTAAGTGGGCTATCTTACTAAGGTAAGATTTGTAGGGAGAGGTGTATTTTGTATTAAAAATACAGCCTTGCCTCACTTACCTCTAGGTTATCAAGGCAGCACTACTACTGTGTGAATCACCTGAACCTGTTTCCTGAGATCCTGAATAGTGATTGACTTAACAACGAATGTAATGTTACGCAGCTGTATAGGCAAATTTTAAATTAGAGGAAAGCAGCTCCCTGAGAGGTATGTGTAACTAATTCATTTGTTAAAGGAATAATTTTTCCCAAAATGGTTTAGAAGTTGAATGTAGATTTAGGACAAAAAGAAAAAAAAAAAAAAAACACTACCCAAATAGTAACAATGAAAATAATTAGCTGACTTTCTCTATTCTTCCAGGAAAGAATTGTCAAAAGTCAGTATTGCTAGCTATTGGGAAAGGTTTAACAGTGGTAAAGATCAAAACCAAAGGACTGCTATAATTGCTCCAACCAATGTTGTTGTTAGGGCAACAGCTAATTGCTGTTGAACTTCAATTTTATAGCTGTAATGGGAGTTACTGAATAGTTTCAGATAATTAGTTTTGCACAAATGACAGAAATTTCAAAGTATTTTATCTATTGAGAGGATTTTCCTTGTCTAAGGAAACAGATTATCTTACTATCTGTTATATTAGATAACATAGGTTCAAAGACTCTAAAATAATCTGTTGAGTGAATTCATGAGTGCACAAAACATGAGTGAAGTTTAAGAATTTTGGAAAAAACATTAAACTGTCAGGACTGTTTTCCATAGCTTCTGTAATACTGATATGCATGGTTTGAAATTGGTTATGGCAGGTTGAAAATAAACAAAGTAAAAAAACCCCCAAAATACAGAGCTAAGCTATGTAATTCCTTGCCACAGGCTGTTGCAGATGCTAAAAGTTTGCTGGTGTTCAAAACTAATTGGATAAATTAATAGAAGAAAAAATTATCTAGGGCTATTAAAAAAAAAAGCCATCTGTGGTTCAGGAAATCTCAAAACAAAGAGCTGAAACCTGGGAGGAAATTTTGAGAAATATGTTTCTCTCATTCTCTTTATACTTTTCCTTAGGAATCCTCTATTGGCTGCTACTGAGTACAGCATACTGAACTAGACGGATCTTTTATCTGACATTTTATTGTTGGTCCCATTTTCCAACTGAATCTTTTAAAATCTAAAGCTGTTACTTTATTTAAACATGTTAAATGATTCTCACAATTGTAAATCTTCTCCTTAACCTCCCAAGAAATGTCAGCAGGGCTCATACATGTGGCTACTGAGTCCAGGTGGTTCAAAAGATAATAAGAGACCTGTTTTTTACTAAATGGCCTCATTTTAAAGGAAGGAATTTTTGGGGAAGAATGAGACTGTAAATAGCCAAAGATAACTTTGCTTCACTATGTAGTTTTGCACAATAAAAATATATATTATTCTGACATGTCATCCATCACTTTCTTGCAAGTTTCCATTTGCCTATGTTCCTGACCTCTTACAATTTGACTTAGAGTTATGTACAGGAACTAGCTCTAGAAATTGTTGGACTTAGAAAAAAAGCTTCTGGTCTATATGGCCTTGATATTGCTTGAAGAATAGTGTGCTTTATTTTGAATAAAATAGCATAACTCTGATGAACGTCTATGAATTCTCATCATTCAGAGAACATTCTGCTTTCTGGATAAATTTAGATGCAACTGATGTAGACTGTTTCCCAGGAAAACTAATTTCTTTTTAGTCCTATAGTAGAGCACAACTGTCCTTTAATCTTTGGCAGAATTATTTCACAGATAATCCTTACTTTGTTGTAATTCGTAGGTTTCTTTTTCATTGATTCCATCTGTATTGCTACAGTGAGAAAAGCTTGTGGCATTATGTCCTCAAGACTTTCAGGAAAGAAAATAAAGTTTGTAAACTTTTAGGTTAACTCTTGTGATCCTTCCTGAAATGTTGTGACGTACTGAAATCAGATCTGTGATCTTACCAGCAACCTTTGTTTCTTAATAGAATACGATCTTCATTTACAAAAATGAACTGAGCTAAACTGTAAAGTGAGCTGAACTGAACAGTTAGTGGGGACTCCTCTGATAGAAATGGGGCACTCAGTGGGGTAAATGGATAGACCGTAAGTTGTAGACAAAATTTTCATGCCCGTGTGTGTTCTCAAATTCCTTAGACTGCTGAAAATTTTTTATTGGGGTCATCAAACAGAACTGGCTGTGGTCTGCTGTATTTTGAATGATAAATAATTGGACTGAATTTACTGAAATGTGTTCCTGAAACAGTGATTGCCTTGGCATAGCTCTGGTTCAAGAGATAAATTTTACTGTTTCTTACTGTGAGGTTAGCATTTATTTGACTAGGAGATTCATCGTGTTTTAATAGCGTAGTAGTAGGATTACTTAAACAATCCTCAGAAAAAAACTGTATTCTCTTATATAGAATACTCTTCAGTTAAATTTAATTGAAATATAGAGCAAAGAGTGTGTATGAAGATAGATGTCTAGATCAAGTTCCGGTTTTGGACAATTGGAGTAATTTCAAGGGAACTCTAATTTCTGGTGTCTGGTATGCTAAGAATATGGTCTACCCCAAATATGTCTCTGGAACGGTACTGCCAAACATACAAAAATATGTATTTAAAAATCAGTACAGCAGTGGAAGTGCTAAAAGAGTTCAGGGTGAAAATACTCTTTAGTTACTGCAGGTAGCATTTGATTAGGGTATACATTTCATACGCTAGATACTTTGTAGTTAAAGAATAAAGAAAAAACATTATCTGCAGGCATGGAAAGTTTCACACAGCAAGGTAAAAATCTGATGTTAATCAGAGAAGGTGTGGTGGTTTGGATGGGAAGAGTGGTCACTAGTCTGACCTGTCATTCCACACTCCCACCACCTCCTTACTGCTGTGTACCGGAGTAGATATTCTAATCCTTAAAAACACTATAAAAATAAATCTCTCCAGTCAGGTAATTCTAATGGAAACAAAGATTAGGGGGTAGTGGAAAGGAGGAGAAATGTTTCTCTAATGGTATCTAAATGCCTAAAGAGCTCTTATTTGTCCATTGAAAATCCAGGGGGAGATTGGAATAAAACCCTTATAGATCCAATTGATTTTTCAAGGCCAAGCCACTCAGACTGAGAGATCCACCTGAATGTGGTGGGTACATTCTGTCTGCAGCTTTTCAATCTAGCCAGTAGTAAAGAATATTCACTGTCAGTTGCATTTTTCATAGAAAATTGCTAGTGATAAGAAAACACACCTAGGCTGGCAGCAGCGGAACTGTTAGAGGAAGCAGTTATTTCCATTAGTTGTCTGACTCTTTCCTCTCTCACTGCTAGGGTAGCCACTTTTGAACACCCTCTTTGAATGACCTAGGAGGTAGGTCCTGCTGAGTAGGTGAGAGTGGGTTCTTCAGTGTGGGCTGTACTGTGCATGCTCTGCTTCTGCAGGGAAGCTTGTGCGCTGGTTTGCATATGGGTGGAGCAGAGAGATGAGCTGAATATGCAAGAGGGCAAAGGATTGCCTAGTTCCTTTGTACTTAGGAACATCATCCCAAGCAATTTCCTTCACCACTGGTCTCAGAGGTTGATAACTCCACAAAATAAACAATCACAAAAAGCTAACAAGCAACATTGTCGCTAGATGGTCGTTTGACACTGATAAATGTTAGTTCTGTCTGTGCTGAAAAGTTACAATTTACACTGTATGGCAGGTAAAAATACTTAGTGTCAAGCCCTGAAGCTGCCTGCAGGCCTAGTGTTTGATTAATTAGAAAACATTTATTTGAGCAAGCCATCAATGGTTACACATCTAGGTATGCTTCCAACAAAAGGAAATAGGGTGGTAGTGAAAATGTGCCTGATCTCTGAGCTCACCACCCAAACTAAGGATCCTATGCTGGAATACGGATGGGACCTCCTCACTCCATGGGTCCTGGATACAAAGACTGTTCAAGTACCAAGGGAGTGAAAGGAGAAGCAAAAGGCTAGGAATTTTCTGGCTGGAAAAGGGAAGACAGAAGGGAAAGGTGATAGGAATGCATGGAAAAGGTGAAGGGGGAATGATTATTTTAGGGTCTACCATTCCAGTATTAGATTTTATTTCAACAAATCAGGGCTACAAAATGAAATTATAAAGAGGTAGATTCAAAAGAGCAGATCTTTTTCTTTGTGCCTTGTATAGTGAAACTGGGGAGCTCTGCCACAATGTGTTGCAAAGGGCAATGTTTACAAGGATGCAGAAAAGCAACTAGAAAGCTTCACAGATGAAAAAGAGCTGTTAATCACAAAGATACTACCTCAAACCCCAGAATGTCTTGCACCACGGATCACTTGTGACCAGTTGACTGCCTGGGGAAGAATGTTTACTTTCTTATAATCTTTCTTAGGCATTTGCTGTTGTCCACTGTAAGGATAGTTGGATGTTGGGTAAGCCTATCACTATGCAAGCTAATTCTTTCCCCTGATATAGATTTCTAATGGGGTAGACTCAGAGCTCTAAACTATAACAAATGTAATGAGAATATTCACTGTAGTTTCAGTGATCTTTGGTACAGGTGTTGGTGTGCTTATGTTCTGGCATGTCTATGACTGCAGTGCTTTATATTAGGGCTGTGCGGTCCTGAGAGAGCATTAAAAGAGGAGACACCAAGGAGATGTGAACTTTAGTGAGGGGAGAGTTAGAATTATGGGACTGCTAGTGCATGAAGTCATCTCTGCTCTTATTGACATTTTGCAAGGTTATATTCAATGATGAATCATTAAACTGCTCTGCCTTGGAAACACCAGTAACAGAAAGCTCAGCTGTTGCTTTTTTCCTTTGGTTTGACTTTATTTATGTGTCAAGATTCTTGAAAGCTGCCAGTAAAATTTCTGCCTAAAGCCTCCAAAGGTTAGCATCTTCTATAATACAGATAAATATTTTTTATGGACTCTTAATTCAGTATATTTATTAGACATCCAATATCCTACATGGCAAAATAATAAACAACATACAGACACCTAGCAGCTTTCCAGCTAATTTTTGAAGAAGTCTGATTTTGATTTCTGCTGTATTGATTTCTACTTTCCTTTCTACTTGAAAAATCGTTTACTATCTACACCTTAGCAGTACTGTCGATACTCCTGGTATTACATTTCTTCTAAACTTGATTTCTTTGCAATGTTGTGAGCACTTGCTAGTTTTGAATCAGGAATTTTTTCCCCCTTTTGGGGGGAATTTCTTTGCACAGGAATAGGAAATTGTTTCATTTCAAACTGCCTTGCATATGTTTATATGAAGTAAAGATATATTTCTCAAAGGAACTTGGTGGAAGGAATAAGATAACTTAGATGAACATTTGTCACATACATGTTGATCATGGGTACAAGCTCTAAATAGCTAATCTTCCTTCTCTCCTCTTTCCATTACTTCCTATAAAATGTATACTACATTTAATTTCTAATAGCTATATGCAATCATGCCTGGAATATGAAACCCATCTGCAAGGTACTGCTACAAAACCAAATAGTACAGTGAAAAAAAGAGAAGAGAAACCAAGATTTCTGCATTTAATTTCCCCTAATGCCAGAGGCCATTTGTGCTTTGCACGTACAGAGCGCTTCATGATACCATTTATCAGATATATGTAACTGTTCCCTCTTTTTTCATTTATAACGTGCATACAATTTTTGCTATTTCCTCAGGAAATCGATGTCAAAATTGAGATTAAATTCTTTCTATTTTGTTCTCCTCCTTTAATGCACCACAGTGTTGTTAATATAATTTTTGATGAAGATTTCAATAATTCATCACTCTTCATCTCCATTAGAAGATGAAAGAGATCTCAGGGAAAGAAAGTTTTCTCGCAGAAGTCAGATTTGTATTTTGTCCCAAGAGAATATGTCTGGGTATCTTGAACCTACAGATGTAAACAGTTATTAAAATGCTGCATGCATTTCAGTAATACAGTTCGCCTAGGTATTAGTCACTAAGCAAAAAATTCTGTAATATAAATGAATAATAATAAAATCATTCAGCAGCTCTCCTTTTTGCACACACCTTTTATCTGTTTCCAAAGGCTGAGGCTGCTGTCACAGAAATATTCTATTTACCTGCTCATGTTTATTCATGTATGAATGACTGTGGAATTCTTACTTAAAGTAAGAAAACTCTTTTTTTTTTTAATGCTTTTTCCTACTGTGCTGGCATTCTCTGCGCCTTAAGTATGGAAAAAAAAGTTTACCAGTGAATTAAACAAAGTTTACCATAGTATATTCAAAATTGTGCTCTTTTCTTTTGCCATTGATTCCTAACGGTGCTTGTGTTCCTTCCAAACATTTCAGACAAATAGAGTTGTAACATTATTACAGTATACTGGCCTCCAGTAGGTGTCCCTTAGCTTAAAAGTGGCTCCATTGAAGAGTTATTGGCAGGACAAAATATCCTGTCTGCTAGATTTTCTGAAATAATTTTCTACAAACAATTTTGTATATAGATGAACTTGAGAACTGAAGTTCTGCAGATGTTCTTACTAATTCCATTCTGCAGTTGTGCTGAAATATTACTTTCCTAGAAAACTCACAGGAGATCTGTGTGAAATTTTGAATGCTGTAGATGTTGTCAGCTTGATATGGTGACAAATTTACAAGATTCCCTGCAGGGTCCAAGCTAATTTTAGATGTAATTACAAAGATGCATGTAATTGACTGTGTCCAATGAACATCAGAATGTACAACTGGAATTTTTATAATACTGGAATTCATGAAAGCTATTTTATTATTTTGGTATAGATCTAAACCAATATAATCTAACTGCAGTATCTCTAAATCAACTGAATACTCTTTTCCTAGTTGCATATACTATTATCTGAATGATTGTTCTAGTGAAGCATGAAATGAGTGCAATTGTGCTATACTCCACACTGAGAAGTAACTTCTATAGTAAAAACTTACAGGATACTGTCCTGTTTTCTACATCATGACAGGAATTAACTGAAAATGTAAACAGCATTTTTCTATCCTAAAGGAGAAAATGAAAATAAAATGGAATATTGCTGTTGATGAAAAGTGTACCCAGTTCAAAGAGAACTAATATATGTCTAGTTCACAAATAAACTTGTAATAATGAATTTAATTACTAAGAATGAATTTCATAATAAGTTCATAAATTGCTTTTGTGCAATGCCTGCTAATGATCTTGTGAAATACACAACCAAAAATATATGTGCAAACAGAATTGTGCTTAATGTGCTTGTGCTAGAGAGGGGTTCACCTTCACACATTTTAAGAGAAAAATTGTTTATGCAAACATTGTAACACACATTGACATGGAAGTACTTCACCAGTCATGCATAAACACTCTGTTCAGTCCTTTCCAGCTGCTTGCGAAGTATATGAGACAAACTATACAGAATGCTATATTAGGACTTTATGGGTTTAAATCCTCATCAGCTCCACAGTGCAATTCACCTATGCATCAGCAAATTGATAAGTTGAGCAGGCAACCAAGCGAGTTTAGCAGGAAAGGAAAAAAAATGAGACATTTTATATTGGCTGGTTTCATTTCCGCTGATATTTTGCTTCATGCTTTTCCTTAATGGCTGGTTGGGAATAAGAGCAGCGGACATGATACTGAATGACTGGTAAGACCCTGTGTGATGGGAGTAAAAGAACTAATACAATCAGAGCCTTAAGCAGCATTTAGGGGGTTCTTAATACTTTACAGAGTGATGTCTTGGATGATGTCAATGGCTCAGGTGCTGAACTTCGTATTAATGCTTTCCTTATTTTTTCTCTGTGGGCTACAAGGCACTAGTCACACTGTGGCAGGTATCAATAACGATAGCCAGTTTTCAGTCAAAAATAAAGCAACCATGGGATTAGCAGGCAGTAGAAGTGCCTCCCAGGAATGCTTGCTTAATGCAGGTCATGCAGCAGGTTACCACAGGAGAGGGAAGTACCTTACTCATATAAGAACACTCTTACATATGCATGGGTACAAAACGTATTCCCAGTTCCAGAATAGGACGTAAACAGCTATTTGCACTGCTCACTTAGTAACTGTGGCTGTTGTCCCAAAGTGGGGTCATTTACCCTGTGTGCAGATGCCAATATACACACAGAGTAGAGGTAGCAAAGATAATCTGGCTTGCTTTCAGATATCTGCAAGGTGAATTTCTACATCTAAGCTACTTGTCTAAGCTCCCAGTGTAGCCAAGTGAGAGGAGTTAGCACCTCCTGGCTGCTGAGCTGAATTGTCCCCAAGAGGACTCTGTTGCTTGACTCTGATTCCAGAGAGTTCCAATGAGCATCTTTGGAAGTAGCTACAGTCAAGCAGGGACTCCTGCCCACTTAGTGAACTGAACTCATGTCAACTCATGCTACTGTTTGTATTCCTCCTAAAGAAGGGAATCTTCTACCTCATTACTCAAGTTTGTAGTATTGGCCTGGTCTTGCAAGAATTCAGCCATGTGGTGTGTAATATTTATTTAGATAATACCGTGGGTTTATTTTCATTGCAGAATGCTTAATGATGAGTGGAGAGATGAGGAGTGGCAAGATCTATTGCAAGATTATGCACTGCAGGCAGTATAGGAAGGTCTTGAATGTGAGAATGATTCTTTGTTGGAAAAGCATAAAACTTTACCATTTATTTGACTAATAACTCAAGTCATTTATTTAACATGTGCTTGATTTAACTTTTAAAATAGTAAAAATCACACTTCTTTCAGAGATCAGCAGGCCATTTCCTTGCGTTGTTTTTTAAAATCAGTATAATTCAAATTTTTTTAGCAATGAAAGTAACCGAGAGGACCAAAACTTCAGGTGATTTTTTTTTTCAAATAAGTTGATTGTGCTGTTTTGATTTCTTGCTTTGTCATCTTCATCTATTATTTATTTAAACATTCAGAAATACTTTTGGACTGTTTTCCTGTTGGTTATTAAGTATACTGGAAATTGTTCATTTCAGTTTTCCCTTCTTTCGTTTTGCATCTGTAGCTGTAAACGTGGAAGCTGCCTATAAGAAGGAGGAAGATTAATTTTCTGTACGATGTTGCTTTAACTTCCATGTACTTTTTTCTTTCCTCCTTCCCTTGTGTTGGTCCGTTCTGCCTTGTATTGTGTAATCCTGGGAATAAATCCTGTTGTTCTGATACAATTTTTTACCCTGACAAGAATTCTATTACATCCCATGCAGTTCCTCAACTAGGTTTTGCTGCTTGTGCTGATTTTTAAGCACCTGTAGCTACAGAAGCAACAAATCTTTACTGTTGTTTACATAAGGGACTAAAGTATGGCTACATTCTTAGTCAAGAGCATCTATTATTATTCTTTAAAAAACTTAATTGTACCTAGGCAAGAAGATTTATCAACGTTTAACAAAGGAAGAAGTTGAGTTTCACTGTTTCAGATGGTTTAGGAAATAATTCACTTTAGTGTAAGTCTCACTAGAAAAGAGCATCTGCACAGCTGGCACAATCTCACAGAGAGAGCCCATGGTAAAAGCTTTCTGTGGAAAGACCTAAAAGACACTGTAACTGACACGTGGCTCATTTGTGTTCCCTCCTGGTTTGCTTTATTTTACTTTAAAATATTCCGAGCTGGTGGGAATTGTTTTTCTTGCCTATATTTGTGATGTCTTCTCATGTGACTTCTGTAATCACAGAGAGAAAAATATTGAAATTTAATGTGCTGTTTCATGTTTCCTCAGGTCTGTACTCTTGCTACTCTGGGCACAAAAATACTGGACTTAGTCCAAGTACTTATGTAAAGACAGAACTAATTTATTCTGAATAGTTTTTGCCACTTTTGTCTTTGCTGTGCTTTTAATTTGGTATGGAAGTATTCACAAGTATAAAAGCTATTCTTTCCATTTATAATCTAATGTTATTTGTCAGTCTCTTGGATAAGGCTGAGAAATTAGAGTGTGTGTGCGCATGTAAGAAAGTTTCAGCTGTGCTTCAGAGTGTCAAAATTAGTATTTGGCATTAGGGCTTACTTTTCTAGATTAGGATTTTTTTTTAAGCCTCTAGTCTAACCCCTGTGCAATCCAGGGCAAACTTTAGAATACAAGGGAATTTCTCAGGGCCTTGTCTAGCTGAGTTTTGAATATACCCAGGAGTGGAGATTCACCCACCTAATCCAGTGCCTGACCATCATCATCGTGAATTTTGCTTTTCCTTTCATGCAGGCAGGATTTCTCTTGCTTAAAATTTTTACTGTTTTCCCTTCTCAAGTTATATAATGTGCCAATCATATCTCTTATCAATTATGCTGTGTCCAAATATAAATATTGCCAAATCCTGTATTTCATTCCTCATCACAAGTGGTAAAACAGCCTTGAGAAAGACCAAATACAAAACAGCTGATGAAATAATACCTAATGACTCCACTATTTTTTATTTATATGTGGCGCACTGCATTTGCAATGTTTATTTGATTGAAATCGATTCAAGTTGGGTTAACATCACTAGTCATCTTTCCTAATCATTACATTGTATACATTCCCCACTGTATTTTCTTTCTTTAATGTATAGAGTAAATCTCCTTTTGGAATATGAACTCTATTAGATTTTTGATATATAATGTTTAGGGTCTTGTAAACTAGCTTTTCCCACCCTTACATGTTTGTATTTAGGGATTATATTAAATTCTCCACTGCAAGCATAAAAGGAGGGCAAACAGAAAAAAATTTTTTTTTTTTTGTGTGAAAGCAGATCCTAACTACACAGCTGTTCTGAAGAATAAATAAGGTTACATACAGCTCTAAGAAGAAAATGCTCAGGGTTTGCCTGTTTATTTTTTAGTGCAAATTCTCTGAGGTTCAAGCCACCCCTGCATTCTTTCTGTAGAGAAGTCAATTTACAAGTAGCCAGAGATGAGACTCCTCTGCAGCTTGCCACAGCACTATCCATCCCATAAAAACAAATCATACCCTAAATGTGTCAGACAGACAAGTCCAAACTGATATCCAAGACTCATGACTATTCAGAAACAGCTGTAATCATTTAAGTCCTCATCACAGTTGAGCCACACGAGTGGATTTTACCATAGGGTGGCTGGCTTAGCTTAAATTGCTTTCACTTGTTCTCCTTGAGATGAAAATTACTGATTCAACAAGTATGTTAGCAGGAGTAAGATGTACCATTCCTAAGAAGAAAAGGCCTTTACTAGACTTGTGATGAATAGCCCAAGTAGCTTTACAGCTCCTCCTTGAGAGACAACTTGGTTTTTTACTTTAAGTAAAACCACATGAGGACAAAAATATAGAACTGTAAGAATACATTAGAATTTTGCTTAACATCTTTAACCTCATAAATATGGAAATCTATGTGTGGTTGTCTCAAGTGTGAACTCCAGGAACAAGTCTTTCACAACGGTAAAAAATCTCCCTCAATTGTTCCCCCAAGCACAAGAAAGAGTGCTCTAGGTAACAAGTAGATTGCTGGGGAACATTACCCTTGTTCTAATAAAGTTGCATAATATAAATGGGATTATCAATTAGGATAAAACAGTTTTTCATCTCATAACACATACTAAATATGAAGTATCGCCAATTAGTGATCATAACCATCACCATGTTTTGACTATGAAAAAATAAGATTGCATACTTTTTAGTTACTCTTTGACATCCATCAAAACAGCTTAATTTTAACCACTCCCTCAGGGGAAATAATGGAAATATAAAAATGTTTTCCACTTGATTGCATGGGATTAAATCACTATGGTTTATGTAACCGTGAAGGAAAATGGACCACTGACTCACAACAGTTTTGAAAAGCTGTCCTCGTTGCTGACTGGAGTCCCAATTAAAGATTTTTTTGTGTTCTTTGGTGGCTGCTTAGGCTTATTTTATGTCTTGGCCTTCCATTAGGGTTGACAATATATTCACCCATTTTTTTCTATCTGTTTTCCAACAGTACCTGCAAGTCCCAGCCACAGGACACAGTACAAAGGGTCACGTTTGACTGGGATATGGAACTGGATTCTGCTCCTACTAAACTCAGTGAAAGTTTGTTGCCAATTTACAGAGGACACAGCTTCAGTGAGAATGTACCTGTCTAAATAAATGGGGCAAGTGGGGAGCAGAGATTATCTCAAAGGTGTGGAGTTTTTTCCTTGTTTTGTTGTAACCTATTGTGAAACGCTTCTTTGATTGAAGCTTCTTTCTCTTGAAACCCTTTACTTTGATTTGAATAGAAGTTAAATCCCACATTTAATTTTTAATATTTCAGTTCGTATATTTTATCAAATAAGGATAATAATCAGCATGGTTGGAACCTATAGAGTTCGTAAATTATATTGTTATAGTAATTACAATATTAAGAGCTATCAAAACTAACCCTCAAAATCTCTTGTTATATCCTTCTAATGGTGTTACAGTTATGCCTATTCACTTTATCTCATTATTACACTGAATCTTAAACTAGCAGTTTTACACTTTGCACTTCTTTACCTTAGTCAATGTCATTCTGTGTGATCCAGCCTGTGTATTTAAACAAAATGCAACAGATTATTTGGATTTATTTCCCTTGGACACCGTGGCAGTTATGAGGTTAAATAATCAATTGCTAAATTATTAATTCATGTAAAAGTCTAGTATTTTTCCAATAAAATCCATCATTATCGTTACTCACACTTTCCATGTGTTGATCAGGGATTGCACAGTTTCTATCTACCTGACAGTATTTAACACATTCTTTGATATTATTTGCAGTCATTAGTTCCTTTCATAGTAATGTCAGTATATCTGCAAATTCATGAAGTGCTTTCCAGCCAGGGAAAGGCATGTCATCCCTCCCTGGTAATCTTCACCTGAATGATCTTCTCTGCCATCCCTTCTCTCAATTCCATTCACCAAAATTGTGGTGATACCTTGTCATACCTTGTTATTGCTTGGGAACAAGCTCTTGTCCGCTTGCCTTTCAGAGGAAAAGTTTCCCCCCTCCTATCAAACAAGAGTTACAAAGTGCTCCCCAGCTTCTGGGCAGTGGAGGGAGGAGGAGGTGGCCAAAGGGACAGGAACAGAGTGAAGTGAGGTGTTGCAGAAGTGCTGGGGGAGAGGTAACTGGGATTGACCCTGCAGCCTACTGCTCCGCTGGGAGCCATGTTGCACCTGAGCTGTGCACAGAGGTGAGAGCCAGCTGGTGTGGAACAAATCCGATGACAGGAACTGAACTTCCAGCTTTTCAGGGTGGAAGATGGAAGGACAGATGCATGCGTGAACCTAGACACTCATCTCCTTGGCAGTCAAAATGTGTTAAAACAAACTGCCCCTTCTTCTACCGCTGGGAGAGGACCTAGGAGAGTGCTATAGATGCTGAGCTGGTCTGCCATCCCAGGATGGAAAGCTAGCTCTGACATCAGGCAGTTACAAAAGGTGAATAAACCCCTTTTTATCTTCCCATGACCATAAATCAGGTGCACACTGCTTCACCAAGCAGTCAGGGCCCCTCTATGGAAACAGGTTGTTGTCCTCACATTTGTGAGAAGAATAGGATGAAGTATGCATAGATTTGACTTCCTACTTAGAGAAAATATGTAATACTCCCATTTATTTGCATAAAGATTTATGTAGGGATTGTAGGGCATTCTCACAATTTTTAAAATATAGTTAAGATTAAAAAACTCTGAAGACAGTATTTCCCCCCTGTGACAGTTGCTGCATGTTCTGATGGAAAAGCTTCCTAAATCAACAATGAAGTGACAAAAAGAACAAAAGTATTTGGCTTTCTGCCCATGAGACTGCCCCAGAGCAGCTCTAGTAAAATATTTGAAGGATTTGCTGTCTATTTATAGTGCCATTTATGCGCACTAGTTTCAGTAAGAAAAGTAGCTGTCTGTGGGCAGCATTCAAGATAAACAGCAATGGTCTTTCTCCCTGCAATATCTCTCAGTGCTGCCACCACCCCATAATAACAAGTGAAAAACAATGAGAAGAGTAACAGATGTAGGAAACTGCAGAATGATGAATAGTTGGAGGTAAGTTATGTATTAATTTCAGAAAGGGTCAAACCAAATTTTTACTGTCTTATATTTGAGAAGTAATAATTGATCTTATGAAAATTAAATCATGTTTGGGAACAACCTAAATCATACCTAATCTGTAGAATAATTTTGCAATAGTAAGTGATCAATTAGGATTTCCATTAAAGTATGAAGAAATGAGTTGGCAAAGATTTGAATGATTTGCTCATGTTCACATCTGATGTATTGGTCTGTAAATCAGAATCTGGCTTTCTGACACCTAGACCTTTTCCCATCATGTGGCCAAAGCATCTGGCAGCACAGGGCCAGCACTGTGACTTGAAGATGATCTGGTTAACTGATTCAAAGCTGCAGGTGGAGAGCGGGGTTAATGGCAATCTGGGCTGGGTGGGTGGAGGTTATTGGATGCACCTGGAGGGCCTGCTGCTGGGGTCATGTGAGACAGCCCTGGGCTGGGCAGGGCAACAGGACTCTTATTATTGGGCATTGCTTGGTGCTTCAGAGCTGTCTTCTCTTAAGAAGGGTGTGTGTTCGGATAGTCTGCCTTGGTGTGTCAGCAGGGTAGAAGGGGGGTTACTAAGAACCTGAAGAAGCAGGAATACTGCTAAAGGCAAAGCCTTTAATGCTCTATGGAGGAAGCAAGTAGAGAAGAGAGTCGTGTTCCTACCTGGCACTAACAGTTATGAATCAATGATGACCATCTTATCGTTATGATTTCTTCTGACCACTGTGGAGGACCAGGGCAGCTTTCAACAGTTTTCTTTCTACTAATGGTAAGTGTGGCATTTGAAGGGGTGTGAGATCCTTCTACAACCATATCGGGTATTTAGAGGATACACATAACTAAAGCTGATGTAGCCTCCTCTTTTTGATGGTCCTGCTAATGAGCTTCTAAAGTAGCCTAAAAATAAGGGAGTTGTTAAAGCACATTAATCAGCAGTGACAGTGTAGCTTTGAGATGGAGTGATGAGAGAATTTTTCTTCAAAGTCAGCGTGTTTCTGACACTCGGAACAGAGTCTCTGCACGTCCTGTGTTACTTGTCTCTGTTTAAGTTGTACCACATATGTTGCTGGGGAATAATGATGATGCTTTCCATGTGCAAGTAATGCTAACTTTACTTTCTGCATAACTAACTGCATTTAAAATACTGTTCTTGATTAGAAGAAGAAAGAAGCTTGTTAAAAACAATGAAAACTTGCAATAAACTTTGTCCTACGTTGTATGTAAATGTAATCCCAAGGTAAAGGGAAAATAGGGAAAGCTATCCAAGTTACAGTGTTGCATTCTACACCTATAGCTGCTTCTAGTTTACTTTTTTTTGGCTAAACCACTTCAATGCCTTGCCAGTCGGTGGTAATTAGATACTTCAAACAAAGTTATTTGCTGAAAAGTCTTTGTAGCTCAGAATGTGGGTTGCCATGGGGTCCAGAAGTGTGGAAGCTTAAACAGTTGCAGATAACTTATGCTACTGCTGCTCCCTCTAACAATTCCAGTGCTGCGATGGTGTCCCAGCAGGCTGCTGAATTACAAATTATTTCTTTGTATGCTAGTGAGGGAATCCTGATTGCAGAGAGGTGTAGTGCCTAAATATGTGATGACTTTTAAGTTTTCCTACTGTTGCTATGGAGTTTCATATATTACTGTGAATTCTATGTAGACACCTGTCTTACCTTCTCACTGGGCAACAGAAACAGGTGTTGCTTTTTTCCAGTATTTGTGATTTGGCTCTGGAGCAGTCGTTGTATGATTAGAAAATGGCAGGTTTTAGTACTCTTTTTTTCTTTCCCTGCTGGATAACTTTAAATTCAAAGGTACTGGTTTTCTATTCAGTTAACTATAGACAAATTATTATTGTAATTGTGAGCTTATATGATGATAAACTTCACAAGCTTTGTTTGTTTCATTTTTGCTCTTTTTATTTATGCTAGGATTGTATACTAAATAGTGAAAATTCTCACATGTAGCTTGTCAATGCCAAGTTGCCTTTGATGAAATTATAGTCAAAGGAAACCATGTGTGGGAGGTCTCAGAGCTGTATCATAGACTTCTATAGGCCCAAAGTATATTTGATCATGCCGTACTGCCAAAGGTGGGGGGGACGAAATAAGGATTTTGAAACTTCTTTGCAAATTCGTTTCACCTCTTCGTTAGCCTGTGGAGTCTTCCTAAAGGTGTTAGCTTGTAATGCTCCATTTTGGTCAGTGTTTCTGCTGGTAAATAATGACCGTGAACTTCAGGAAGTGTTTTAACAGAGTGCTTGTTGTCTGAGCAGGACCAAAGAAAAGTTGGGAAGTTAGAAGCTGCATGAGGTCTCTCTGCCTCACCAGAGAAGTGAGGAGGCTGATGCATACCCTAAATTTGTGTTGCTCACATACTTCATGCATTTCATTCCCCAGAGGATCTGGGGAACTACAGGCCTGTCAGTCTGACCTCAGTGCTGGGCAATGTTAGTGAGCAGATCATCTTGAGTGCCATCGTGTAGTAGGTACAAGACAACCAGGTGATTGGGCCCAGCCAGCATGGGTTCATAAGAGGCAGGTCCTGCTTGATGAACCTGATCCCCTCCTATGACAAAGGGACCTGCTTAGTGAATGAGGGAAAGGCTGTGCATGTTGTCTACCTAGACTTTGGCCCAGCCTTTGACACATGGCATTCTGCTGCAGATACTGGCTGCCCATGGCTTGGAGGGTGTACCCTTCTCTGGTTAAAAACTGGCTGGATGGTTGGGCCCAAGGAGTTGTGGTGAATAGAGTTAAGTTTTGCCTGGAGGAGGCTGAGGGGAGACCTTATTACTCTCTACATCTGCCTGAAAGGAGGTTGTAGCGATGTGGGGGTTGGTCTCTTCTCCCAGTCACAAGCAATAGGACAAGAGGAAATTGCCTCAGGTTTTGCCAGGGGAGGTTTAGATTAGATATGAGGAAAAATGTATTCACCAAAAGGCTTTTCAAGCATTGGAACAGGCTTCCCAGGGAAGTGGTTCTGTCACCGTCCCTGGGGGTGGTTTAAAGATGTGTAGATGTGGTGCTTAGGGACACAGTTCAGTGGTGGACTTAGCAGTGTTAGGTTAGCTTGATGGTCAGACTTGGTGATCTTGAAGGTCTTTTGCAACCTAAATGATTCTATGATTAGTAACAAATGATCTGATCTCTAGCAGTGGCAAGTTCCTAGGCCTCTTAACAGAGGATACCAGTTATTACAGCACACTGTGTCTTCAGGTTTTATCGGCTGGATTATATCTGGTGTTGGGGTACCCCAGTTCCTTGGGGTGTTTTGCTCTTAGATTCATAGGCTAAGCTATGAATCTAAATGAGAGAGGTGTGAAGCTTTACTCCTGTCAAACTGTTCACTGCTGCCTGCCTCTCTGGAGTGGTCCTGTGCTTGGCTGACGCGTATGTTATTGACTCACTGTGGACAATGGATCAGGCTGCCTAATACTTAAAATGCAGAATAAAGCCTATCTACAAGTGAAGTCTTTGTTTTTCTTTGCACCTTTTTTTCAATTTTTTAATCATACAGGTATGATTATATTCACTGGGGTTAGTTCCTGTAGCTCCCTGGTGGCTCTTGGTTGAGATCATACCCAATAGCAATTGATTATACAGAGAGACAGATAAGCTGGGGAGCATCCACTTTCAGCCCTGCCTTTGGGGTCAATTACAACCGTGCTGTTTTGTAATTTCTAGTGTGCTAAATAAGTGTGTCAAATGAAAGACGATGCTGCTGATAATGGTTCTCCCTCTGAAAGCTTGCCTTTGGAGTATTTCACAGAGACTAATTAAAGAATCACTGGAATAGGCTTCACCTGTCAATGGATTGATGTTACTGTCTCTGCTCTTGTGGATAAGAAAATCAGTGCAGAAGAGATGTCATCCTGTAGAGGAAATCAGTGTAGAACTGAGACTATTGATCAGGTCTTAGCTCCCAGGACTGTGCTCAGACACCTCATTATACAGGGATGTTCCAGTGAAAATGCAGATATGAATATCAAGACAGTAGAGCAACCCTTTTAAAAATAAATAAATAAAAATGCACCATCTATTGACAGAAACAGATTTCCTCAGTGAGAATGCTTGCTTAGTTCTCCAACTTTATCCTTGTTTCAGTCTCTGTCATTAGTGGAAAAACTAGCAAGCAAACTAAAGCAACTTCTTCTTTGCAGCTGATTTCCCCACCCCTCCACTCTCCCTTAGTCTTCTTGCTTGATAACTACTTTTAAATTCTGGGCTCAAACGCATGTGTCAAGGTATTCATGACTTTACTAGTCTCTTGATTTTATAATTCTCTTTAAATCTTATAATGGGCTGCCTTTGGGAACTGGCAAGTTCTATTTTATTTATTTTCAAATGACATAACAGTTATTTCTAACTGCCCTTGTAATCATCATAGCCTGTCGCTTTCTTCTGCTGTAAGTAATGACTATATGGCTACATTGTGTCAAGATGGTGTATTTATTTCTCTACTGCTGCTTCAACCTGTCATTATTGTAATGAGTATCATACATTGTGTATACATACCATCCACTGTGTGATCATCTCACACAGCCCAGTTCCTTTGGCATTACCTTAGTGAATAATATAGGGGAGAAATATCTCCAAATTGTGTGGCTAATTTAACAATCTGTGTATATGAACAATTAAATCTTACTGCTTTTCAACCTTATCATGGTTTGGGCTGGATTGGCCAATGACAGACAACAGATGCTCTCCCCCACCTCTTCCTCTGAGGAGAGGACAGAGAGAGATAAAGAGATTTACAAGTTTAGAAGGAACTAAACTACTATAATGACACAATAATAAAATAAAAAGAAGATAACTGAATAGATACAATATACGCAAAGCCCTATCAAGCTCCATGATGTCATTGGCAGGCACTGGGGAAGTCCAGCAATGGATGGGAGCTGGAGTTCAGATCTGGAGTCAGGAATGCAGGGATTGAGATCAATGATGGGTCCAGACAAACAGGTGGAGTCCTCCTTGGATGTCCTGGACATTGAAGAAAGAGAGCTAGCCCTTTGATCCCTCAGCTTTTATACTGAGTATGGGGCAGATGGGATGGAATACCCTGTTAGTCAGTTTTGGGTTGCCTGTTCTGTCTGCTCCTCCCTGCAGGTGCAACCCCTCTACACTTCTCTGTTTCTGGCCCTCCAACAGGGCAAATAACAAAGTTAGGTGACCTTGGTCGTTAAAGCAATCCATATAAGCAAGAGGCTCTCTGCATATCATTCCTTGGCGTTAACTATAAACTCACTCTGAGAACAGTTTTCTGCACAATGTGCTGTTAGTTTCAGGGAGTTAGAAGAGGCTAAGAAGTAAAATTACTGAACAGAAAGTTGGTTCTGTTCTACCTCAAACAAGGGTGAGCCTTCATGTGTAATGGTGTAATTCCTTGTTCTGCTGAAATGATCTTTGTAGAGGACCTTGCAGTCACTTCAGAAGGAGATACAGTTAGAAAAGAAGTAACTTGTCCTTCATTGGGCAGCCTACCCAGAGATTATGTTCTAATTAATGGGTATATGATTCCCATCAGTTAAATCATGTTTTACTATAGAAATGCTTAGATATTTTTTTCTTTATTGGGAATCTGTTTGCATAAATATATTGTTCCTAATAACTTGATGTTGCCAACATCATGGCTGTACAGGTGCCCTTTGCGGAGTATGCCAAAGATCTTCAGGGTGTCTGAACTGATAGTTCACTGTGGAAATAACAGGCACATGATGCAATCTGATGCCAAATGATATCATGCAGTCAAAACCAGAAACTGTGTTTCAAACAATCCTAAATTTTTGCTTAAACTAGTGTGCCGGGCCTTTGGAAAAAGTGAAGAAGTCTGTAGGTTTGGGAAGAGGGGTGTGAAATCTCCACTGAATTAGAGAAGGACAAGAGGATATATAGCAGAAATGAGAATCCTTTATTAGAAAGGAAGAGGGAAGAAGAGGATAAAAAATGTGAAGAGAGCCATGGATACAAGAAAAGGGCACATGGGAGCATGAAGGAAGGAACGAGATGCTTAGAAAAGGAGGGAGACACTATTATTTATCTAATCGCCGACTCTGGCTTTTTAAGACTTTTGGTTGGTTTTCATTTAACTAAACTACTAGGAAGCTGTGAGGAAAACTTGGGGGGGGTGTATTTATAAAATGCCCCAAAATACAGGATGACTAAGTGTACAAAATTGATTTCTCAGGAGTTAGGAAATACTAATGGTCCTTGACCTTAACCAACCCCACTTGTATATGGGTTGTGATAGTCTTTAATTATGATTACGTATGACTGGTTATTCAAAAATAACCAGGCAGCATTAATGAATTTTATTTAATCAAACAGCATGAAACACTTTTAATTGTAAGTTATTAGTAAAGACTTAAACTTCATCACCTGACCTGGCAATCTAATAGTAAAAGTAAAGTATTCAAGGTATTTACAAATAGTTTTAGATGCCAGCATATGTCTCTAGTGAGAGCACAGTTCGCTGCTTGCTCTGACGCTTGACTGCATTACTTCTTATTAAAATGTCATTGCAGGAAATTACCTAATTTACTCACCAGAAGAATATATATCTCTCTATAAATCTGCAAGGTTCTTGAACTGTTCCAATGAACTGCTTTTCCTAAATAGAAAAAAAAAAATATAATGCTTTGTCTTCAAGCAATTATCGTCTATGTCTCTCACAAATAACTATAATCAGCCTTTCTGGCATAGCTGTGCGTGAGGCTGACTTCTCAGAGCCGCAATAGTCTAGTGACAGTAGAATCATTTATTGCAGAAAGAAGCCGGGTGTTTGGGTGACTTGTTGGGGATGGGGGGGGAAACTGTATTCATTGTCATGGCCTTTAAAATCCTCTTGTGATCCTATTTAAACCTCCCAAAGAAATTTTTCCCTTCCCCTCTGTGAATTGTAAAAAAGCACAGCGATCCTTGGTATCTTACCTGGCGACCTCTTTTTTTCAAAACCCGTGTGTTCAACAGGCTTTAGTCCCTGTGGTGCGTGGCACTTTGATAGAGAAGTTGAGTTATATCTTTGAATTTCAGCTGTTAAAGTGCCTCTTGTTTAGCAAATGTAATAATGTTTTTGGCCTGTGTCAGTAATCCTCACGACTACTCAGAAAGAAGTAATGTTGATGTGCCAAGAGACTAAATAACTGTAATTTTTAATGGCAGATTCCATACAGGTAGAAAATAGGAGTCTGTGCTAATAATTGAACTTCAGTTTATAGACTGAAATCATACGTATCCATAGCATAGAAAAATGATTTGTTGTGTATATCCCATTCACAATAAACAAGCAGTATGGCCATTAGAGTTTATTATGATGACTTTCATTATTTGGAAGTTGTGGACTTCAGTCTTCTGAAAATGCAGCTTCAGAAGCTGATGGCTTCCTATAGATACTGTAGAAGTTTTAGCTGGTAGGAGCAATCTTTTATATATTGTTGTTGCACTTCAACTTCAGGCTGCCAGAGCAACTCCTATTAGTTAAGTTTGAATACAGCCTATTTTGAACTGTTTTGTAGTTTTAAAAAACACGACCCAATGCCATTTAGGAATTTTATTTATTTAAATGTGTTAAGACTGAGCTCGTTGGATGGGAAGGACTACATAACTGCACACCAGAAATTCCTTTAGCTTTATCAGTTAGTGTCATACACTGATTTCATTCATCTGCAGTTCTTGCACATAGCAGTATGAGACCAGTTATTAGAAGTCTGGGAGTATGTTCTTGGCTTAGATTAAAGATCACTGATATTAGAAGTGTTACCCTTTTCTTTATGTTGTTCATTTAACATGCTTGAAGAGAAAGGAATGGAAAAAAAGTCAGGGTCTATCTAAGAGGAGCCCCTTGGCTTCTGGGAAGGAGCTCATAGCAGCTCCAAGGGAAGGAGGCTTGAGGCTTATGTTGGCTTTCATTTAGCCAGAGGTACATTTCAACATGGGTTTAACATGTCTGGAGATTTTGGGAGGTGGCTGTAGTGGCTGATTAAACTCCACTGTCCCTCTTTTTCCCCAGCTTACATTGATAGAGATGCACAACTGTAATGGCAGCATTGTTTCTTCTATTCATCTCCTGGAAAGGGTTGAGGGGAGGGTATTAGGAAATCTCAACAGACTTTCTTCCGTAAGTGTCATTACTTCTGATTCTGTCTCTTCATCTCCCTGGAAAGAAGATGGAGAATGAAATTAGACTAAAGGTTAGGAAAGAATGGAAACATTTCTTTTCAAATAACAATAATAATATTTAACTGCCATTTAGCATAATTTGGGAAGTGGACAAAGACAACTGACTACCCTTAGGAGTGTCTGTGGTGGCTGCCAAGGAAAAGAGGAAAAATAAATTATATCTTAATATGAACCTTCATTGTAAACACAGCCAGGACAGAAAATTGTGGCTAGGGGTGTGTACTGACTGCTTTGTTACTGAGATTATAACCCAAGCAGAGTTTGAGCTGCTTTGCCTCAGTGATCCTTTAACCTCTATTCAGTTTCAAGGCAGGTGCCTGCGTAGCCTTACCCTGTGGTGGGTTGTGGCAGGACGACTCCCTCCCAACCCATGCCCGTGAGCCTGTTTCCTGCAGGTGCCAAGGCTTGCAGGAGGGGCGTGAGGAGACAATACCCACATCTTCCTCAGCACACAGGCTGAGAGAGGTCAGCGGCTGGACTAGGGGCCCTGAGGGTGCTCCCACCTTCTGCGCTTCAAAGGCGGCTTCAGTTCTGCCTGTGGCATCACGTATCCTTACTTTTCAGTTGGCTCCTAGGTCCTGCCCCCTTGGCCACTTCAGTCAGTGTCTGGTTTTGCAGTCCTGGTCTTTCTTGTGGAGCAAACCTCAAAACAAAAGGCAGCTTTACTGCCTCTCTAGTGTACTGATTTCAGGATAGATCTCTAGATGTCATGGACAAGACTGCAACAGTTCAGCCTTCCTTCACCTGTACAGCCTTCCAGCATCCTTTCAGTAGCCTTTGTACCCTAAATCAATCCATTTGACCTTAGACCTTGACCCAGAACGTGCCACACAGGCCACCAGCATCAGGTTAATGAACTACAGCTCTGGTAGGGTGTGATGTGCTGCTTCAGGTGTGTCTGTGTGGGAACAGGTGTAGTGGGAAGATACTGAATATTCCCATTGTAGGGAATAAGATGCTGCTGCCAGTTGCTGACTGGAGCAGAGTCAAAATACTGCAGAATTTAATTCATTGATCCATCAGTTTAGGAGGGGCATTACAGGCTGGTAAGGCACATAAACTGAGAGGGAAGAACAGCAGTACCTTACAGGAACACTGTTCACTCAGTGATTCGTGAAGTCACATCTTGCTTGCATACAAGTGCACTTCTGCAGCCGCTGCTCCAAGCTGTGCTGGAGTTGGCAGCTCCTCTTGCAGGTACCACTGTTCTCCTTTGGCTGATTCTAGTCTGTGTTGATGTAATCCACTGAGCACAACAGGACGGTGCTCAAGCGCTATATTTTTATAAAAAGACATGCTGTGCACAGAAACAATCTGATACAACTGTTGGTCTGTACTGAGGTACAGTTTTGCATGGTTATGGTGGTTGAAAAATGAATTAAGCAGCAAGTGGGTTCATACATCCTGTTGAACCTCCAAACCCTGTGAAAGGGCTCTGTGTGGCTCCAGGCTGACTTGTAGGTGTATTTTCTGAGCACCAGCTACTGCTCAGCATCTTTATGCTTCGGTTTGGGAGGGAGAGCAGCTGTTATTGCTCATCCTGTAATAAGCAAAGACTTGGCAAATTCCAATACCTATTCATTCCCACAGCTGCCTGGAATCTTTTAATATGTTTGCTGGCTACAGCAGGAAAGTCTTGTGAAGCGGGACTACAAGACAAATTCCCTGGAGGAAAATCCCTCCCTGTGGGAAGCTATTACAGATTTCCAGTCGCTGCCTGCAGATGGCTTGTCTCGCCAGCCACCAGCTGCTGCTGAGGCATGCGGCGTGGTGCCAGCATCACAGCAGCTGTCCTCAGGCCACACTCTGCTTTGCTTGCAGCTCCCGGGGAGCCACGGCTGGCATCGCTTCTGCTGGCGGCACCACTGGTGGCACAGAAAGGGGGTTGTTTGCACTGCTATCAGCCCAGGAAGCCTTTTTGAATGGCTGTCTTTATCAATGCTTGTTACGGCAGCTATTCTCACACACACTGTCCTAGTGCCACCTTGCCTCTTATAAATACCTTTTGTGAGATGTAAGGATGGGGAGCTGGGAGCCGGGATCTCTCCTGCAGTAACTGGGCATGGAAACACCTTAGTGGATCTTGCCCATCCTCAGCGCCGTGCCAGGGCCGTCCTCTGGATGGCATGTGCCTTGGTAGGTTCTGGGGCCGATGGGGAGGACAGGTGGAAACTTGCTTGAAGGTGTGGTGGTGGCAGTAGTTCCCTTCTGCAAGGATCCCTTGCAGAGATTTTTGTTTCACAAGGGCTAGAATGAGGCAAATCCTCAGCCTTTTGGTTTATCTTCTGTGTGCCCTTGACAAGACCAGAGTGAAAAGTCTGCCACTAAAGCTGGGCAGTGCCTCTTCTGCTCTTGAGTTTTTCAAACTGCCTTTCTGGTCGCAATCCCCAAACAACGTGCAACTCGAGCACTGCTGTGCTGAGGGCAGTGGGACACTGCCTGCTGCTGAAGCCCCTTTAATGGTAAGCCACCATTTTAGCCACTTTGATAAGGCTTCATAGTGCTGACCTGCATTTGCAATTTGATTTAGGGCAGCCTGGCAATGTCTAGACACCACAACAGTGACATTTCCTTCCAACAGCTGTTGGTAGGAACTTTTTTGGTATTAGAGTTTATTTCCTGTGTACAATCAATGATTGCCCAGCAGTTAAATATAATAGGTCTCTAATGGCCTCTGTCTGCTGCTGTGCTGTTGCTTGCTATAAATGAGGCACTCGGGGAAAAGGAACTTGTCTTCTGGATGGGGATTTATTACAGAGGGGAAACTGGCTTTTCAAACAAAGCTCTCTTGCTCCATTCCCTGAGGTGGGGAGGAAGCACCTTCTGGGGATGCCAGCGGTTTTCCCTGAAGAGGAGTTCCTTGCAATGGCCCCAGGGAGCTGTATGTGCTGCTGGCCAGGGACTGCTGCAGAGCAGCTTCCCCAGGCACGGAGGACAAGGGGTATCCATCTTCTCGGCCAGGCTGGCGCTAGGAAGGCTGCTCTCTGTGAGGTTTTGCCATTTTGCTGCTGATAGTGGGATTGCACAGCTGCCAAGGCCTCAAGCAAAAGGCAAGGCTTTGCTTATGCTGCTTAATTGCAGCTTAGCGCTCTGTCGGGCCTGGAGCCAAAGAGCTTAATATCTGTTCTGCCACCAGCATCCCTGTCCTTCTGGTCTGAGTGCTGGGGAGGCCTCGTATGTGTGAGCAGTGCCACCTCGGGAAGCAGTCCTTTAGATGTGAATAAAGCCCTGCTGGGGATTAACTCTGATGAGGGGTTAGAGCCTGCAGAACATTGACTCTGGCAGGCATGTGCTCAAGTACCCAGGTTGTCCTCAGATCTTGGGCAAGTCTCTCAACCTTCTGGTGCTTCACTATTCACATCCTTATAGTAAAATGCGTTTCATGTCTTACGATGTGGCTATGAAATGGGCTGAAATACCTGTGCGTCTATGTACCTTTAAAATAGTACTGTGGAGGATAACATCTGTTGTATTGGAGAACTTGGGCTGGACACCTCAACGCTTTGCAGAATCACCATGAACTGCTTCACAAGCCCTCCTGGGGTGGGGTTTAATCATTCAGAAGGGCACTGATATGTTCCTGATGTAAACATCCACTTAGAAATTAGCAACAACAGACAGTTTAGTACTGAGGTCCTTCTAAATGTCAAGCCAAATAGCCAGGAACGCCTAAAGAAATATAGTGCTGAAGGTTGAGGGCACTGAGTAGCAGATTTGAGGCAAATATCAAATTTTATTACTAAAAATATTGGGCTACAGAGTGTACATAAATTTTAAATCCACCTCTTTACTTGGATTTAAACTTAACTAGCTGGCTACAACTTTTTTTTTCCCCTCCCACCTATGGCAGCACTAAAAACCCAAGGTAGTTATATGTAAGATGATAAATGATTCAACTGCTCTTGTAACTAGCAAAGCTACTGCAAAAGAATCTTTCTTTCATGCAACACCTGAGTCTCTCTGTTGAGCACTCTGATGTATGTCAATGTATTATCTGATTAATAAAGCCACAGTCTGAAAAAGATGCCTTTAAAAAAATGTCTATTAAGAACAGTAAGTGCTTTCTCTTGTATTGGTATGAAAGTCTTTCCTAATGGTGTTAGTCCCACTCCTTGCTACTCACTGCAGAAATTCAGAGCAATTAATCAGATGAAACATTTTTGGGAGCTGAAGCTCAGCAGTTATTACAGCCTAGTGGGTCTTGCTGTCTGGAGTTCAGCTGCCTTAGGGCTGAGCCTGGGTTTTTCTGGAGCTAGATGTCACAGTGCCCAGACTAACAGAAGGCCCAGAGAGGTATACGTGTGAGCAGATGAACTTAAACTCTTGCTTCCTGCCCTAGAAAGAAGTTTTAGTGTGTATAGGGCAGGGGAACTTGCACACAAAATATGGAAGTGCACACTATGATCTTGCTTTGAGCTCTCGGTCAGCTCAACTGAGGAGAATGCAATGACAGCACTGAAATAGGGTACGAGGTACAACAAAGGCCTGATGCCGAGGTGTCTTTTCACTGAGCCATCTCGTGCCAGCTTGCTCTTAAGCAATCATGAATTATAAACGTCCTTCACCTTTGCAGGGTAATTTTAAGTGTTCAGAAGGAGGAGTTAGTGGTTTTGGGGAAGGTCGGGAAGGATGCAATGTGGTAACAGGGAACTGAATTGCAGCAACTACAAGGTAGGTATAGAGAATGGCAATAAAGTCTATCAAACTTGCTCTTTTGAAATGCAAATAAGACCAGTGATCAAAGAACTGCAGAGGTGATTTTAATGATCTCTCCAGTTGCTCCTCAAGCAGACTGATCTACAAAGTAATAATTCTCCGTTGTACTGCATATACTTGGATTTCTTCTTCGGAGAGCTAAGTACTATTTTCCTTCCACTATCTGCTTTTCATGCAGATCTTTTCTGATGTAAAATTGCTTATCTAGTCCAACCCAGAGATAAAGCATTGAAATAGAGGAACTGATGAACAGGCTGTATTTGAACAAAAATTTGCAGCAATTTCCGGGGAGTATGCTCCCTGGGGATGGCTTTTGAGCCAAAGGAAGGGCAAAATCTGTAGCTTCCTTATAGGAAAGGTCAGCACTGGGCAAGTATTAATATTTCCTTAAGTTCATCAGAAGACATTCATCAGACACTGAATGCTGCATGCCATGTGTATTACCAGGGCTCTCAGAAGCTGCTGCACCTCATAATTCCTTGTGAGACCCTACATCAAAGAGTAAGGCAATGTGCCTAATTTGAAATGATTGACTGAAGAGAAATTGTCCCAAAACTCGCTCTTCTAAATGTCTAAATCCTAATGACTTAAAGTCACTTTAACCTTCCTAGAATTTATGCCGTGTTCCATTCCCCCTCTGCCCCGGCCTGGCCCCTTCATTACAATTTAATGTGCTCTTATGCTTGGCAAGGTAAGGGAAATTGGTAATTTCACCCCTGTGCCCTTTGCACCACGCTGACTGCCAGCATCCCAGGCTCCTGCCGGGACACCTCAACTCAAGTATTGCTGTTGCCTTCCCCTCTCTCAGAGCAGCTGGAACTTGGCAGTTCAGCCTGAGAACTTTCTGCAGCCCTGGTACTGGGGAAGCAACCCCTCTGTTATCACTCAAATGCTGTTAGCAAAGTGTCTTCCCAGAAGTTGTGAGTCTTCAAATTTTTTGTCTCCACACCTCGATCGGCACAGCAGGATGACTGCCTTTTATCTGCCTGTCCGTGCTTTTTTACAGATAGGTCTTTTAAACCAGGAGTCCGTCAATGTTCTCATGTTGGCACCAATGATCTGACAAAAACATCCGTACACGGAATAATTGCTGTGTTAAGGACCACCTTAGTTCTTTTTTTTTTTTTTGGTGATGTATAATGCACATAGATACTGTCAGGCAGCTGGTGACATAAGAGAAGATGTTAGAGATGTTCTGGAGATCATACCATGAGTAATTGTGAGGATGACAACATAGCAGCCACCTTGCTGTAACACCACTGAATGCAAGGAGCGGAGTGGTACCATCATAAAAATTAATGAGAGAACTTTTGTGAGGCTGTATGTGCATTTATGAACTTCCTCACAAACTAGAACAACAGAGCTGATATGTAATATTTTACTGCTGAAGTGATACATTTTTTAATAGCTTGATCCTACAATATTTTCTGGAAATCTACCAGGAAAATATATAAAATCTGTGTCATCTTGTCCTGTGAGCTGAATAAACACAGATAAAAGTCTTGGAGGTGATCCTCTGACAAATCCCATCAATCAAGATTTCCAACAAAAGAGAGGATAAGGAAACTATGGTGACATCTTGTTTCTCATAAATCGTATTTTTGTGCCCCTGAGTTTCAGCTATTTAGGTTTGCGCTGTGGGCAGTCTGTACAGAGCACCGTGTGCTGGTCCCCCTGCACCAAGTCAGCCTGAGCTCTGCTGACTGAACAGCAAGACTGCCTCTCTCCTGTGTTTGGTTTGCTTTTCTTTAAGAGCAGAGGTATTTTACAGTAGATGCAGTTCTTTTTATTGGCTCCAAATACTTAAGATAAAGCAACTCAAATGTTGCTGACTTCAGAAATGAAAAGTAGGGGGTGGGGGGTTCTGAGTATTAATCCCCCAAGCACAGCACACACTACATATTGCTCAGAGAATAAAGGGCAACTTCTCAGCTTTCAAGATCTCCTCCTTGAAATCATGGAGAAAAGACTTCCTGATGAATAGCAACAACAATTGCTATTTGACATTAGAAACTGATACCAATACACATTTGTTTAATGTTCTTAGCACTATCTAATTTCCCATATGGACCAATCATCACAAATCACCTCAGTAAACTTTCCTGTCAATGTTGCTTTCAGCTTAGGATGCTCATCTTTAGCATCCTGACCGTCAATCCTCAGTAGGGATGGTATGGTTTCATCAAAGAATTCCTGCAATTTGCTGGAACAAACAGCTGAGGTGGCTGTATTTACACAAGGAAATCTTGACAATGACAGGGGGAATGTTTTGGCCACTGGGTGAGAGGGAATAAAACAAGAGTGTGAGACTCTACATTGGCTTGGATCTCAGGGAGAAACCAAGGATAATGACAAAGTTGTTTAGTTGAGGTAGTTGTTTAGTTGGGGTACCTGGGGGAATATTGCCAGCAGAAAATGTGGACAAAACTAACAGAAAAATACATTATGTCCCTTTTTATGCCTACTTATTTGGAACTACCATAAAATCAATGTCTAATGCATGGAGAAGACTTGCATGGAGAAATCTAGAGTGGACTAATGAGCCGAAGGGGACTAATGAATAATGAATAGCATTCAACCCTCTCTAATTATATAGCAGATATTTGGTTCCTTGGAAGAAAAACTATAAATACAAAAGTGTGGGAAAAAATCCTTCCAAAAAATGATCCACTTGATTCGGCATGCTCTCAGCTGCATTATTTCATTCCCCCTCTCTCTTAATCCTCCTTGCTCCTGCTGAATGCCTGCCTAAGCAGCAGCTCTTCTCAGCTAAGGATGTTGTTAGTTCTCTGGCTTTCCCTTACCTGTACTGCTGCGTGCAACGATGCCACACATTTATAGTAACTTCTGGAATGGTTATCTGAAACCTCCAAATCATTAGTAAGTCTGTCTGTAGAACCGTTTATTTTTGGTGAGATTTTTGTGGATTTTTAATTCTGCAAAGAGCTGTGCACCAATTAAGAGGAGATGGTTATTTGATGGAAGAGAAGCAAACTGAAGTAAACATTCTGGGACCCAGATGCGGGAGGGGTTTTTTTTAGATGTGAAACCGCTCAAAGGGAAGCAGTCTTCGAGAAATAGGGAGTTAAAACGTAAGCTGAGTTCCTTCTTTGAATTCCCTATCTCCCAGCAAGGTCGACAACACTGTTCTGCTGCTTCAAGACATTCTTCCTTGTTTAAACATCCTTCCAGTAATTCGTTGACATACTTTTGGGCCCCCATTTGTCAAAAATAAGAGAACATTGTGTTGGTCTCGGGACTGCTCCCTGCATTCCTGCCTTCCTCTCTTATCGTAGCTGTGAGCAGTTGCAGGCCCCCGTTTATGGTCAGTTAGGCTACATTTCCAAATCTTACCAAATCACGAAGGTAATAAATTGTCTGAGAGAACAGGACATCTTGGCAGAGAAGAACACTCACTTCGCAATTTTAGGATGGACCAAGGTCACTCCGACCTTGCCAAGCACACCAGGAAGCCACCCAAAGTAGGAAGAGTTCAGAAGTTTAACCCGAGGAAGACTCACAAGACGACCCCCACCCTAATGAAGGCATCGGAACTCCCACCAGACGACTCCCCAGAAATGGAAGACTCCGCCTATATATGAATATGCATGTAAAAATAGGAATATGCATGTAAAGATGATGTAACCTACACTCAAACTTGTATAAAAAGCTGCACTGACTGCTAACCGGTGGAACTCTGGGTCCAGGGCGGCCTGGAGAGTTCCCCAACGCGTTGCTAATAAATACCTCCTGCTTATGGACTTGGAAACTTAGTCTCTGAGCAGTTTCTATTTCGCCTTTTGGGGCAAATTTGGCATCAGATGATGATTTCCCAGTGGCTTGAATTTGCAGCATTTCCTTTCCAGAAGCTTTATGAGAAAGTGAAGGTCTTGTTTTTTTCATCTGAGAGACTGTGAGGAAAGGCTGCATGGCCTCTGCTCTCCCCTGCCTGTCCCCTGAGAATCACAGCTACGTGCCCTTTACGGTATCTTCCAAGCTGCTAGAAATGTAACTTTTGATAGCTCCGATTTGTACTTATATGAAGGCTATATTCACCTATTATAAAGAATTCCTACAGAGTTCTGTCAAAAAGGTCATATTGATTTATTTTTGTTTTCCTCCCACCAAAACCCATGCACTTCATGGATNCTGTCCCCTGAGAATCACAGCTACGTGCCCTTTACGGTATCTTCCAAGCTGCTAGAAATGTAACTTTTGATAGCTCCGATTTGTACTTATATGAAGGCTATATTCACCTATTATAAAGAATTCCTACAGAGTTCTGTCAAAAAGGTCATATTGATTTATTTTTGTTTTCCTCCCACCAAAACCCATGCACTTCATGGATTTTGTGTTTACCCTTGAATATGTGTGTTTCTGTACATGAGGATGCTTTTCTAACCAACCACAGTGTAAGAAAGAAAAGAAAATGATTGTGTTATTTTCACTTTGGCTTTAAAAAGAGAGGAGTGTGTCTTAAAATGTAAGATGATAGAGTTTAAACCCAACTATAATTTTTCTGCTTTATGGGATGCAATGCTCTATGAAAAGTAATGACCAGTTACTATGGAAACAGGTATATATATATACACACACTCACCTGCACGCATGAAGACGTTAAAAAGTGACAGAGAAGGTCTAAGCTTCTTTTGGAAATTATATATAGATCTGTCCCTATGGCTGAAAGCAGATCTATGGGACTGCTGAGTGGAAGAACAAATACTGCATATGAAAGATGATACTGTCACAGCAACAAATGTGCATAAAATGACCACACTTAAACTTAGAAGCGTTCTTCTAACGTTGGAGCAGATCAGTTTTGGAGCTGATGTCCAAGGTGAATGACAGTGACAATTTGCATTAGGTTTAGGACAGAACCAGAACTGGATCTCCTGGTGTGAATGACTGCAATAGCAGAGGTGACCACGCTCTAGCAGCTTCCCAAGTTCCTTTGGCTATTCACATGTATGATACTTTCAAAGGTGTTTTTGCTTCACCTTGTCTTCTGGTTTTCTTTATGCTGTCATAAACCACAACAACCCAAGTGCTCCCACTCGCTGCCAATAGTCACCTGACTGACAGTTCTGTAGTGGCTGATAGCTGACCACCCACCTGAAACTGAGCTCTAGGATCAGTGAAGAACAGGGTTACCTGCCTTGAAGATCAACAAATGTATCAGAGAACCAAGAGAATCAACTTGAAAGGCACAAGGCAGAGCTATAACAGGAGAAAGTTGGAATGGAGAAATTGAGGAACATGAGCTAGGGGAGACAGGAGAGCCATATAGGTAACACTGGGTCATCTCCAGGCATAAACAAAATCACAGAAGTCCAAAAGTCAGGATATAGTCAACTGTTTTACTTGCTGACAAGGTTGGGGGCTCATAAGATCTAGAGGTCCTGCAGCTTGGCAAGTAGAGTCCTGAAGCACATGCAATCATGGATGCAGAAATGCTCAGGAAGTTACAGGTCCATAAACTCAAAAAATGCTGTGCAACACCGCCGATATTGTTTGAAAGGCACTTACCAATATGACTATTTTTCCCTTATTATTTTATGTACCTTGTGCTTTTGAGTACATGCCAGAGCACTTTTTTTAAAAGAAAAAATATTCCATGTCAATAGATTGAAGAGACTTTACAAAGTGGGAAAATTAGGTTTGAATTTGTCTACTTGGTGGCGAATACATTGGGCCTTTGCCATATAAGTCATAATCCTGAGATGACTCTTATGTCAGTAGATGCCAGACCAAATTGGCCTAGGTCTCAAGTGATTTTTTTGCTTGCTGAAAACTGCATTTAATTTTAAAAGCCAAAAGAGTCATTATCCTCAACTATTGTCAATGCAGTTATGTGTGTGTCTAGCATAGCTCCACTCTTAAAGGCAGGTCGCTGCCAGAAATGGGATGCTTTGGTTTGGTGAATATTCTGTGATGATGCAACTGAGCCAATTTATCATCACACTTAAACCCTCCAGGCAGGTTTGCTGGGTTACCCCTGCAGCTGACTGACAGATCCAGATGACAGCAGACAGACGGCACTTGGAAGTGCCTTTTTGTCATCTCAGTTACAAGGTTTGTAAGAACAGTCCTCTCCTTCTGCAAGAGAATGTGGAACTTGGAGAGGAAAACACCACATTGCAAGGGCCTGGGAGAGTCAGTGAGACCAAAATAACACTAAAAGAATATACAAAATGAGTGGTGCAATACAACCGTTCACTGCCCGATGATCAATTGCCCACCCCATCGCAAGCAGTGATCACAGACTCCTGCCCCCTTAAGCCCCGAGCCAATCCTCATTTATATACTGAGCATGACATCTATGGTATGGAATATACCTTTAGCCAGTTTGGGTCAGCTGTCCTGGCTCTGCTCCCTCCCTGCTTCTTGTCCACCTCGTTGCTGGCAGAGCATAGGAAACTGAAAAGGCCTTGGCTTAATATAAGCATTACTTAATGCACTAATGATTTAGTTGTTGCTATCAACATAATTGTTGTACTAAATGCAAATCACAGCACTGTGCCATCTACTACAAGGAAATGTAACTGTATCCCAGCCAAAACTAGGACAACGTGGAAGTTTGAAAATATATCTACCTGGTGTTCAGGTTTTATACAAGGGGATTGTCTGTATATACTGTTTAAGCAGTGTTTTGTCACCCATCCTGGACTATTTAGCCTGAGCCTTTGCAAAGTGCTGTGATAGTGGAGGAGACAGCGCTGGGTATGCTGTATGTGACAACAGGTCATGCAAGGTGCTTCATGAGCCCAACCAAATGTTTCTGCATGTGCTTTGGCATACTAAATTACTAGTCTGGCTGCCTACCACCATTATAAATTTGCTAGTTCTCTTTTTGTCATGATTTGAGGAAAGTTGTTAAAGCTGTATTAGCTACTGTATTTCAGAGGGGCTTGTCCTATAGCATCACTAGCACCAAAGCAGAAGAAAGGCAAGATGCTTAGCAAAAAATCCTGTTTCGCTTCATTTCTGGGTACCTGTTAAAAGCTTTTGAATGGTTTGTGTGAGTAGTCAGCAGTCTGTTTACCAAGAATCTCTCGAATTAATTGTGAATCTGAGAAAAATTAGTTTTGTCTGGAAGGTCCTTTACTCTCAGTAAGGTACTCTTCAGCCTTCTAATTCTCTGTCTCTGATGAGACATGAGCTCACCATTATCCCAATGTAGTC
This sequence comes from Calidris pygmaea, assembly GCA_003697955.1. Taxonomy (NCBI): domain Eukaryota; kingdom Metazoa; phylum Chordata; class Aves; order Charadriiformes; family Scolopacidae; genus Calidris; species Calidris pygmaea. Next base: position 203,846 of record QJSC01012001.1, read on the forward strand.
AATTACTACTTTGCCAGTGGCAGCAGCAGCAAAATCAAGCCGTCATCATTGCTGAACAGAAACTGCCCTAATAAAGACTATCCTAAGTCTCTATTTGCCACATATTTTCATATATAATGTTACAGCCTAAGCATTTTTTCCACCAAAAGCACCCTTTCTGTCCTAATATTGAAACTTAATTAATAAAAGGTCAATTTCTGAATTAGTGCTTCTATTTATAAGTAAGTTTTTCTCTCAAGTTATTTCATTGTAACTTATGGAGTATTTATTGTAATGAAGTTTGGATTATGACACAAATATTTATTTATGGAGGGCAACCTTGGTCTAATTTATTATCAACCAAATATCAGGCAGAGATTCTATACTGTATGCAATTTTCATGAGGCATGATTAATTGATACCAATTCATCAAAGCCCACAGTCTGTTAATTCCAAAAGGAAATAAATATAATTAGAGAGCAGCTGTCAAACTTTATAGAAGGAATTGAAGTTGTGTTTGAACCTTCCAGTAACTGGAGAGAAGCTGGGCTCAAATAATATTAAGCTTTTGAACCTGAACAAATTATTGCTAGCACTAACTCTTGATTATTAAAGCATTTTTTCACACTTCGGAACACTAGTTGATGTTTCAAACTTCAGCCAGCTCAGGTGCAAAATTTGGTTGGTCTGTTAGCAGTTGATGTTGCAGAAATCAGTGGAGTTAGCATTGATTGGAGATGATGTGTTGGGACTCTCAGAGCTCATTTTGTTCATCCACAGGGTTGTTACCGATATTAAAATTTAGACAGGATATATTTTATGTTTCCTATCTTCCACTATTTTTTGTGGGGTACAACTTCTTGGCTTCACAGGGCTGAATTTGTAGGATCAAATCTGAGATGGGTATTGTTTAGTAACCTCCGAGAGCTGGCCATGAAAAAGTTTAGTTGTTCTAGGTCCTGGTTAATATACATACCCCCTGCCCACCCCCATATTCTTATTCTTTTTCCTCTGTGTCACAGTAAGTCTCATATAGTGGTGAAAAGAACTTGAGATGGCAATCATCGCTTCATTATTTCTAAAAATAAATAAATTGGTGGAGTATCTGTGTTGGTGAAACAATCAGGACAATGAATATTAAACAGAAAATTATGGATGCAAGAAAGGTTTATGGGTTTATAATTCAAAACAAATCAGTAGATCATATCCTAGTATTGCTTACTCAGTATTTAACCACTAAATAATTCTATTGCCCAGTTTGATATTTTGCAACTAGCTGTTAATTAGGAAGATTTGAGCAGGAAAACTAGCACCAGAAACGGACAGGTATTTAAAATTCCCCTTGAAAAATCATCTAGAAATGCTTTTCTTCAGAAGCCATTTAAATTGGTCATTTCCGATACAAACCTGTGCCAAGTATTTGGATCCATAGCACGCACATCCTAGGGTTATTAAGCACTAGGGAGTTCTTCATGGTAATTTAGCAATTCATTATTCTGCTGTAGATCCCTCTCGGGCAGTTAACTAACTGTGTTTGTGTGCAATCTTAAGCTGTTCCAATGCAAAATAAAATGGATTCACACCATTGACTACTGATTGTGATAGAAAATGATTTGCAAAAGCCATGTGAGGAAAACCCAGTGTTAGGATCCAGGATGCTTGACATCTGGAACCCTATGTAGGGTGGACCACAAACAGCAGCAAAGCAGCTTTTCTCGGAGGGATGGTGGTTATATGTACCTGTCCAACTTAGACCTGTAACAGATTAGAAATGTGAGTAAAGCCAGTTACCGTGCCCATGGATACAATAACCTTCCATCTGAGATGATCATAAGGCTTTTAACTGCTTTGATGCTTTTATTCGTGTTTGTTCATATTCTGTGAAGCGTATTCTCCGGGTATCCAGATGGAAGGCACAGGAGGGGAGCAGAATGAGGCCCCCATAGTCCAAGGGGAAATGGTTAGCAACCTGCTACACCAGGAGACATGGACAAGTTTATGGGGCTGGATGGGATCCACCCAAGGGTACTAAAGGATCTGGTGGAAGTGCTCACTAAGCCACTTTCCATCGTTTACCAGCAGTCCTGGCAAACCGGAGAGGTCCCAGTTGACTGGAGACTAGAAAATGTGATGCCAATCCACAAGAAGGACTGGAAGGAGGATCTGGGGAACTACAGGCCTGTCAGTCTGACCTCAGTGCTGGGCAATGTTAGTGAGCAGATCATCTTGAGTGCCATCGTGTAGTAGGTACAAGACAACCAGGTGATTGGGCCCAGCCAGCATGGGTTCATAAGAGGCAGGTCCTGCTTGATGAACCTGATCCCCTCCTATGACAAAGGGACCTGCTTAGTGAATGAGGGAAAGGCTGTGCATGTTGTCTACCTAGACTTCAGCCCAGCCTTTGACACTATTCCCCACGGCATTCTGCTGCAGATACTGGCTGCCCATGGCTTGGATGGGAGTACCCTTCTCTGGTTAAAAACTGGCTGGATGGTTGGGCCCAAGGAGTTGTGGTGAATAGAGTTAAATCCAGTGGTGGCTGGTCACAAGTGTTGTCCTCCAGGGCTCAGTACTGGGGCCAGTTCTGTTTCATATCTTTATCATTGACCAAGATGAGGGGATCGGGTGTACCCTCAGTCAGTTTGCAGATGACACCAAGTTGGGTGGGAGTGTTGATCTGCTTGAGAGCAGAAAGGCTTTGCAGAGGGATCTGGACAGGCTGGATTGATGGGCTGAGGCCAATGGTGTAAGGTTCAACAAGGCCAAGTGCTGGGTCCTGGGCTTGGGTCACAACAACCCCACACAGCGCTACAGGCTTGGAGCAGAGTGGCTGGAGAGCTGCCCAGTGGAAAAGGCCCTGGGCGTGTTGGCTGACAGCTGGCTTAACATGAGCTGTCAGTGTGCCCAGGTGGCCAAGAAGGCCAACAGCATCCTGGCTTGTATCAGGAATAGTGTGGAGAGTAGGACGTCATTGTCCCTCTTGTATTCAGCACTGGTGGGTCCACACGTTGAACACTGTGTTCAGTTTTGGGTCTTTCACTACAGGAGGAACGTTTTGGTGCTAGTGCATGTTCAGAGAAGCTGGTGAAGAGTTTTGAGCACCAGTGTTTTGATGAGTGGCTGAAGGAACTGTGGTTGTTTAGCCTAGAGAAAAGTAGATTGAGGGGAGACCTTACTACTCTCTACATCTACCTGAAAGGAGGCTGTAGTGAAGTGGGTGGGTGCTGGTCTCTTCTCCCCAGTCACAAGCAATAGGACAAGAGGAAATGTCCTCAAGTTGCACCAGAGGATGTTTATAATGGATATCAGGAAAAATTTTTTCTCCATAAGGGTTTTTAAGCATTGGATCAGGCTGCCCATGTTGAGTCACTGTCCCTGGGGGGTATTTAAAAGATGTGCAGATATGGTGCTAATGGACATGTGGTGCACTCAGCAGTGTTCGGTTATCAGTTTGACTTGATGATGATCTTAAAGGTCTTTTCCAACCTAAACGATTCTATGATTTTATTTACCTTCATGAAGTACTGTATAGAAATACATGAGTTTTAAATGAGCTTGTTTTGATACTAAAAGCATCACCGCTATTTTAACAGGGTGCTCCACTTCTCAGCTGGGTAAATCAGCTGTGTTACTTGGCCCCTGGTGAGTGAGCTCATTTAGACATGAGCTAGCAGCATGGAATTAGTTTGGAATTGCTGTTCAGAAATTCCTGAATAACTCACATCATGTATTTGCAATTATATTTCACAATTTTTGCTCTTGACTCCAGTTTGATTTAGTTCAACCTGCTTCCTAATTGTACCAGAATGATACACTTATTCTGCAATATTGTTTTCTACACATGGATTACATTAGGAATACCTGTCATAGTTTATATTTGCTCCATATGTTATTCTAACTCAGCTTTTGAATATAGATCATCCTTACCATTTAAAAACTCAGAAGTACGTAAAGTTTTGAAAGAAAAAAAACTTTAAATCAAAGAATTGTAAAATGATCAATAAATTGAGCATCTACGTTAAGAATATGAGTAGAACCAGTTTTATGAGAGTGTCATCGTGAAAACGTGAGTTTAGAAATAAACTGTTCAGAGTTTAGCATTTGTGTAAGCTAAAAAATACAGAAGAAACAGCTGAACCCTGGAGTGTGATAGGTATTTGGTAGAGTCACTGTAAAGCATGGATCAAAATCTTCCCAACTTCAACCAACAGTGATGGGCAAATCAGTGAATAACACATTAAATATCAACCCACTGGAAAATTTACAACCGCATTACTTCTGATAAGATTTGTCTTGAAAAAAAAAACCTTCTCCCCACAAATAGAAGCTGTGAAATTAAGCTGTGCCTTTATTTGCAATGCTTTTAGCACTGGTATGACCAGGTACGAGTGTGGGCTATGATGTACAAAGAGGTTGTATCTGGCACAGGGCTTTCGATCCAAAAATCATTGAAGACTGGGAGAGTATATAAATATCACTATCTCTTTTCCCTCTTCTGGCACGCAGCCACAGATGTCTGATATTGGCCATCACTAGACTAAAGGTACCTTTGGTTTGTTGTGACAGACAATTTTTATACCTGTAGGTGAGTTGTAGTAAGGAGGATTGATTCAGAAGTATTTCAGCTAGTGAGTAGGAAAAATTAAGGATGTACTATGCAGAGGCAAAACAAGAAGCCCAGTAACGACTCAAGTGCCACCGTGGTGCACTGCAACTTCAGACAGGATTCCCAAAGTGGATTTCACTGGCTGCCCGATTTTCTCAAATAAAATTGGAAACTTTATCTGAAGTTCCAGATACATGATTAAACTTAAATTAAAGGACAGTAGCTTGAAACAGAGTTTGTGTTTTGTGTGCTTGTTCCCCAGGCTGTAATCCAAGTGCTGTGATGCCCACCGAGGGTACAAATCTGTAGCAAGGTGCCAGCTCTGCTCCTGACAGTGAGCAGAGGGTGCAGCAGAAAGCACATGATTGTATACAGCCATGTGCAGAGAGATGAGGCAGCAAAGGACTTCCTTTGTACAAATTCAGTCAGAGGTTTATCAAAGGAAATGAGGAAACAAGATCTTGGGTTAAGAACTGCACTGGGACTGTCTTCAGTTTCTTACTGCTTCTCCTAGCCTCTGAACGAGTCGATTAGATGATTTCCTACCCAGGGGAAGGTGTTTATTTTCAAATCCAGTCTGAGTCTCTCTGAGTTTCTCTTTTGAAAACACAAGGATGCATTTACTAAGGTAAAGTCATCAAGAAGGTGACTTTCTCTTGTTTTGTGCTTTGAAAAACATAGCATGATAAGGCTCCATCTCAACTGCTGGTTCTGGATTCCTAATTATTGCAAAATAATATTGTAGGCAATGAATTACTGCCTGAAGCAGAAACAAACCTCTCCTTTGCCAAGCAGAAAGCCATTTGGCAGATGGCCCTTTTTGCCGTTGGCCTAAGACATGACCCAGCACATGCTCTAGGATAATGTGTTTACAGCGTACACAAGACCTCTTTAAACAGACCTGGGGTTGTCCAAATGACAAGCAATTACACTCGCAGGCCTCTCAGCTCTGTTGCCAGGAAACCGCTTACTTTTCTCCCATCATTTTTGGTGTCCGTCTCTGCTCCTAGCTTACCACCAATTTCCATTTTCCGCTGCACCCTGTGGATTCATTTGGCAAAACCTCTGCTTCAGCTTTAGTTGCCCTGAGCATGACGTGCTTATTTACTGAGCACAGTGTAGTTCAGGGATGGAAGTATGCTTTAGCACCACTTCTTGTGTCGGGTTGATGATGGGTAATGGCCCCTGGAGTCAGTTCCTGATACTGTCAAGTTAAAATACACCAAGCAGGGATGTACTCTTGCACTGTGTCCTACCAGCCTTTCTGGTTTATTACATACATGAGGCAAATTATGCCAGTATTTTTACATAACAATATGTGGAGAAAACATGCACAGAAAAAAGACTCCACTAGAAAGCAGTCTCTTTACCCTCAGGCAGAAAAAACAAAGTGCCCTGGTCCCTGAGCCCGGATATTGCAGTTCAGTGATTAAGCTGTAAATACAGCCACAAAAGAAGGCAGAGAGAGATCATCGCAAAATTTTTGCTCAGAACTTCCCATGCATGTTGCTAAGTCACCTTTGCAATGGCAAAGCTGTAACAGCCGAAAATAACTCCTATATATTTTGTTGCTTTTATGAGGAACTGTGCTTCTCTGACATAAAACACCCCCAGTCAAATGCAAAACTTAAAAGTGAGTAAGGAACCTCACTGCAGTGTCACCTCTGATGCTCTTTCTTAGAATAACTTTCTTTCGGTGAAATCTCTACCCAACTGCCTTTGGATCAAAGCTTGGCTGAAGCATCTGCTGGCTGCCCAGCACAGTTACAGCTGTGCCCCAGCAGCTCGCTACTATTAGGCTGGGGGAAACAGCCAGGAGCACTACTTTCTGCTCTGCCTTCATGTGCCAGCGCTGAACAGGACCTGAGAGACCAGGGGGAGAACTCACATAAAATGAGCAAATCAGCCTTATAGAGCAGAGGGAATCTGCCGATGGCAGGAAACTGGCACAGAGGCTTTTTGAGCCAGTTTGACTGGGGAACAGCTCCATAAAGCATTTTTGTCATTGATGTGGCTTGTGGACTGAGTGGCCTTTCTGTAGAAGGAATGGACTGTTAAGCTTAATAATTGGTAATACATATCCTTAAATGTCAGGTCTTAGATTTTCTTTGTAAAAAGATATTTTTTTTTTTTTAGGTAATTTGGGCATTGACAATGGTACACCAGTGGTTTCTGGCCTTCTTCATAAATACATAAGATCTGGGACAAGCTGCTGAATGGACAAATCAAAGTTAAGCCTATAACTAAATGAGCCAAAATACAAGACAAATTGTTCTCTTGCAATTAGTGAAGTTTAGATTGGACTGAAACAACTAAGAAAGAAAACAAGTAGGTTTACAGGAAAAAAAAAAAGGCAAGCCATAACGTAACTCATGCTAACACGAAGCTAAGTCTGTATGAAATCATACAGACAGCACAGCATGTATGGACCCTGGGCAAATGCACAGGTGGTCTGAAAACCAAACCAGAGGCCAGCTGGTAGAAATTAGCATGTACTGCTTCTTTTCTGACTGGCTGGGAAAAGCCTTTCAGCTGGAAATGGTTTAAGAATAGCCGGAGGTTATCCACTTAGCCCTATGGGGTGGATGGCCTTGGCATTTGGGGCTCAGAGGGTTAAAAGTGACAAATTATTTGATGCTTTCCATGAAAGCCGATGTAGCCAAATGCTTATGCAGTGCTCTTGTTTTCTGGGTCAGCCAAAGAGGCCAGGGTGCCTCAGAGACTGCCTTGGCAATCCATCATCTCTGTGAGGAATTGAAAAAGGAAATGCAGTGCAAGGCAGCATGGTCATGTTAGATCCGTCACTGTCAAAGTCCAGATGGCTGTAAGACACCGAGCTATGAAATGGCTCCAGAAAGCTAATATATACCTCTCTCCTAATAGCCCATAAATCTTTTCCTTCTTCTGCAGTAGCATTTCTTGAGAGAACTAGTCATTGCACAGCATTGAACGTCTCTTGAGAAGCGCTAACTGGCTTCAAGCACTGTTGGCTCAAGCTCTCAGCAGTTAAAAGTACTTTGAGTTCAGATGATTCTTTACAGTTTAGACTAATCTAAAGGTAATGAGCTCAGGGTCGGTACCCCACACCTCAATGTAATTTGGCTACTAACCATTTCTTGATTTGAGTGAACTAATGCTACCAAGAGGACAGAAGATTAATTTAATTGTTCCTTATTTATATTACATTAGCATCTAGAAACACAAAAAAGTGCCAGTCATGGTGTCTTGATACCATTTACAAGGATAGTAAGATCTGTCCCAGATCATATTTTCATCAAAAACAGTCAACAAAGGGCAGAAGTGGAAATTAAGGTTGAAGAAGCTGAAGGAGCTACCCAAGGTCATAGAATCATAGAATTGTCTAGGTTGGAAGGGACCTTTAAGATCATCTAGTCCAATCATGAATCTAACTCTAATAAAAGTCATCACTAAACCACATCTCTAAGCACTATGTCAACCCGTCTTTTAAATACCTCCAGGGATGGTGCCTCAACCACTTCCCTGGGCAGCCCATTCCAATGCAGCAGACCACTGGCAAAGCTGATGTCCCCCGATTTTCAGCCTTGTGCTGTGCCTGCAGATTCAATGTACATCACTGATGCTTCTGAAAGGGGCAGTAAAGCAGCACTAGTCAAAAGCCCAAGGGAGTTTGACAACAAGCAGTAACATCTGTCCCGCAGTTAACCTGTTGTGTGTTTATCCCCTTGAAGACAAATGGGGAGGAAGGCAAGCAGCCTATAAAGCAAGCTAGCCCCTGACTTCTGAGGTGTGATATGGGAACGTGCAGTTCAGAGCTCATCACTGCAGCCATGGTAGCCAAGTATTTTGGGTGATTGCTGTTGCTATGAGTGCAGATGGTTTGGCTGGGCTGGGACCAGCAGATAAGCAACACCACAGCTAAATTTGTAATGAGTGGTTGTAGCTGTATACTATGGGGTTTTTTGTCCCACAGTATTTATTATTCTGTTCAGCTGTGCTGCAAGGGTTTGGCCCTGGAAGTGTGTAGCAGTGAACTAATATTAAGTCTGTCACAGAGAGAAATCTGAACTGTAAAAGAGCTGAAGCTATTTTCACACGGTTCAGGGGGGTATTGGAGGGAAAAAAAAAGATGGATTAAGATCTACTTCATTTTAGGCTGAATTCAAACAGAGAGATTTAGACAGCATCCAAAAATGAGGATTGTGTCAGATTGATACAAACTAATAAAAGCTAGCAGACAATTACGACAGGAGTGACAATAACATTTCTGACCTAAGTGCCAAGAGAGAACAGATTTCTCTCACTAGCTCCTCTGGAAGAAATAATCTGTTTTAAATTAAAAAGAGCTGGAATGGAAGTGTTATGGGATATTATGGCAAATATCCATAGCTGAGGCATCATTAGACTTAAAAACAAAATGGGCAATGCTAAAGAAACTTTATAGCTCTAAACATGGTGAGTTACAGAACTCGAGAATAAAATGTGCCTTTGGAGAAGTGAATGTGTAGAATATGATCCATACCAAACTATAATTTAGGCTGCACGTGCAGCCTTGTTGTTAGCTTTTCCTAATTTGAGTGCTAAAGTGTTCAAACTTGACAATGAATTAAAGAGATGGGAGGGGAGAGAAGAGAAGACAGTTTAACATCCACATCTTCTAAACACAGCCTCATGAACAGAAACCAAGCATGTAAATTAGGCAGGCTCAAAGTGTCAGGATCAATGGTCCCTTCACATCATCTTTGCTAAATGAGGATCCCAGGATGTAATCGTGGACATTACACTAACTTGTTTGGGAACTGGGGAAACTAAAGCCCTTAAACTGTATTAAGGAAGGTGCATATGTTAGTGTTTCTGGCCTGAAAAATTTGTATTTAACAACAAATTTAACTAACAAATTATCTTATTTAGCTCTTGTTTAATCACTGCCTTCACGGCTGAATAGCTCTCCAGCCAGCAGACTGTTTATGAGGTAATCCAGACTTTTGCAATCTAATATGACTAGCAGATAAACCAGACTCTCAAGCAATGTCATAGTGTATTCTGGTTTAGTAGACTGCTTAGTATTTAGTCCTGAAGTATTTCACAGTATTTGGAACGTATTCCACAGAGCGATATCTCTTGCTGTTGCCCTGAGCATAGTACTCTAACTGAGATTAATTTTATTGTGGTTCAGAGGTTCAGCCAGTTCAGTTCTCTCTGAGGCAAACTGGTACAGCTCCATTTACTTTGGCAGATTTTGGTCTTTAGTCAAACAGATTAAATTTTAGAGGCTCATTCTGACACTTGCCTTTGAGTAGGACATTAGTATGTATGCATTCTCTAGGTCTCTCCGCACAGGGCGGAAACGGGGTCAGTGATGCAGCAGAGCTGCTTCTGCAGAAAAGTAATACTTGGAGATGGAAAGAGGGTCAAGAACTGACCTTAAGGAACCGTTTGGCGTGAGAGGCTGAAATTATCAGGCCTACAGTAAGAAAAGTCTATTGGAACAAGAGGAGCGACACTGAGAGCTTTCCAAACCTTTCTGTGCGTCTCAGAGGGTTATGTGTCCAAATTAAGCAGGGACTTGGAATTTTCCCATCTCCTCCCTATCACCATCCTGCAGCTGAAACCGGTGCAGAGCTGAGCGTTGCTGTGAGGGATGAGCAATCTCCCATCTCTGTGAAGTGGTTGAAGACGTGGCTGTTTCTGGCCTTCTGTCCCCCAAAAGAGTGTCCTCCTAAGCGAAGCAGGACAGAGCTGTGGCCCCAGACACACTTCACTCTCCAAAGACACTTTGCTTTAGCTATTTAGCTGAAAGTATGCTTCACCTAAAACCACGAGGTTGCAGCAGCTGAGGTGTGGGTGGGCACAGCTCTGCTTTTGCTGCCCCTGCTGCGAGGCCAGGCAGTAACACGCAAGCAGAAGGCTGGGAGAGCAGCGAGGGAGTGCGGGCACCTTATGAAAGCACAGATGTTAGCTTCAGCGCACGCAATTCTGAGCCCCAGCAACATCCTGATGCTACACTTAGTCAAAAGTCCCAACAGGAGCATCTATATGTCAAAGCAACAGCAGAACAGCAGACAACCTTGCATGAAGGCTGTCACATACTGCTAGTAATGCTCACAGCTGCAGCTTTAGCAGCATGGTATTATATGTCAAACATCAAAACATCTTCAGCCAGCCAGCATAAAATTATTGTAGGGCACTTTGGACTGTGACAAACCTTGCATCGTTTCTCACAGCAGACTTCAGTGGGGCTCTTCTGGACCTGTCTGGCGTCCAAAGTCCTCCTTCTGGCCCTGTCTCCCACCTCCCTGCTCATCAAAGGAAGTTGGCTATTTCTGGCAGTAGTTGGCATACAGTGGTAGCAGACTGAACGGCTGGCTGGGAGACAAAGAGACAATAATCATGCACTGTAGAAATCTCCTGAATTATCAAGCCCTGTCCCTGTTCTTTACAGGCAATCCTGACACATCATCCCTTTCACAAACCAGCCAAACGCCACCTTAAGCCAATTTGGCTTTTTACCCTGCCTACTTCTCTTGGGAAACTGTTCTATAACTCCACAGTTCCCATTGTTAGAAATTACTTAATTCCCAATTTAAATGTATTCCTGGTCACATTATATCCATGTGCATCTTTTCTACTTGGCCTAATTGTGTTGAAATGTGATTGAACAGATACCATGGATACAAAAGTATAATATGAGTCTTAAAGTATATTTGCAAAGAATTCTAGTTAGTTGAGCCTGTCACCTTATTAGTTGCTTTAAAGTGTGTAAAAAATAGCTTTAAAAAGGGATTTGTTTGCCCTGGAATGGCCCATTGGACACTAAAATGTCAGTGCTGGTCATCTCCAGTTTCTCCCCGGGAGATCATCTGGATGTGCATTATAATCTCTTAACTGTGAAATACTTCATGAAGTTTTACTGTCTTTCTACCATCTGTTATTTTTTGGAATTAACTAGATGCCTAAAACTATATATTTTGATAATTGACCTCAGAATCCTTTCCTTTCCTCCTCCTCATCCAGCCTCCTGGGTGGTTCAGCATAGCCTTTGCTATTTCAGCATTTAACAGGTTTGCAATGGTTTTCAAACTCTCAAGAACTGAATTTGTTAAACAAAACCAAATCAAGGTAAATAGAGAAAAACACTCCAAAAAATAAAAAGCAGCACTCTTTTCAAAGAGTAAAGAGAATGAAACACAGAAGTCAACTTATTTCATTTTCAGATTACATTCAATTTCTATTATGTATTAGTTATTTTAGCCTGTTTTATATACATGTCACGGATCTCATATATCATGGAGCTTCACTGCTCCATACCTTGTATTTAATTCTCTGCAGGTTTTCCCTTCCTTCACAGTCAACAGAGCAGGAAAAAAATAGTAGATATTTTTCATCTTTAGCAGCTTCAGTAGAAGAGAAGTAGTTCTATTTGAATTAATCTCAGGTGACATTAAGATAGGAAGAGTGATTTGGCTAAATACATGTCTCCTTTCCTTGCTTTGCTGATGGTAACAAAGCTGTTAAATCCTGGATCTTTTTCTGTTCTCACTGACCTGGCTACAGAGGGGTGGAAGCAGTTGTGGTATAAATAAATGGAGTTGGGATGGTCTAGGGACAGGAGAAGGTGCAGGGATGGACCTTACTGGAAATACTCTACTGGGATTTTAACCATTGAGTCTACAGAATGGGGCCATATCTGCTCCTGCAGCTCAGCGGAGATGAAGCTGCTGAGTTGGAGCAAGGGCCACCAAACTGCAGGGATTCAGCATACACTTGCTCAAACACTTCAAGCTAAGTTACTGCAGTTCCTCTTCTGCAAGGACTTTGCAGCCAAGTGCAACTGGATGTCTGCACAGGACATCTAATCTTATACCAGCACTGCTGAAAGAATTACTGTCCTGCTGTGTATTGCCGACTCCTAAGGCAATAACCTCTCACCCAAGCTGGTGAAGTGCACCCAGTGATATGAGTGGAGTAAGAGAGATGTAAGGACAGGGAGAGAGATGTCCTGTACATTTAATCTTCCAATATGCTTGTCAAACATGCTGCAGGGACCTACTGAGATGTATTTAATATGATCTGGGAAAAACGTTGCTTAATGTTATGACTAAAGCTAAGAAAATGGGGGAGAAGTGTATAATTTCATATCAGGTGACACAATTTCATTCCCCCACACTCCTTGCAAGTGTAGCGCTGTGCTTTATAGTTTGCCATTTGCCTTTCAAAGCAACTAAAGCCTCCTAACTTTGTTTTCTGCTAACTAAAAGTGGTGAAAACATTCTAAACTGGAGATTTCTTTCCCTGTAATGCTGAGTAAGGGACAAAAATAAACAGAGTTGATAATTTACTGCCAGCTGTAGCCTTCTTTTGCTTTTTATATGCTTGCTTGCCTGCAAGGTGAAAAGCAAAGTAAAATCCTGTTTTGGTAGAGCTTGAGATCTGTGGGTGCAAGAATATATCATGAACAGAGATGTGAATATTTTTTTTAAATTATATTCAGAAATTACAACTTCTGTGGCCATGTTTGTTCTCCTAAATTATTTCTGTGACCTGCTGACTGATGACAAGCGCCTTGATTTAGATCCCTGCTTTGCCTTCACTGTCTCTGATTAAAAAATAAACCCAGTGTTGACAGGGGAGCAGTGGCACTGGTTATCTCCATCAGGCCAACAACAGCCATGGCAGTTATTACAGCCAGCAATGAAAGTGCAGTGCTTCGTATTCCCTTGGATTTCGGTCATTTATTTATCCTTGCCTTTTCTAGCTTCTCAGTGCTCAGTAGAGACTCATGGTGCTGTCGTTAGCTGAGAGTGTGCTACCTTGGGTCCTGAGCAGGGACTAGAAGGCAGTGATGGGGAGCAGGACTGGTGTGGTGAAGGGGGATCTCCAGTTCCTGCTATGCCAAGGGCTCATGCTGAAAGAACAGGAGGGCACGTTCAGGGTCATGCAGCCCTCCTCAGTTCAGGGAACTCATTTTGGGTTTTGTTCTCAGTTCCTGCAGTGAACTAGAAATGTCAAACCAAGACTTGCCGTAAGAGGTGCTCACCCAGCTGTACTGAGAGTCAGTGCAAAACTTTGGCCAAACATCTGTAGAAGACATTTTGCTTTAGTTATTAACATTATTTTTTTTATACGACCAGCTTAAAGCAAGTCTTTAGTGTACATCAAGCATTGAAAAGTGAAGTAAAAATCTCAATGTTGCATTTCTCTGTTTTCTGATCTGCTTTAACCTTCAGTCTTGTGATGCCTCCTAGGTGCTTTTCCACTCCAGTCATTTGACTGTGTAAGTGGGGAAAAATCAGTGACAGTTTCCATTTAATATTGCTAACAGAATTCAGCTGGTGACTAACAGACAGCCACTTTAAAAAAAAAAAAATCTTAAATACTACAATGACAGCTGAACATTTAAGAAAACATACTTCTGTCATTGTTAAATATAGTAATGATCTCATTTGGGAGGTAGGCACAAATCTCCAAAAACATCAGCATCCATTTCAAAGTTTAGTGTATTACTCACGGAAGGAATAGAATTAGGCCTCTTCACGACAGCTCCTGCCTGAGTGTCCTTCATTCCTTCAGGCACCTTAATGCAAGTCACTTAAAATTTTAGTTTCAGGACTGGAAGATAATGGTCTCTTCATACAGACTCCCTACATAACACCTGGAAAGTTAATAGTAGTGATAAATGTCACTGTATTTCCACAACCCGTATTTCACTTATTTCTGTTAAGTTTCTTTTTATTCTAACCAAAACATTTGCATAGCTAAATAATGAGAGGAAAAGAAAAGCCCCTGCCTGCTGGACTTTTCTTTTTACAGAACACGCACAGTAAGTTGATAGGTCAGTGTGGTGGGTTTTGTTTAGTAATATGCATCAATTTTGTAAGTGTGCTTAAATTCATGAAGTCCATTAAAAAAAAATACTGACTATATTCTCCATGGAGAAGCTGTTGGACAAAGAAGAACCAGAAAGAGCTTTGCTGAGAGTGCAGGAAGTCTTGCTGGTTACTGCTTGTTGAACTTAGTGGGTGACTTCATGCTGGTTGAGCTACAGCCCAGACAAAGCTTGTATCACTCCCAAAGCAGCAGCAAAGGTGAGATGGAGCTCCTGTCGAGCAGGAGGCAGTACAGCCCCGTTACTCTGCAAATAATCTGTCATGATCCTGTCAATGCTCCAGTAAAGCCACTGTCGAAGAGGCGGTTCAACAGCCTGTGATTGCCTGAGAAAGCAAATGCCAAGGGAACTCTCCTGATCTTGTCTTAGGGGTTTTAGAATCCCCCGTGGCATTTTACAAGGGTGTGAGGTAAAGCTCAGAAGTCCCACTATTCCAGTAACCGTCCTTCAAAATACATCACAAATGGTCTTTGTTAATTATCTGTGAAAGCCATCATAATTTATCTCTCCACTTTCACTTGCCAAAACCATCGAACAGCAGCTCTTCTGTGTCTTGTGTTTTATTGCGCAGCGCAAGCTCAAAGGCTGAGAAACCTTTACCCACGGAGAGTGACGGGTAAACTTACACTATTTACACTGAGCTGCTCCTCTAAGGTGGGAGAGTTGAATTTGTGCCAAGGTCCTTGCGGGATGAAATTCTAATAATAGTTACCTGTGGCCCATGCTGATAATGTCAGCTATACTGACTTTATCTGCACTAGAGAGTTGTTTTACTGAATGAATCACAGATGTCACTGTGGATCTTTGTTATGTGAGAACGAGAAGAAATTGGTGTGAATGCTTTCCAGGCTAGTTATGGGTAAGAAGAATAAATGACTTTTAGCGTCCTCACCATCTAGAGATACTCGTGTCACTTGCAGAGAGACAAAGGGAGTGGAAAACTGTAATTCTTGTGTTCAAATGGCATTTCTTGGGTACGGCTCTTGGGAATAGAGTGTGGCACAAAAAATCCACATTAAACCATACCCACTGTCAACATCCCCTAGGGCAGTCACACAAACCCCTTTTGGGGAGTTGATCCTGCTGCTGCAGGAGGTAAAATCCAGCCTGTGCCCATGGTAGGAGGTGGGGGTGTCCCACCCCCCCCCCCGAGTTCAGCTCAGGCTGAACTGAGCTACCTGGCTCCTAAGTGCTCCCCCCTTCCTCCCCTAATGCCCTCTAGGGCCGTGGGGCAATGGATGCTGTTGCTTTGCCTCTGGGTCCCCCCTGTTGTCCTGCCACATCAACCCTGGGAGACGCTGTACCTTGTGTGGGGTGGAGGCTCAGGGACATCCCTGTATTGCATTTTTTGGTGCCTTCAGGGAAGGCACTAGGCTCAGTAAGAGATGAGCACTGGAGCCAGCTAAGCCACCACCCTACTCATTATTTCACAGAAAAATAAACTGTTAGAGGGAACAGAAAACAGTACGCTCAACTCCTCCCTGCTGTGTGAGTGTAGCCTAGCGCTCCTTTTTTAAATAGAGGCTCTCACAGCAAAACGAACAGTTTCAGAAAAACAAATCAGCTTTTATGTTTCACTTTTCCTCTGATGCCGTTGGAGAAATGTATGTTTGAAATGAAGGATCTTCACAAACCTGGCTCCCCTCCTATGCTTATTGACTTGCCCAAGCGAATTTGTTTCATTTCAATCGTAAGAGAAAGAGATGTACACAAAGAACAATAGGGCAAGTAAACAGGAAAAACTTGGAGGACATGCAATGTGTCCCTGTCTGTACTGTGCTGCTCACAAAGCTTTCCTTCTGTCTGCACGTAACCTTGGAAAGGAAATGCCAGTGGAACTCTCCATAAAAGACACTTGGAAATGTAAAAATATTTGAATTTATATTGTATATATATTGTACCACTTAAATATTCCCACTACAAGTGTTGGGCTATGCAGTGGCCCATTGTGGAGAATTGACTCAAAGCCCTCTGGTTCAGCATTATGGTCACTGGCAACAGCCATCGGATGTTAGGAAAGATAAACCAGTTGCATCCTCTCATCTCTTGCCTTTAATAATTAGCATCCAGTTCAAAATAATAATAATAATAATCAGCTTAAACACATCACCCAGGCTTAAAAGTTGAAGCTTACAGAGAAGACTTTGGTAAAGTGCTTTCCAGTGTGGTATTTGACAAAATGCATGTGTTCAGTTGGCAGAAATACTATTTAAAGTACAGTAATTGATTATATTGAGAATAATACCAGTGCGTATACTAGCAAGGACTTCTGAAGATCAGTGAAATACCCTCTGCTTGGCTTTAGCAGGTATATGCTATGGCAATCTCTCCCTGAAGTAGGGGACATTATTTGATTATCTCTGTCCCACTGTGTTACAAATTATAGGAAAAAAACCTAGGCATTATTACAAACAGATTTGTTCTGTGTAAAGTGAATACAAAAAAATTGCTGTATCTGCTTAAAGAACCTTGTCATTTTTCTTGGGAAAAATAAAAATGAAGAAAGTTCCCTTCCGTAAATGATATGCATCCAGTATATCCAAACCGAGCAGAATTAAGTTCCAAAAGGAAAGCAAAGAATAAGACTCCTCCCAGGGGACAGGTAGCATTTTTAATTTCCTTTTTGGAACACATGCAGCATAAAGCCCTAAATTTCAAAGCAATGCATGTCACTTCATGAGGCAGCTGTGCAGACCTGAAATAAGAGCTGGTATTAATTGAAACTGACTTCCTTCAGTAACAAGGGCGTGTGCCTCTGTCCCTTACTGGCCTTGTCATGCTTTTTGTCACCAGAGTGAAGCATGAGATGACTTGCTGTTACAGCTTCTGTGAATCCATCCTATTTTCAACTGTTAATAAAGAAGCTGAGAATGTCTTGCTGGGAACACAAACACCCCCAAACCTTCTGGACATACACATACATGGTTATCTTTTATGAGACATTTCCCCTCTGGAGCCTGAAAAACCGTGACACGAAAGGCTGCGGCAGCTGTTGCTTTGGTTGCCAAGGTTATACCCCCTTTCTGGCTTCACTGATTTCAGTCCCCCTGAGCCCCCTTGAAAGTGTGTAGTGAAACTGCCACTGCAGAACTTTGCCACGTGTGGGACAGCAAACAAAAACCTTATGCTGGGGGAGAAGGGTGATGATGGAGTTGGGGAAAAAGGGGTGGTTGGAGGGAGATTTCTTACCAGCTGCTGCCTCCTCCTCAGCCAGACTACTGGTCCTGATGCCCCTTGATCTCATCAGCTGAATGTACGTTTCCAGGTAGCTTCTGGGCACTCTTCACGTGCACCTGCACTAGCTGAGTGCACTGGCCTTTGAGGGAAATGAAAGAGCAGATTTCAGACTCCTGATGATAAGGTTTTACTTCAGCTGTCAGGAAAAATGTACAAGTAGGAAGAAATGGAGAGGAATTGTGATAAATTAAGATAGTATTTCACAGCAGCCTGCTATCCACCACAGATCCTGGCTTTGTTTGTGGCAACATTTATGGTTTTAGACTCCTGATTTTTGAGAAAGGCACCACAGTAGCTGAACTGATAGATCTTTGTATTGCTGAAGAATTGCAAAACAGTCGGTATTACTGGAATAAATGTATGTTGACAGCTATTAGCCCAGAGAATTATTATGCATGCAAATCTGAAGAGCCCAATGTATTGGCTCCAGAAGCATAATCCCTGTGCATTAGTCTCTCTAAGCAGCAATGACATGATCAAACATTATGGATAGGCTATTACACAGGCTATCTGACCCACAAATTATACTCTGGAAGTGCTTGATATCAGCCACAATACTTTGGCAGCAAATAGCATAAATCAGCTGTGTGTGTTAAACCATTCCCACACTGCCTACAAGCATGATATGGGGAACTCCTTGGGTTGCTTCACTATTGCACCAGTTTTAAAAACCTCAGATCAACTATTACTGTTCTCAGGTTTCCTTTCAAATCAGTGTCACTGGCCACCCAAACTCTGTGTTTTAATGAGCCGCAACAGCAGTCACACTTCTGTGGCAGCACCATTTGCACCTTCAGTCCCTGGTGGCAGCAGGAGAAGCCAGGCCTGACTTTAAGGGTCCCCTTGGATGTGACATTTCTGCAGAGCACAAGGCCATGGGCACCCGTAGCCAGCTGCAGCCTCCCACCAGCTTGCTACCCTGGGAAGCACCCACCCCAACAGTTTGCATTCAGATGTGTTTATTGACTGAGTACTTTGCTCAGTCCTGAGATGATAAGCAGGTACTTAGTATTCAAAATCCTGTACAGGCTGTGAATTGCTAGCAGGCAAGCAAATGAGGACTCGGCCTTCTGAGAACCAAATCTGTGTGTCCCAAGAACTGGTTCTTTTCTATGATTTTTTCCATCAAATTTGCTACTCCTCAAGGTAACAGTTCCTATAAGCTTGGGCTCTGGCACCTCTCTTGGCAGAATTGAGCTGATACACTCACTTGCCATCTCCAGAACAACAAACGCAGCAGGGCAGCTGTTAGATTTGTGAATTTGTCTTTTCTCATCAGTGGGAAAAGCACAAGCTTTTGGCTTTAAGACATATAGTTGTACATTCTCCAGTCCACACAAAGAGAGATAAAAAATGCAAGGGAGTACGGATGGAGTAAAGATATATAGTAAATGTAGGGTCTTGTCAGATTTTAATAAATCTATTTTATTATCTCGGGGGCTTTTCTAGTTTCTACCTGTGATTATGGGTGCTTTGGCTGTGCAAAACACTTGCCAACACCGAATTTCTGAACTGTCTGTGGAAGGATACATGGCTAGACAGTTTTAAGGAAGGAGAGTGGCTTTCCCAGATTTGTAAGGTTTTGGTGCTTCTGATATTAGGGGCTCTTTAGTCAAAATGAATGGGAATGCTACAGTAGCACTTAAGCCAGCATCACCCTCGTTATTTTTTGTAGTTTCACCCTATGCCAAACATTTTCATTTCTGGGTGCCAGGTGGCATGTCGGGGGACGGGGGGTGTTTGGCAACGTGGCGTGGCAGACAGGCGTGTGTGTCAGGCCATGTAGCAGGGAGGCAGCAGCCGGGGAGGACCACGAGGCTGCTGTGTGTACAGCCCTTGCACAGCAAGCGTAGCACCATCTCCAGGAACGCTCTGAGCAGTTGCACGCTGCTTTGCAGGTTTTAGCAGAGGAGAGAAACTGTGTGAGATGGAGGTGGTCAGCGAGGCTGCATGGATTTTCATATGGGATGTGCAAGATTTGACAGGCTTGCGTTGTTTCCTGGCACCTGAGCAGTGCTTGTCACAGCTGCTGCAGTGCTGCGGCAGGATCAACGGGACTGTAGATGAGGGACAACTGCTGCTTTATCTGACCAGCCACAGCTAACTGATGCCACCTGAACGCCGGTGCGCACATGTCACACTCCTACATCTCTTCAGTGACCCAGACTAGCATGGAAGGAAGCTCCCCACAGAGGAGTGTGTCAATCTAGCCTCTTGTTTCAAATCGCATAATAAAATCGCATATAAAATCGCATTATAAACCTCCAACGAGCCTTGTTATTGTTAGCAAAGGGGTCTTCAGGTACTTCTAACACCAATTCATTTAGCAGCAGGCAGCTGCCAAGTGGGCATAACAGCCCGTGGTTTCCCCCGTGGGCCCCAGCAGGAGTATCTAAAATAGATCACGGGTGGGCAGCAGCACTGTTTGCAGCCGTAGGAGCGCACAGTCTGACCAAGAGAGACTCGGCAGGCTCACGCTGCTGCCCACAGGCACGGCTCTCCAGGGACATCATTACACCAGCGTTATGAGGGAGAAAGAATAACAATCTTCCTGTGGCGGCAGAGGTAATAAACAAGAGCAGCTGCCTCCCACAGAGGGGATAAAAGACAACTAAAAACTGTCAGACAAAAGCAGAAGAAATTCCCTTCTGTGCCAGTTTTGTTGCATCAGCCCGAAGAGGACTCTTGGCCACAGAGCTGGCTCTGACCACTGCAACTTTCTTCTTACCAAGAAACTTTTGCTTAGCTCTTCTTGCCACCAGATGGTCTAGTGTCTCTCTTTTCCATTTCTTTCTAAGTTATTTCTTTGCGTAATAGGTTACTTTCCCGAGAGTTTACTTCCTCAGGGCCCAGCCCACATCCCTCCTTGCCCTCTTGGTCTCCCCAAGAATAGAAGAAGCCTCTCTATTGTCTCCCGCTGATATGAATGGCTTTTTTTCAGGGTCAGGAAGCAATTCTGAGTCTGTAGCCTTTAGCAAAGCTTTTTAAATAATATATTTAAAATTCTACCTAATAAGGTCTACTCTGATTGAGGACAACAGAGTTAAAGTCCTGATTCAGATTAATAAAGCATGTTTAAATACCTCACTGAATGAGGACTTTATTTACTACAGATATTTTTTTTGTTTCATCCCTGTTCTATAGTGACTGATTTCTGAGTCTGAGGTACTTCTTTAGCATAGCAATAGATGCTGTATTTTTTCTGCCGTTGGAGCAGAATACTGGGCATTTCTTGTGTATTTTCTTTTTGTCAGAGTTTGTGTTAATTCACCTTTTCTGTGTAACTGAAGGCAAGGAAATTAATTTTTAAGGCAATGTTGCCCTCTAGTGAACAATGAAATATATACAAGCACCTCCACTTTTTGGAGAAGATATAGGCTGCAAGAGAGCTTTGAGCCTTATTTTTCATTGAGTGGAGCTATGGCATTGAAGCTTTGAGGAGGAATTCAGCTGAGGAGAGGGGACTTTCACATGTCTTTATGTGGAGGCCCAAGTATTGGGCTTAAAGCTTTATATAAGTGCTGAGACAAATTATAGAGCCAAGGTTTAAAACGCTATTTGTTCAGGGCAGCAGGGACATGCTGTGGGCATTACTTCAGCTGCGTGGTTGGCATTGCCTCCAGGTAGGAGAGAAATGGTATGAGTCCTCCAGTAGAACCTGGTCTCCCCTGAGTGTGTGCACATACGACTGGCCTCCAGGCACGACAGGGTTATGCATCATCCCCTTAGGCATTTCTTCCAACTGCTGTTCTTATGCGCCACATTTGCCCTTCTAGCCACGAGGTGCAGAGGGCTGTTTCCTAACAGGAAGCCTCTGGGGTGTGTGTGGCCTTGTGAGAGAGGAAGGTTTGCTGTCCTTGGAAAAAGCACTCCTCCTTGCAACCTATTTCCTTTCAAACCACCAGGAAGTCACCGGTTGTGAAGGGTGTCTTCTCACAACCTGTTAGTGTGAAGTCAGTGCAAACCCCCTTGTCCTCGTTTTGCAGAATGAGCAACCCTTAACTGGTGGGTGATAGTTTTATTGCCCTCTGTACAGTTTCAGTCGTATATGACTCCAGGGGTCTGTTAGGACCTTGCCACAGCAAATGGAAACATGACTGAATCCTGCTTTTTGTGGAAAGGGTGGCCATTCATATTTAAAAACCAATCACCTGAGTACAAGAAAATACAAGAGATTAGCAGTCACGCTATTTCAGGCAGCTGTGAACTTAGACTGGGATGTTTTAACTCAGTGCAGAGCTCTTTCCCTAAATATTGAATGCTGTAGGATAAAGACAAAGGAGAAAAGCCAAGGCCAGTAGGAAGGAAGCAAGCAATAAACCCAGTAATTGTCTATATACACATGCAGAGTGTATGGGAAATGAGCTCAAAGTGACATTACAGGAAGGAAATTATGACTTGCCTGGTAATGCAGAAATGTAATGAGATAAATCAGAGCTGAAATGTTAATATTGATGGATGCAATCTGTGCAGAAGGGACAAAGAGGAAAAATGAGAAAAGGTTGCACTGTACATCAAAAGCTTGTGTGTAAGCTGTGCAGCATACTTGGATAATGAAAGAAGTGTTAATGGTGATTTTTTATGAGTCAAGATGAGAAAGAGACAATATAGAAAGAAACATACAGATAGCTCCAGATATAGATCACTGACTTGGAATTAAGATGCTGATAAACTGTGTCTGAAAAAGATAGCAAGGCTAATGGTGTTGCAGAAAGATGAGTAAGATGGGAGTCATTGTCACTGTACTGACATCTGTTATCCATACAAAGAAGAATATTGGTTTTCAGTGCACTATGGAAAAGATTCCCATTTTCAAAGTTGTTGAGAAATAAATTCTTTCTGAATCCAACATTGTCTGCTACAGAAAACATTCTTGGAAGTAGTAATTTGTGAACCACTGATGTTCACTGTATTGGTCCCAAGCTAGAGACACCAGTAGTCTTCATGATCTGTGAAGGTGAAACGTAGATATAATTAGCAGTAAGATGATTCTTTCTTGGGGATCCTATACCCAAAGAATAGTATGCAGCGAAATTCCTTTCTTCTTGAAACTTGGTGGATCTTAAAATCAATGATAAGTCTACTAACACTAGATTTAGTAGATGTGTGCTGCTTGCACAAGAATATCCCTCCTGTAAGAATGTAGCTTATTCAAAGTTTAGAAAAGGACCATTTTTAACATTCCTTTTGAAGAATGTTAATACTTTCATGGGCTGAGCAAGAGCAAGAGCAATGCTACAAGGAAAGGCTGGAGTGCTTGGCTGAAGAGGAAAGGCTTGGTTTCTAGTCCTCGCACTGCTGAGCATCTAATACAAAAATAGTCAGTAGAGCAGAGCCAGAACCCCATGTTTCCTTCTCTCAGTTAAGTATTCAATCCATTAGGTTTTTATGGGCATCAATGACTCTATATAATTATTCTGAAGCCTGACTGCCTTTTGAAGAAGAGCAGCTCTTGTCTTCTTTCATTCCAACATGTTTTGCACATTGCGTTGTTGCATATTCCTCGTGATGATTGAGATCTTCTCAAGAGCACTGCGTTCATATTTCCCAAATGTTGGTTAAATGCTCTGTGGGGTAGGAAACTGGGAATGAAGACATCACTGAGACGCCATCAACTGGTGGTGATAGCATCACCAGCTGTATGCCAGATAGATGCCAGCTGTATGGCATCCGGTGGGTCTTTGAGAATGCCTGCTAGCTTGGGTCCCCACAAAATGTGTGCACAAACACACACTCACCCCAGCAGGATCTTACTGACAGGAATCTCAGACCAGATTCAGGCACTTCCCAGATTATGCATGAGCTCTGGGGGCTCTGAAGATCTGGATTTAGCTAGCACTGGCTTTCGCATTGTAAACAAAGATTTCTTACTTACACAAAGGTGTAAGTATTTTTATACTGTAAAGAGTAAGAAATTAGTTGTTAATTTGGCAAGTAGAGTATTTATATTGCCTTACTCTGATTATGATTACTGTGATAGTTTTTACTTTTACGTTAGTGGCTACAAAGAGATAGAGTAAGACAATTGTTGTGAAAGAAAGTAAGAAAATCAGTTGTGAAATAGGACAAGAGAACTGTAGAGAAGAGAATACAGTGGTAACTGGCCTCTTTGAATAATGAAGAGAATTATTAATTGAACAGATTACCGTAGAAATTATTTCCAACTCCTGAATACTCTTTAATCATTTGGCTATATTTTATAGAAGAAAAAGGGAATGTGCTCAAGAATAACAGATAAAAGAATATTAAAAAAGAAGGGAAACAAGAGAAGATGCATAGAGGCCAAGTTCTCATTCTGGTTTCTTAGTATTGCTCTGGCAAAGTAAAGCAGCCATAAATCAGGCTTAACTGATTAAGGTGGCTTTATAGATGCTTTGCATCAGCTGAACAGCACAAAGTAGCTAGAAGCACAGGTAGATCTAGCCCTCTTCTTGGAAAGGAATGAGGTCCTAAGACTGTGGATTAACATTAAAATTTATAAATGCACAAATAGATGTTATGAAGGAAATTGCAAAAAGACCAACATAGAAATAATCTGAGATAATCAAAGAGAAAAAAAAAAAACAAAAAAGAGCTGAAATTTAAAGAGAAGGAGGAAGAAATCATTAAGGCTGATGCACAGTAGTACCCAATAACTATACCTGTCTGTCAATAGCACAAGTTATTCAACTGACATTTTTTGAAATTGCCAACTTAAATCTACAGGTAGCAAAATAAAGAAGAAGGCTTTCATTTAAATAGTTACAGTCTCAAATTAATCACCTTCAGCTACATTTCTGACTAATTATGTATGTTATCAAAACTATTTGCTTCATGAAACAACTTCTGGAAAAGAAATATATAAGCAATTCTTCAATTGCAACTGAAATTATTTCAGGGCATTAGATTCTGTATGTGAAGGTCGACATACTGACACCACAAGTGTTAGTGTGCTTGCTGGAGAAAAGAGTTAGTGTGCTTGCTGGTATTAGGAAACCTCTCTGACCTCTTGCATCTAAACCACCTTGATCAATTTGGGCTTATTTGTCATTAACCCATAGGTGAATATGCCTGGTGTAAAGCTGAGTAATATATTTCAGCAGCTACAGAAAAGCACAAATACGGATATTCTGAGAGACAATACATTGGCTTCGTTCACTTCATGAATAATTTCTGGTAAATTCCTCCATTTGAATCACATAGCATAATAAAGAAAAAATTGCTCTACTTAAGATTTGTATCAGAAATCCAGATATAAGTTTCCTTCTTTTATTTTTCTGACATCGTCATGTTGATCCTTTTATCCAGTTAAAGGGGAGACTTTTATTTTTGTGCTTGAACAGATCCCAAAATGCCTGACCTAATCCACAGAGCTCCACTGTGGTAAGTGCGGTAAAAACGCATACCAAAGAATAATGCTAGTCACAACAATTTTACAGTTTAAATAGTGAAGGCATACAGCCAGTGAAAACGGCATCACTAAGACCTGAGATGAAGAGGCTACAACTATCAAGAGACACAGATAGCTAGAAATGAAACACAAACTCCCTGAGTCCTAAGCTGGTGTCTCTCCCCTAGATCACACCATTACTTTCATGAGATTACTTTGGAGCTTTATACTGAATCCTAATGACCCAAAATATAAAGCCCTTCTTATTTAATGTTTCCTCAGCTTAAAATAAGATTTAGATGGTCCTGCACAAGCTCAAAAATATCTGCTCCAGGAAATAATGTTTTAGCCAGGGTGAACACAACACTGTTTCTAATTCAGATGTGTCACACAGTGAGATTCTGTTACTGTATCTTTTAGTGATCTTTATAACTTGTATATATTATTTTCCTATCATGCCAATAACAAAAAATAACCTCCCCTAGTAAGTTTCAGCTCCATTCACCTCACCATAGTAACACTATAAACTTTTATTCCGATATATTCCATATTCCAAAAATATGATGCAGCTTATATCTATCTTCTGCAGAATATTTCCAAAGAGAAGAAAAGAGTAATGATAATAAACCCCATCTTTTTGTTTGGATGTGCAGAAATATACTGAAATACCAGGGTGAATTTGCAGTGGAGTAAAGGATAAAACATCAGCTCTGCACCACCCCCATCACAGGTTGTGTCTAAAAGGCAACTGTTCACTTTTTGTGTTTCTGATTTTAAGCATAAATAAATGATGCAAAGACTATATTTACATGGAAATTACATTCACCTGCACTGTGGACTAATGACTTTCAGAAAGCTAAACTGAAGTCAGACGCTCTTAGAGCTTCAAATATAAAAAAGTGTGGCTTGGAGGATGTGCTTGCTCTCTTTGGAGTTGTACAAGAAATGATTGATAATTATCTCAGAAAATAAATTATTATTAGGAACAACAGGAATAAAAATCTGCAGCATTGTGCTGTGCAATATGTAGGCCAGGTCATTACCTCACAGCTGTCATATTTGCAAGATTGTGAATAAAACCAAGAAGAATAAATCACAGTAAATCACGGGCTCAGGCTTCTTTCTAGCTTAGATTTGTTAATTTTACTTTATTTTATTTTATTTTATTTTATTTTATTTTATTTTATTTTATTTGTTTCTTTGCTTGTTTGATGATGGAATTACATAAAGAACGTCTGTCAAACAGAATATATTGGGGGGTCTCACCCTGCAAGATGCTAAAAGTCTTTTTTAATATAAAGGCTGTAAAAGTACTGGGTCCTTAAGCAAGAAATGCCTAGGAAAAGATTAAACCACGCAATGCCTTATTACTGGGAGCTGGAGTAGAG
The DNA here is from genome assembly GCA_003697955.1 of Calidris pygmaea. Lineage (NCBI taxonomy): Eukaryota > Metazoa > Chordata > Aves > Charadriiformes > Scolopacidae > Calidris > Calidris pygmaea. The sequence goes on from QJSC01012001.1 coordinate 230,290, forward strand.
GGCAAAATGTGTCTGTTTCTGCCAATGCACTGCATTTCAAAATCTAAATACAATAGGCTTAGTTCCGAAGTCAAATTTAAACTGAAACAGAAAAGCAATGTTTTCTTTGATTCACACTCTGTAAGTCACATTTGTAAGGAGGTTTTAATGTAGGTTCATAGAAAAATCCAATAATTGGTGCTTCGTATAATCACAAAGGCCTAATCCCGTGCTCATTAAAGTAATTGATAAAACTCTCACTGACGTCAGTAGTGTGGGACTGAGCCCTAATACAGCATATTGGCTTTTGGACATACATGTCACATGTAAAAGTTAATAAGTGAAAGGCACAGAAAAACATAGAGAAGCTACTCAGAAGAACATCTTTTCAAAGACTGAATACTGTGTCCTTATCTCACAGACACACACAGGCACTGAAATGGCTGATCCAATCCAAGAGTCCTCCTCTTCCAGGGTAACAGCAATGCCCTTAGTCAGTGATGGGAGATGTAGTGAGGGAAAGGGAAAGCTTATAGATGTGCTTTAGCCCAATAAGAATAAAACACACTTTTCTAAAATGGTAAAAAATAAAATGAGAACACATAATAATTTTACCAACCACGAGACAGAGATGTTCTTGCAGAATCACACGAATTATTTGCAGTATCGAATAAGCAATTTCCAACTTCCTTTCCTGAAAAAGCATTTCTACATGCACAAAGACAAAGCTGAATAAGGGTTTAGTAATTTAGGATGAGCTGACATGCTGAGCGTAGTAACTGTAGCTTACACAAGGTAATGCTTTATCACCCATATACTACTCCAAGGTTAGTAATGGCAGACCAGATGTGTTTCTAGTGTAAACAGATGAAACAGCCTGGACTTTCACTGAACTATAGCAAACTAAAGCAGGTATAGATCTATTAGCACCAGTAAATTGTGGTTTAAACCTCAGGAACTCCTTTTCATACTTTCTGACTTCGCTCTTTATCCTCTATCTTCTTGTCTGAGACTCTTCCACTTGGTGTGGTTTTTATCTTTAGCCTTATAAGACATTTCCATTCCTCTACTTGCTCACAGTCCCCAATACACCAGCTGTGTCTCTGCACTCTTTATTTTCTCCAGCTGAATTCAATCCAGCTTCTGCAGTAGCCTGAATCCTGGTCTTAGGTAAACTAACAGAGTGTAAATGAATTTATGTTGATATTTTTATTTAGATTTAAATGGTGGCAACTAAAGCAGTCAACCTGCAAAACTCTGACTTCCTTTTTTAATATTAATCATGTTTGTTATAATAATGCCTAAAATCTGACAAAAAATGAAGTTCCATTGTGCCGACACTGTATAGAAATGGTCTTTGTTCTGAACCTTTAGTCATCTGAATGATCTTTGGCACTTTTCCTCCCACGTCTTGTGTTCTCAATGATTTATAAAAACTAGTGTAATAACTGCCTTTTGTTCCGTCATACTCTGTGAATAGGAAGCTAGTCTCATCAACAGTCATGAAATGCCTTCTTTCTCTCACTTTCAATCATTCATAAACCCCCTAAAATCCCACAATCAAATGCTCTTGCAGGATTACACCCACACAAAACCAGACCAGGAATTTAGGCTCCTACTGACCCAGAATTAAACCGTGGAAGCAGGTTCACATCTGGGGATTTGAATCCAAACTCCTTCCCATAGAAATTTAAAGAGGATCAGATCTGAGGTTCTGGCTTTGCACCATTTCTAATCCTAATAATTTTAACTTAATCCAAGCCTCAGCCACAGAACTGTACAATTTTAATCAGGATGCTACCGACAAATTTGAAAGTGAAAATAGGAAGCCAAGAGTGACATTTGCAGCTACTGCCATTCATTAGTAGCACATTTCGTATCAAGTAGGCATTGAAAGAACCTCATTTTGCTCTCAGTCTGCTTCTGCGCTGTTGTGACTACTAATTTCGGTGGAGTTATCCCTAACTCACCCTAGTGTAAGTGGAAAAAGATTCCATCTTCAAAACAGGAACCAACCTGTGTAGGCAGCATTAATTTGCATTTGCTCTCTATTCTTTGACAAAAAGGTAGTTTTGATTTCTTCCCAAGTTTTATTTTTAAGTCATTGATTGCTTAAGTCATCCCCAATGAGGACTGGGGTTTTGGTTTTGGAGTACATTTTCTGGTTTATAGTTACTGTCATGAGGCGCCCTGGTTTTGTAGAACACATTTTTTCCAGGAAGAGAATTGGGATTGCCATTGGACTTTTTAGACATTGCCTTGATTCATTTTGAACCTGAGCACGTTTTCAAGTTTGGTAAATAAAGCTCCTTTCATCAGCAAACAGGTCAAAAGTGATTCTGCAGCCAGTCATGGTACATGGGCAGTTAAAAGGGCCACATCAGTTCTTGCGGCCATCTGACCCAGGTAAGTGGATTTACAGCTGGAATGCCGTGGTCTGCCCGCTGCGAGAGAGTGGACTAGATACCTTCACACCTTATGGACAGAGAGGCAGAAAGGGTCCAGCCATTTGCGATATCAACATCAACAGATACATTTAAAACCAGTAACTTAAATTCAGGTGCAAACCAGTAACTTCTTCAGGTCAAACGAGGTGATTATACCTCCCTACTCCGCTCTGGTGAGACCCCACCTGGAGTACTGTGTCCAGCTCTGGAGCGCTCAGCGCAGGAAGGACAGGGACCTGTTGGAACAGGTCCAGCAGAGGGCCACGCAGATGATCAGAGGGCTGGAGCACCTCTGCTCTGAGGACAGGCTGAGAGAGTTGGGGTTGGTCAGCCTGGAGAAGAGAAGGCTCCAGGGAGACCTTATAGTGGCCTTCCAGTACCTGAAGGGGGCCTACAGGTGAGATGGGGAGGGACTCGTCATTGGGAAGTGTAGTGATAGAAGAGCAATGGCTTCAAACTGGAAGAGGGCAGATTTAGATTAGACAACAGGAAGAAATTTTTCACTGTGAGGGTGGTGAGACACTGAAAGAGGCTGCCCAGAGAAGCTGTGGCTGCCCCATCCCTGGAGGGGTTCAAGGCCAGGCTGGATGGGGCTTTGAGCAACCTGGTCTGGTGTGAGGTGTCCCTGCCCAGGGCAGGGGGGTTGGAACTAGGCGATGAACTTTACAGTTCAACCTAAGTTTACAGCTTAGTTCCACTGCACATGGGAAGAAAGCATTTCACTGACTTTATACATAGATAAAACCTTGCTTGATAACAATGTAATTGGGAAGTTTTTCCCAGATCAAGCGGAAAACTCACATTTTCTCTGGCGAAGATGCCCTGGTTTCCTTGATGGGAATTCAGGCCTTGGATGTTCAGAAGAACACTGTTGTCACCAGCTGGAAGGCAGAACCGCAATCATCCCCACACGACACACTGCCCGTGCCCTCCTCACGCTGCTGAGTGCCACCCTCCAGGTGGCCCCTGGCAAGGCCGAGTTGCCCTCAGGGCTGGCTTTGGCGAGCACTGCAGGGGCCTACTTGGTCCTTCTGCAGTCCACGCTGAGGGGCGAGGCTCGTTGTTGGCTGAGGCAGATCACCGAAAACGATTTGTCCTTAAATTTCAGGAAAAAGACGACATCTTACAGGCGGGAGGCGGGAGTCCAGTCAGGGTTGCAAGGGTCAGGTCTGTCAGGGTATGACCCCTCCTTTGCGTAGGCCTGTTGGTGCGGCAGGGCCAGAGGGCCTGGGCGGTGGGGCTCTCGTTTTGAGGGAGAAACGGGACAGAAAAAGGGCAATTCGCCGCTTGCGGGTGTGCTCCTTTCACCGGCTCTCCGGGAACGGCCTGCTGCCACCGCCGCCGGCGACGCCCGGCCCCGCTCCCGCCGGGCCCTGACCGAGGAGAGGAGCCCGGGAGCCGCCTGAGGCGGCGGCGGTAGCGGGGGGCGAGGCTCTCCCGGCGCGTCACCACCAATGACCGCTAGGGGGCGCGCGGCCTTTGCCGTCACCACAGGCCCCCGGGCGCCGATTATACCGTTACCAACGGCTGCG